>VZSZ01007079.1:184615-297937 GCA_013398815.1 Ibidorhyncha struthersii | reverse complement strand
CCCCCTTCTTGGTTTTCTCCCCCAGAAAACAAAAAAAAAAAAAAAAAAAAAAAAAAAAAAAAAAAAAAAAAAAAGAATCCTCATTCTCACTCCCAGGTCTGTGTGCAGAGCTGACAACATTCACCCACCACCTAAGGCTCGGTGCTGGACAGCATGTGATGCCCTGCAGCCATGGTGCCGGGTGCCAGCAAATGCTGGGGAGCAGCAGCACACTCACACTCCTGTTTTTCCAAAGATTTAACATTATTCCCATCTCATCCCACATCAAAATTCCAGGAAAAGGAGACAACAGCCTACACCAGCGGCCAGCACCTCGGCCATGGTGCCTGTTCCCTCTTGGGAGGCGGTGGCTTTGCTGTTGGAAGGTCACCCACAGGTCTGCAGGCTGCCCGGGGACCGCGCTGCCATCACCCAGCCACACTGTGGCATGCAGCAGGCAGGCATAATCCTCCCACCAGCCACAATGACAGCATCACCTCATCTGGCCAAGCGACGACAGCTGAAAGGTTTTTCAGTGCAGCTCAGTGTGTCCCACCTTGAGAAGCTGGTTTGATTTAACATTTCCCACAAAGTCAGCCAGCAGGTTCCTGCTCTTCTATTGCTTCCTGCTCTTCTATTGCTTCTATTGCCCAGCCTCTCTGGTTAGGCAGCTGCTTTGCAAAATTCCCCAAACGAAAGGCATGGGGCACCAACGAGCACGCCAGCACTGCTGCCCTCCCCACATCCCACCTCTTGCTCCAGCACCTTTCATCCCAAGTGCACCGGGAGCCCTCAAATGTCTGGAGCCCAGAGCAGCCTGCAGGTGCCAGATCCCACCCCAGAACCTCAATCCCTCCTGGCAATACTGTGCCGTGAGGCCACGGCACAGGAGGAGGTAGCCAGTGATGAACCTGGGCAGCCCCAAGCAGCAGGGCAGCATCCCTGCACTGTACCCTTCTCCAGCACACTTGTTGCTGAAGTTGGGAGAGAGTGAAAAAAAGTATATGTTATGTTATATATATTTATTATATATGTATGTAAAGAAAAGCTCTCCTTCTGCAGCCCTCTTTTTCTGTAAACACAACTCCAAGTGGAAGATGCAGAGACCATGGCTAAGCTTTATGGACAAAGGACAAATCCTACCAATCCCCACGTCTTTGCAATGATGACAATGCGCTGGAGTCAGTAATTGGTAGGGTCATCGCTTGTGGTGCCTGCTGCCCACTGGACACGTGCCCCAGACAATATCCTGTACAAAAGCCAGTCCATCCTGAGCCTGTACAAAAGCCGGCTGCAGAGCCATCTTGTTGCCCATCACAGCAGCTTGCTTTGCCACTTGGCCTCGCCTGCCAGCTCAGATCCCTGGACGAACCCAAGCATTGGGCTTACAGACTCCACAGCAGCCCTGGTCCACCAGCGAAGCACCTCTCCATGCCCAGCTCCCTGCACCGTCTCCTTACCCCCTGCCTGGCACTCTCCAGGCTGAAGCCGGCAGCTCTGACACATATCTATTATTCCAAATGCTGATGAAGACATAGAAGAGTTATTTTGCACCAACATCCTCACAGAAATTATTTCAGAGCTTTGCCTTTTTTCCAGATGGCAGCTAAGCATTTGCACCACACTTCCACCATCAAACCTCCCAAATGCTAAATGTATAATTTATGCGCTCCTTTCTCTCCAAAGCCCCATTAGCTCTCCATTAAGTTTCACACGTGCACCAACTTTACCTTCAGCCCACTAAGCTGTTTGTAGATTTTACTCTTCAAAACGCTCCCGTGTTTTCCTCTTAGCTACAGAGCTACACATGCAAACCCTCCAGATGAAAAGCCTGCAGACAGCACAGGTTCTGTGCTTCTGGGCTCAGCATCCCAGGAAATGGAATCCACATGAGAAAACATCCCCTTAACTGCCTTTTTATTAAAGCTTGTCAGAAAGCATTTTCTCCCTTTTTTGTGTGGGGAAAAAAAAAACCCAGTCCATTTACAAAAATAATTGTTTGGCACAATTTAATCAAAAATGCAAAAAAAAAATCTGCTTTCAAAAATTAGTTGTTGTTTTTCATGTTAAAGGTCAAAGATTTTCAATCAAGACAGATATTTAGGTGAAAAATTCCATTTCCTCACAACAACATTTTTAGCTGGGAAAAAAAGTGCAAGTGGAGCTTTTTTTTCAAACACCTCTTGCTTCTCAGCTTAATTAGCTTTATGTGCTTTCCTCCCACCGCTGGCGTGCAGTGCAGGATGCTGCCAACCTCTCCTGCAGTCCTACAGGCAACACCAACATCACCACCCTGATCACTGCACGCCAACACACACATTGGGAAGAGGAATAACATGCATTAATGGCAACGTGAAACTTTTAGAAGAGCTTTCGCGTTGCAAGTCATTCATATTTTCACTCTCCCGGGAAATATATACCTTATCTGGGTCTCAGTAAGGGAGATAATTGTATTTTCAAGTTGTCAGAGTTGCATATTGCTTCTCAATACCTGCCCATACATTTTATGTGCTCCTGTATACCTGCCACACGCCTGTAAAGTACCACGAGCAAATATATGCAAGAGCAGGAAGATGGATGACACATTGCTAAACAAAAAAATGATGGACCCTTATTCAAACAACAGCTTGGAGGGGTCAGGGGAATGACCTGCAGGTAGATTTTCATTTGTTTGGTTTTGCTTTTGTTGCAAGTGCTCTTAACACACAAAATGAACCTCTGCAAAAACAAATGCGTAAGAAAAGCTAGATAAGATATAAACCATACTCCCATCAGTTTCTTGATGGTCTGCAGTTACATTTTTGCATGGAAGTCAATAAAATTCCATGCAGTGTGTGTTTTTTTTCCAGTGGATGCAATTTTTACAAAAAAAAGTTATAAATAAATTATTAGTTGGGTAAAGCTGCATTTGTTCTTAAAGGAGAAGAGGATCAAAGTAAGACAGTGTGAAAGAGAAGGCAATAGATACAACTAGATTAGGCTGCAAACACCTTTAACTTCTTTTACTACTGCACCTGTTAGATTCATTTTTAATGATTTTTAACCTTATAATTTTGTATTTTAAGTCTCTAATAAATCACATTTACCTCCCTTGGGTGATGTATTTTGATATCTGTTTATTTATTCACTTTAATACTTGAATGGTTGTGGTAGAAAAATCTTTCTACAGTATATTTAACATGGCAGAGTATAGAAGGAAACCTGCAGTTCTCGTAATATTTCTGAGAATAAGACAGCTCTTCTTATTTGTCTTTGAAGCAGCCAGTAGCTGTGGCTGTTTGGCTCCTGCTGCACACCTCACACTGCATCCAGGTGAGCAGGTATTACCCCACTCACAGCCCAATACCCCACTCCCACGAGTGGGCAGTGGCACTGCTCCCGCAAAGAGGAGACCTCGCAGCCCCAGCCACACGGGAGATCAGGGCTGTGGGTGCACACGCCCTGTGCAATACTTATAGACTGCGTTAACGATGCATTAAAACATACTTGTAATCTCATTCAAAACATCTAACACACAATTTATGCAGCAACAGGACAATCCATAACAGTGAGAAGAACAACCTGCTACAACATAATGACTGGGAAGCGTCTCCATCGCTTCAGGCAGTGGCCTCTCTGGTTTGTACTTCTAGCCATGGGGAACACCAGCAGCTGCCAAAAAAGAAGTGGCTTGATTTCACCCATCCCCACTTTATAGCTTTGTGTCTACAAAGCACGGAGACTTGAGAGAAGCTGGTTAGGACCTGCAGTGACCCAGTCTTGCTGCCAATTCAGAAAACGCTGCTTCTTCACCCCTTGAGCTTTTGCCAGTGCTTGCAGCCTCCACCCAGGGGACCTGCCTAGACCATCCCTTATCTTGTAAATCCCAGTTGGCCAAAGTAATAGTGATATAAGGAGTTTAGTAAAGGAATTTATTCACCAGTCATTCTATACTTAAAAGGCACTAGAGACTTACAAACGCCTGTGAAATAATAAAACCCCTGAGAGATACTGTCCTCACAGGAGACTCCAGCTCTTAAGCGATCCCAAAGCTCATGGGTTCCTATCCGAGCAGGAGCCTCTTCCTTCCCCCACGCCGCCTGGACCAGCGCCATCTCCCACATACACTCAAACAGCGCAAAACCCACCTTTGGTTTAACCTCCTCCTTGTGTTACAGACTGAGGAAAAACAGATGTCTCGGCCACGCTGGTGTTGCTCACAGAAAGGCCGACGTGCTGCAGCAGCCCTGCATCGCCCTTCCATGCCTTTGCAGGGGTGGTCTCCCAAGAAGGCACATTGCCCTTTTATTTGGTGGGGTAGCATCCCAGAAGATGTCATCGTTGCCTTTTCTTCAGCAAGGTTAGGTGCATTTGACACAAAGCCTCAAATGGAGTTCACTAGATAAAAGTGGAGCTCTTGATTGAATGCAGATAAATGCATTTTATCATATCAGATAAGAATGTTCTATAAACAAGATGTTGCACATATCTAAAAAATGAAAGAAGAGACTGCTTTGCCTGTGAGCAGCACTGTAACCAGCAGGCATCCCACCATCTTTTAACATAAGGAGGTGCAAAACCAGTAATCAGAGCACAGTCGTCTTTGCGATGTATTTGCCCAGGACCTGGTGTACAGAGATTTCTCCTCGTGCCAGGGAAGATGGACCTAACTGCAGCTGGCCAGGTTAACTCCAATGCAACAAGCAAGCTGCAAAATAAGGTCTAAACGAAGAAAGGGCCAGAAACACCAAGCAACAACAAAAAAAGGCTGGAGAAGCCCTGAAGCAGTGAGCAGAAGGGAGCAATTTTAGCACTGTTTTTAGATGTACAGTAATTTTCTTGTCTGCTAATAAACATGCTATGCCACAGATGAAGGCCACAGCCACAATAAAATTATCATTTCAGGATCACGTGTGGGATCCCCGAGTGTCTGGAGGAAAGCACAACAGATCAAGTGCTGGATGTTTTGCTAAGCAGATGCAGGTGGGGGAAGTTTGGATGGGACAGCCAAGGATCAAGACATCCGACCAGTGGTGAACTGCAGACCCAGACCTTCACCAGCCAAGTGAAGGAGGAGCTGGCTGGAGGCACCAGCACTGATATAGTAGCAGCTGGCAAAAGATAACAGGAGCCCATAGACTCCTGGCCACTAAAATCCACTTTTTTTTTGTCTTTTTAGAAGTGGTGAGAGATCAGTTGATGCCTTATAGTCCCTTCCAATCACGTTGTCTGTGATTTCCGTGATCTCCTAAAGCTGAGGAGTTTAGTCCTCATTCAAACAGAAAGTCTACAAGACCACAGAGTGAAAATCACAGGCTGATGTCATGTTTAAGGTCTGGGAAAAAAAATACCTCATGGGCTTATTGGGCTGCCCTAAAATAACGGGGCACGTTTCAATGCAAGCTATTCAAAACAACACAACTCTTGACTACAGTTACACATTTTGTTCTGGATTCGCTGTGAGAACACAGAAGAGTAATCCATCTCAAGTATTACGGCTTTTCTATAGACAACACACCCAGAAAGGTTTCTAAATGTAGGAAAACAAGTATATAATTACATAATTAAGCAGATGCACTGCAATTTTTCTTTTATGTTACTCTTTATATTTTTAAAAGGCAACAGGACAGAGCTGTGCTAAAAAGCAATAAAGCACGGGTAATTTAATACTAAATTACATCCATATTGAAAAGTTTACATGAAGTTGAGAGCAGACAGAGGTCAGGTTTTCAACAGGACTGTCTTTAATTGTGGCCATCAGTTTTAGCAATCCAGATCTCTGGATCAAAGACAAATATAATGCGTTTCCTCAACACTGAATAGTGAAAGCAGACAGTAAGCATGGCACTATCTTGCACCAAAAGGTCATAAAAAAGATTATCAGAGGGGGAATATACGTCTTGCTGTTCAGCACACACCTTTACATAACATACTGTATGCTTTTAATAGTTACATTTTTCTAGCAGATTTTTCAGCAATCAGGAACGTAAATTAAAAATTTTACTATCAGTTTGCAGATGCAAAGGTGTTTTCTTGTCCTCTAATAAACATGCCACCTCTGTGTAGGTCTTCTTTAATTTTTTCAGTTGCTTTCAATCATACTCTCAGCCCAGTGAAACAATTCCTCTCTCCTTAGGGAAGAGATTTGAGCTGAGACACTGTTTTCTTTCTAAGGGGGGGAAAAAAAAAGAAAAGGAAAAAAAAAAATCAAATGAGGAGTAAATTATCAGCAAATCAGATAGAAACAAGTTTCCTAGATCTGCAGATCCATTGTACAAATGAAGCAATTTCATCTCTGCTTGCTCTGGGGGGGTGGGATTTTAAGTGGCCAAGGGGGACTGGAACGGGATGCTAGCAGACGAAGCATCACAACATTTGCATGCATAGACCACTCAAATCTGCACCAGGAGACTACTTGTGAGAATCCATCTTTTTTCACTTAACAAGATACAAAATATAAAACACATTTGCCTCTTATTAAGCCTCTCTTGTAAGTGGTTCCAGGTCCACCATTTTTAAAGAGGGGGAGAGGGGAGCCTGGATGCTCTCTTGGGAATTTCACGGGAGTGACTGGAGATGAGGTACAGGCTGGGAGCCTTTATTACTTTTTTTTTTTTTTTACTTTTTTTTTTCCTTCTCTCTAAAAGCACAGAAGGAATAACATTTTAAATCATTAGCATTTACTTTAAGTAGCACTTTCTTCAACTAAGCTTCCCTTCCTGGCCCTCACCCTGTTAGCACTGCACCCCGTGCTCACATGGAGGAGCTGCCTTGAGGGAATTGCGTTCTGGTTTTTGAATGCAGAAGGTGCTTTTTTAAAACTCTGGCCTCCAAACTGAGGCAGCTGTGAAAGAAACTGTAATCTTGTTTTTCTTTAAAGTGTACTGAGAATAGGGTTCTTGTGTTTATTAGCACCTAGACCTGCAAAGCATATAGCCTCTTAAAGTTCCTTTAGTGCTATTGGAGTGGTTTCTGTTTTGGTTTAAAAACAAAACAACATAACACAAAACCACCACCAATCTCTGTTAAAAACAAGGATTCTTAGCAGCCTAAATTCAATTTACAGTCCCGTATCACACGTTCAGTAGCATTTTCATCATTTCTATGCTTGTTAAATATTAGATGCAATATTAAAACATTGAAGAGAAAAAAAAGGAAGCTGGTAGCAACTCCTTGAATTTACAACATAGACGAAGAGATAGGTGGAGGTGAGTTATGAAAGAAGTCATGGATCCTGCAGGTTCAAGCATGTTACAGAAAACAGTTATGAAATACCCCCATTCAGTGTTCAAAAAGGAAGGAAAAACAAGTTGCTCCTTTACCTGGAAATAAGGTGTTAATGAGACCTCTTCAGAAATAAAAATCGTATAATTTTCACTGCAAAACAGAACGTATGTTCTTCCTTCCAATTTGCCCAAAAGGAAACCTGGGACACAGGTGCTTTGTCTTGAATATCTAGTATTTCTAAGAAAATGGACTGCATTTCTGGAACAGAGCAAGCATTGTCTTTCATTTTCACATAAAGAAAGAGGCAGAATAAATTCTTTTATGAAACAGTCAAAGGGATGGAAAATAGAGCATCTGTTAGAGGAGGGAGCAGAGAAACATCGTCTCTGCCATGTTTGGCACCAAAAACTTTTGGATATTTTCAATGCATCTTTCACACGTCAGACAGTTGCCACATTTCCCCTAAATCTCCTGGAGACACTGATTTGCTAACTAAAGCGTATGTCAAACAACCCCTTTTGCAGTGTAATAAGTTCAACAAGAAAGTTCGCTTCCGTGGAGCAGCTGTGCAGAAGGTTAAATGTTGGACCCAAAGGTAGTTTGTCTCAGCTCAGGAGGTGAGAGGTTTCTCTAATCGGATGCACACAGCTGAGAGCAGGAGGTGCATCATCACCAGAAGGTCTCTTTTGCGACAAGGGACCCGGCAGGGTTCTCTAGTCACAGCCGAGTCCCCTCTGCAGGGTGTTGGCACCCTCCCAGCTCCAGCCACAAAGCAGCTGCTGCCCAGTCACAGACTCTGACAGCGCCAAGCAGAGATTCACAACATCTATTTGCCATTGGTCATAGCAGAAGATCCAGGCTACACAAGGATCTTGTCTCTCACCCCACCTCTGAAAACACATTCACAACCTCACCACCCAACACTTGGCCATCTTGCCTGCCCTGCAGCTGAAGGAACACGCACTTTTGGACTCTCACCTCCCAAATGTGCTCTCCACCATCTCCTGCCACCACCAGTCCTCTTCCAACAGTTGCGCCTAGGCTGCAGCTTTGGGTAGGACAGGACAAAAGCACAGCTCTGACCTTTCCAGGAGCAGACAGCTGCTCCTCTACAGGAACCAACCACAGCTGAAGAGGCCACTGCTGAAAGGTAGCATTGGCTGTGAAGTGGACCTCTCAGGTGCTCCCAAGGAACTGCTGATTTCCTTCCATGGTTACACCAGGTTCCAGGAATTAAGAAAGATGAAGACAATTACTAATCCTGGTAGAACATTTAACACCCACTTTTTATAGGTTTTGTGCTCTAAACGTGACAGCAACTCGTATCTCTCCAACCAGCACGTGGGCTGAGTTGTGCATAGATTCATTTGTAAGAAGAGAGATTTTGTGGAGGTCCTACATCTCAAGCTTTAGAGAAGCCACATGTAAAGCACCATTTCCCTGAAGCAATCCCCACTCCATGACCACTGACTGAGGAAAGCAGCCGTGATGGTATTATTATTGACTCTTAACCAAGTCTTCAGCTACATCATTATTTTCTGGAGAAGTACACTCTTTTTGTCTGTTAAATGGGTCTCCATTTCAGCAAAGGTTCCCAAACACCACATGTAATCTCCAACTTTCTCCGTTCAATATCCTAGTAATATCATTATTTCTTTAAATACGATGTCAAGACTGGGATTGGCTACAACCATCCTGAGAAATCTGGTTAAAACAGGTGAAGATATTAACTAACAGATAAAATAGCAGACTCCAAACAGCTCAGTTTCCCTCCAACTCTCTCCCATCTGTCATCCTAAAAAGTCCTTCAGAACCTGCTCTTGTGACTTGCGTGCTGGTGCTTCCACCAGTGTGAGTGGGTTTGGGGCAGGAGGAGGGCTGACCCAGGCAGAAGGCACAGGGCTGAGAATTTAATCCCTTTGTACCTCAGTCACCTAATCCATAAAATAGGGATAATAATGCTCGCTAATCTCAGACAGCTTTAATTGATTATTTGTTAAGATCATCAAGAACTTAGCAGGAAGGCTTTAAAGACCTGCAAAGTCTAGTAATTATTTTATCATTATCATTGCTGAAAAATTAGATGACTTTCCTCCCTTTCCTTTGTGCCGTTTAGACCAGGAAGGTTTCGAGGTGAACCTTCTGTCTTCCTGCTTGACCATGTAGCATGTGACACCCCGAGGCCACATCTCAGCTGAAGTCTTGGGGCATTATTATAATAAATAAGGATAGCTTTAATAGTAAATTCTTCAGACCAAGGATTATGTCTTCCTGTTTATCTCATTGTTATGTAGAAAAACAATGAAAACAATATGGCAGAGTCCAATGCTGCAGCTAATGACGACGAGTGAGGAAGTACTGTATTAAAATGAATACAGCAAGGAGAATGCAATAACATTTCTAATAGGGGAACTTTAGCTGTAGCTTTTCATCATCAGATGTCAGAGCATTTTGCAGTGGAGTGCAAGCTTTTCTGCATCCACTTTAATGCACAGGTAAAGAGTAATCGTGCAAAGTCAAGTGGCAGAGATCCAACCAAGTCCCCAAGTCACTCTTAATGAGGCATTACTATAAAAAACTAAGGCTGTTTATCACTGCTAACACAATGACAATTGCATGTTTATTAATGTAATATATATAATCATATTAAAACCATATGTTTATCTACACATGGATTCAAAGATTTTTTTTAAAAAAAAATCACTTGACGCAGACTTCAGTGTAACCACACTATTTTCATCCTTTAAGCTCAAAGGCTTGTTAGAGCAGTGACCAGGAAAGTTGCCTGTCCAAGTTATAGACAGGCTGAGACAAAGAGTTCACCAGCTTCTCTGGTAACTTCTTCCAGTTAACTACTATCATTAACATATCTATGCCATATTCCCTGTTTGAATTTTGGTGATTATAAGCTGAGCCCATTGCCATGTGCAACAGCTTTCTCTATGCAGACACACACATACACACACACACAGAGGGAAGAGTTTCGTATCAACTTAACTTATGCAAAAAAAAAAAAAAGGCTGACTTCTCTAAAGTGCCTTGGGCTGCTACTTGTGTTCCAAATGTTTGCATTTTTTGACCCAAAGAATGAGCAAATGTTGCTTGTCACCAAAGCCTATCTAGAGCAGAACTGTTCTGATGCTCTAGAGTGAAGATTTTTGCATGATTCTGGCAATGTTTGGTCACACCTGAAAGATTAGCTTGTCTAATATCACTAAGGAAAGATATTTCATGGCTGGTGCATTAGGAGGAAGCATGTCCTAAATTACTTCAATTCACATTTAATCTTTTCACCTCAGGGATCCAGACTTCTCAGAGCAATGGCCTGCGTGAGCTCAGATGGCCGAGTGCAATAACCCTGGAGAATCTGCACAGCAGGAACATGCGGTAACCGTTACCTGCAGTTTGCATGTACATCTACACCACGCACGGACGAGGGCGGTCGGTGGAAGATCTCATTTTATTATGGCCTCAGGACACTGAGCTAGAATTGGTCTAACAGGAAGGGGAAAGTTATTGAGCCACAAGCTTTCTCTCAGATGGTTTTCTCTTCAGAAGTTTACTTTACCTCCCAAATTAAATTTTTTGGTAATATTCAATACTTTTTTTAAAAAAAGCCTTAAGTTGTAGCAGTGTGTCCACAGTTATTTATTACCTGCCTTGTGGTCTGAACAAATATGATTTTGTTATTCTATGTTGTCAATAGAAAAAGCACATATGGTTTTGGTTGACAAAATTATGATAAAATTCACTGTATCCTAAAAAATGATTGAAAAGTTTGCAGATGGTTTCTGGGCATAGTAGGGAGGGGGAAGATTGAATTTCAACAAAAGACGTGCCAAATTTTTTTCTCTTCTTACTGTTCACCCCGTTTCCACATCCCAGCTTTTTTCTTATTAGATACTAGAGTAAAGCAGGTATTCAGCCTAGAAGTCATATGTTTCTCTTTAGCTTTTGGCATTCCATCACACTTTGTCATGTTCACATTATGTTATACCCAGGTTCATTCACAGATAAACATGAAATGACATCATAAGCCTCAAGTCACAAACAGAAAAACACAATTAACAGTAATCTAAAGAGTGTCATATTTGCACCCCAAAATTTTCACGTTTGAGGAATGTTAGTCTTACTCATATTCTGAAGGTTTTCAGTCAATTTAAATTTTGTCTTCTTTTTTTCCCCCCTTAAAAACTAAGTTCTGTTCTTCTCAGTTCTTTTACTTCCCAAGGAATAAAAAATTAGGGAGAGGGCCAGGAACTGCCAGCCCAGATCAGACGTTACCTTATTTCTTGTTTGAATGGATAACCCCCTTTTCACATAGTCAAGATAATCACTTCTGTGGGCTTTGCTGTAGCTGCTCGCTGTGCTTTTGTAAAGTCTGTAAAACAAAAGACCCATGCAAGCTCTGCTTTTTGTGCTTCATCTCCAAAACATCTCTGCAAAGAGATTTCACCTGTCATTTGGTGAAATACATTTTTCTTCTACTTTGTCTTTCTGGGGAAAACATTTATTTATCTTTCTGCTTGTACCTGAGTGCTGCAGTGACTGGTGCCCCATTAAAATGACAGTTGAGGGGGCTGGCAGATGGGACAGACTCACGGACATTGATGAGAGCAGGGGGCTGGAAGCTGCAGGCTGGAGCCTTGCAGCCTTCCAAGACTGTGGGGATTTTGAATTAACCGCTGCACACTGGGACCAACTTGCATTGCTAAAATAACTCATGGGGAGCACTTCTCACCTTCTCATGCTTTCCATTAATTTGGTAACACAGTTCGATCTGTCATAGACATTTTTTTCTCCGTGATACTCACGGTAGTTGACGATCTGCTACATCACCACCTCTTAACAGTTGTTCATACCTTAATGTACACATGTGCATGTCGGTCCACACTCCACATGGTGATCAGCATGGGCTGGAAGAACAGAAACCTGGGTTCTGCTTCCCCGGGAGGGGATGGAGGAACGATGTCCTCTCCGTGTTCAAACAAGAAACAAGCTTTGAACTCTGTCCCTACTCTTTCATTCTAGCCATGTTAATTATGGGTAACACAAAATACTCAGAATTTATTCAACCTGCCAGAATATTTCCACCTCTGCCAAACCTGCCAGTGGCCTTCAGCGGCTGTCGTCCCGCCTGCCCAGAGATGCCTGTCGAGCAACGAGCCAGCCTGGAGAAGATGGATAATTGTTGAGGGGAGAACATCTGGAAGGTGTCATTGGAGTGTTAGTAGCTCTCCCTGTCTATGAGCTATGCCCAAACATGTCGATAAGTTTCCAAACATGGAATTCATTTTTTATAACAGGATACATGTGGAAGTTCATGTTTCAGCAGTGGCCAGAAGTGGCTCTTTTCTTCTTCAAAAAGATTTGTGACCTCTTCTCCAGGCTACTGTAATATGATTTATTTGGGTCTCCTTTCACAGAGCCCTCACAGGCCATGGTATTACAGAATACAAGAGCACAGGCTTTCAGCTATGAGTTAATGAGAGTTATGCTCCATGACCTGCACCATCTGCCTGTTAAGCCAGCGAGCACAGCGTAACGCCTGCCATGGCATAGAGCTGCTCTACGCAAGGGTCCATCTATCCTGCGCCACCAGGACAGCCAGCATGGGCTGGGCTGGGTAAGGATGGCAAAACTCCACGTGCGCAGAGCACGTGTCAGAGTGCAGGATGCAACGGAAGGACATTTCCCATCCCATGTCTGCAGCCAGCAGCAGCAATCTCTGGGCATTTTCTGTGCTCCATACACATCCCAAATGCAAAGGAAAATGGGACGTGTGTCTGGTACGGATGATCAACCACAGAAAGACAAGAGCAGAAGAGTGGCTGCACCTCCCTCCTAGAGTTGCTTTGATCCTAGTAGAGACAGAAGAGCACCTGGGACATGGAGGTTTACAGCCCAACTCAAACACTAGAAGTTTTTACATGCATCTCAGAAGTACTGAAGGTTCACCCAGCTGTATTTGTTCAGTCGAAAGGACACCTGTCCTACAGCAGAGTGATACACCTTCTGTAGGCAATTTCTTGATTGTGTTCTCCGTTGCCATTCCTATTTGTAGCAGAGAATGTAGACTCTTTGAATTTTATCTAAACCTATTTTCTTATTCAAGGTCTCTCAAAGCACTTATTAAAATAATCAGTTTAACTATCACAATGATCCTAGACAAATGCAGCAGCAGGAAGATCTTTAGCAACAACTCAAAAAACATCCTTGCAGAATACAACACATCACATATATCTCAAAATACCTCACCTACAAAGAGGTACCCTTTACTGGGGTTCTGAGTGGTACCTTTTCACAGTGACCATGGTTCTGCTACCTCTGGCTTGGACAGAAAGCAACGTGCTTTTATGCCTTGTCTGAAATGCCACCCTCTGTCTGAGGCACTGAGAGGCCAGATCAGCACTCTGCATGGGTACAAATCCTTAATATGATGCTTAAACCTCTAACCCACCAGTTCAGAGGGAAGAATTCTACCCAATAAACCTTCCTGACATGCAATAAAATAACACATTTATTTACTTGCTTGAACCCACCAATGTGCTGTTCATTTCAGTGATTGATAGAATTGGGTTATAATAAGCATACTTTATTATTGAAAAATTTAATTTAAGGTTTAAACATAAAACAAATGGTATTTTCAAATCTATTTTAATGAAGACTATCAAAACCATTCCATTGCCATAAGGGAAAAATTCTGTCTCCATATCTGTTATGTATATATGCATAAAATCTTCAGCCTACAAGTATAAGTCGCCTGTCCTTCTATCAATCCATCATTCTGAAAATAGAATACAGAAAGCCTTATTTTTTCACTTAATTTTCATTAGATTCTTGAGGGAATTAAAATAACACAATAATGGGCAAATTCTGCCACTACAAATCCAAATGACAGCAATGAATCTACTTATGGGCAGAATTTGGCCAAAACTCCAGCTAGGAGTGCCAAATACAGAGCAGATACCCATAAAAGTATGCTTAGAGCTCAAGTATGTCAGGTAGGTAAATAATATACTTTAAATTCATACAAGAATATGAATGCCTTTAAAGTGGTATAGGGGGTAATGGATTGGCTAGCAGGATGGTGGTGCAGCTCCTGGTGTGTGCTGTAGCTTTGGACAAACCACTTATGCATTGGTGCAGAGCACCAACAAGGCTCTTTGCCTCTTGGGGCAAATCCCATGCTTACGCTGTCTGTCATAGCTGCACTCCTACCCATGTTTCTAACAAGGTTTATCTTGTACAGGGAAATGCAGGACTTCTGGTGTGCCTCCAACAAGGCTGTGGACACCCAGACACCCAGCCTTGGAGAAGTCTAGTGATGTGATGTATTGCCTGGTGCTCACAGAGATGGACTCAGCACGTCCATCTTCATCTGGGGCTTCCCTGCATAGATGTTAACCAGGCAATCCTTACAAGCACTGTGAGAGAAAGGGCAATCGAGCAACCTGCAGGGACACCTCTCTTCTTCCAGCAAGACTGGAGAGAGTTACCGGGTTGTGTGTATTGGCTCTTCCTTTTTCCGTGTGCATTGTGCCATTCACCTCTGCCCCATATACAAACTCTGAAAGAAGATTTTGGAGGATATGCTAAGAAAAAAAAAATGTATAAAGCTTTTCCCTGGGACTTTCCAGAGACCAACCCACAGTTAGTGTGGACATCACCTTTCTCACCTTTAAAATAAAAACATGCAAAAAGATACGTGGCATGCCAGAAGAAAAATCCTGCTCCTGAGTCCTTTTCCCTCATTCCTCTTTCCCTGTGGCTGGGAGGAGTGAAAGGCTGTGGGTGGCTGCTGTGGGACAGAGGTCCAGCCCCATCTCCCAGCCCCATCCTCTCAGCTGAGTGGTTGGAAGATGCCTCTACCCTGACGGTGGCACCAGGATCACCACCCAACCTGAAAGGCTCATCTGCAGACCCCCACCCTGTGCCATATCTGGCGCTAAGTCCTCACTGTGAAAAAACAGACAGAGTGCCATCCGCTCAGCAAACCACCATCCCTGGGCAGCCAAACCCCAGGTTAGGTGAAAACACCTGCCCACAGCTGGCTGAGCTGGCCCCACTTTCCTCAAACCCTTTCTCTATTCTTGTCCCATTACCCTTTATTTTTAGACATAGGAAATACTTTTTTTTTTAATTTTAATGCATTTTAAAAAATAATTTGTGGCCGCTTGCTTGTTGTAATTGAGTGTGTAAGTTAAGCTTTAGCCATGCACTGAAGTTCAGGAGGTAGGAATAATAGAATCGCATTAAGGATGCTAGGAATGTTCTCATTCACGTTTTCCTTAAATTTTTTAAATCACCTCAAACCATAGCAGTACATTAAAAGCACAAGGTGTTGCCTGGATTCTTGTTTGATAATTTTTAAATGATCATCTATATTCTAATTTGGTTTGCACACTGCCCTGATAAGTCAACAGATTCGTTTTTTCAGTGGGTCAGACCCTTAGTACATTTTGCCTTTTTGCAGAAAAGAAATTTATCTTTTGAAATGACTTATTCTTTCCCTGGATGTTCCTTTGATGCAGGTCTATTGTTTCAGTGTAAAGAAAATGTATTCCTTTAACAGGTTTATGCCTTCAATGGAATTTGTGTAAGTAGGTTCCACTGCACAAACACAAAAAGCCCTAATACATGCAGGCTGGGTCTACATCACGCCGTCAGATGTCAAGTTTGATGACTGATGGTACTTACACAGATTTACACAACAAAAAGTACATTAAAAGGACGTTAAGATTGTGAGTCAAAGTCACAAAAGCATGGAAATTCACATTTCAGGATTTAAACATCCAATATTGACATGGAAAGCTGAATATTAAAATGGTATCCCATTAGAGTTAAGGTACTGAATAATTTTTAATCTAGACTATTAATTTCCTGAAATTTGTTGTTCTCTCTGCCTTTTATTGCTTTCACATTTTTAATTAAGTTTTTGTTGTGTGTATGTCCTTGTCTTGTAATTCCTAAGTTGCTCCTTCTATGTCTAGTATAATTACATAATATATGCAGCACGTATGGTAGCTTAATTAGAAATGTTAACCACGATACGTATGGAAATCATAAAAAGCTTCATGAAACTTTGAGAGTAAATGTTTCTACAGACTTACCGAGGTTTATAAATGGTTGTTTCCAGTATTATTCTCTAATAAAAACAATTACACCTAACACCAGCCCAACTTGGAGTAAAATTATGAATAATAATAAGAATAATTAGTACTTACAGGATCCTTATCACCATGGTGTTATTGGTTTCAGATGGAAAAACAATTTAGGGGTTAAGTGACTTGCCAAAGGGCTGACTTTGAGTCAGTGTAAAAGGAANAAAAAAAAAAAAAAAAAAAAAAAAAATCAAAACCAACAAAAAAGCCATGCTTAGAAAACATGAGCCTCAAACCAGGCTCTGGCAACAATATTAAACTCCCTCTCTTTGATCGTTTGACCCCCTCCCCCACGTGTCTGGCATTATTCTTACAAAACCGTTTTGGATCCAAACCTTTCAGATGTTGAATTGCTCTTAGGAGATGGTAAGCACTAAAATAAATGGGAATTGAAGGTGCTTAGAAATGTGCACAGCCAGAATGATGTAAAGTTAAAAATAGTAAAGTAAATTGTATTTTGAAGTTTCTTTGTAACATTAAAAAAAATTATTCCCAAGTTTACACATCTTATGCCAGGCCTTACCCTGGCGTGAATTCTCCGAGGCAATTTTATAAGCCTTCCGAGTAAAAACATGTAGCAAAACCAATGGCACGCTGTAACTTTAACTAGCAACCTTACAGCCTCACTGCAAGAGAAGCAGAAATATGCAAGTTAAACCAGTGGATAAAAAAATCTCCACTGTAATGACTATTTGCTATGCTCTCAAAAGGGGTTGGGACAGCTTATGAGGAAAGGAGAGGAGTACCAGGAGGAAGGCAAAGTGCAATGAGATAAAACAGAAGCCGCTATTTTGAATACAATTTACGTTTGCTAATTCCATTTCTATCTATATAGAAGTGAGGCTCCATCTTACAGCACAGTGCAGCCATTTTAAGTTCACTAAGAACAAACTAAAAAGAAAATAGTATTCTTCCTCAAATAAACTATAATATTGGTTCAAATGCTGATGGGAGCTAAGTAATGTCTAATGGATAATTACGGACAATATCAATTAAAAAAGAGGAATTTTCTTAGTTAGTATCTCAAGACTACTCTGTAATGCCAGGACCAAAGGAATCGCCTCTCTCCAGGAGTGCTCCCACGCTAACATTTCGGTGTTGAAATACACCAGCCACACATAGGCACATTATTGCAAAATACGATCATTTATCAGTTTCCATATTTGCTGAATTTGCTTTCCTGCCTGCATTGGCTTCACTTTGGGTGAACAAGAGCAACCTCTCCCATTCCCCTCTGTAAGCCAGTGCTTGGGAGCCTGCCACCCCATCAGGGCACCAAGTGGCAACACCAAGCCAGGGCTCTGGCATCGGAGAGGGGATTGGACAGCAGCAGATGAAAGGAAACGAATCAGAGGAAATACCTTGGTAGTCAACAGTGGAGCGGCAAAGATAGAGACAATGTGCAGAAGTATTAAATACATCTTGGTAAGAAATATATATTTACTGTAGCAGATGCCAGAGGATCATTCTCTAACATGCAGACGAAGGAAACCCGCTCGCAAGCACGTGGTTATCACCACAGCAAAGGACTGGAGGCGCGTGGCAAAGGGCATTGCTGGTGTGGGGCCTCTCTAGACATCGGGTCAGGGCTTGCCATGCAATTTATCCAGAGTCTGAGGACAAGCATGTATACTTATTTATCTGTTCCCTGTGTCGATAATGAACGGACAGGTCAGATGCGCTCTGGAAAGAGTATCAGGTTCTGAGAATGGCAGGGAGTGCATCAGAGATAATGTCTGTTCATGAAACAATGGGCTTTTGTGGTGATATTCCATGTCCCTAGATCAAAGTCCACTATTCCTGTTCAGTCACTTCTAAAATAGGGTTTTGAGAATAGAGGGGAAGCCAATTTCTACTGAGGGGAGTTATCTAAGGGGTATTTCAGGTGGTTCAGACTTTTTCGCCCCACCAAAAAGCAAAGAGAACACAAGTTACTAAAGGAGTTTTTTTTCTCAGCATAGCCAAAATTGCACACATTTGAAATCTGGACACGAGATAACCCAAAATGTGAAAGAAAAGGGTTGAACAGTCTGTACTCTAATGAGAATGCCACAACACCATACAACACTGTTTATCTGCAGGGTTCATGGGAATCCCCTGCCCCAAGCGGCTCTTGGAGCTGATCTGTTTGCTGCTGAAGTGCTTGAGGGGGTTGAAATTTGGGTTTATATTGACAAACGGATTTCAGCCTCTGTTCTGCCTAAAGACAGCGCTATTGGAATAGTAGCAAGAGTTCTTCATTCTGGACTTCAGCAAAATACTATTATCAATAACATTAAAAAGCTATGTTTCAGCAGACAAATTGTTATGAAAGAAAACAATTGTGAGCATCTCTCACTAGTCCAGCCCTGAGCCCGAGCTCCTTTTCCCACACCACCTCCATGCACCAGCCAGGCAGACACTGATTCCTCCACCCCTGCAAGGTTGAGAAGGGCACTTTATTCTTTCCAGGTGTCCTGCACTGGTTTATTTATGGTCTCACTTTTTTTCTTAGTGCAAGAAATCCTAGCTTTTAGCCAGCTGTAAAGGATTGGCAAGACACATTTGTAAGGGGAAAAAAATTAGCGACGCTTTTTTCTTACCAACCTTTGCCCACCTTATTAGGCAGGGAATTTTCCAGTGTACTTAAATAAGCCCCGCAGCAGCCTCGGTGTCTGACCCATGAGCAGCAGTGTACGAGGGCACTCGGTGCATTAGTCCAGAAACCAGCTGAAACGTGGTCCCATCTGATAAACCTGGGCTCTGGCCTTAGGAAAAACTTCCTGTAAGGAATGAAAAGGAAGACAGACTTGTATTTCTATTCTCAAGGGCTTTGGCAAAATCATAGCAACCCCACCTAAAAAATCCCAAGAGCCAACAATTTTCTTGCAGTCCCTGATAAAGTCACCTTCTCTCATTCAAAAGCCAGTGTTGCAGTGACAGGGACAGAGAGAAGAGGTCCCCGGCAGTGCCCACCCATGCAGCATCAGATCAACCTGAAATGACGTTCAACAGCTACTGCTTTGGCACCAGAGTCCATTAACCCTCTAGCTGGATGCATCTCACTTTTTAAAAATGTAAATGGCACATTCAGAAAGAAACAGTTGTGCATCACTAATCGGTCCTCTAGCTGTAAATTCACTCCCAGAAGCAGGGTGTCATTTTTTTTGCTGAAAAGCAAACTCGGGGCATAGGGAATGTGTTACAGCAGCTTCATGAAGCCCAGGATCCCTGTGGGACCAAAACCGGGCAAAGTTCAGCAGCATCATGAAGCCCATGAGGTCTGTCCTCACTGCAAAGCTCCTGCCTGGATCCTGTCCTGCAGTGGACCAGGCTCTCAGACATCAGAAAGGTGATGTGGGAAATGTGCCGAGAGCTCAGTTTTGAAACAGAGGAGCATGAAGGCCCTGAAAAAGTTGTTGCTTGAAAGAAAATTAATCTTGGGTTTATCAAAATGAAGTGTCAGATACCTTTATGCATATGCTAGAGACGCTCTACCCTGCTTGGTTAATGGCAGGTTATTCCTTTTCTTACGCTGTCAACTATTGTTACTGATTGTTAATAGCATTAATATTTCCATCACTTAATTTATTTTATTAATCCCATTCAGGTTTACCATTACCAGCATATGAACTGTAAATAGCAATAATAATGCCATCAAGGTTAATATCAGTGATGCTGAAGGGTATTATGTAAAACACAGCCTGTGAGCGGCAGCGAGACAGGCGCCTATAAAACCTTGCCTGCGATAGCGGGGGGTGGGTTAAACAAAGGTCTCGCACAGATTTACGGAATTGCGTTATCTTCTGGAAGAGGTGAAGATTTAATACCAAAAGCCTCCTTTAAATTTCCTGTAATGTTCCTTTCTATCCCCCGACTGTAAAAATATAGCCAGAGAACATTCTTAAGGAACGGCATTTTTATCTTAAATTATTAAAAGTCTAATAGTGGTTTCGGTTTTCTTCTAAAAGCAAAGGCATTGGAAACAGACGATTTGTCAACTTTTAAATCACAATATGCAGGTGTTAGGGTGATTGCAAACGGTGCAAAGAAAAGGTCTGCCTAAGAGAGCACAGGACAAACAAAATCATGGACATTCCCCCAAAAGCCCGCTGCCAAATGCCAGGGTGGGAGGAGGAGGCAGCTGACCAGGGGCTTGCACCCACAGTCCTGTGCAGACGGCAGACTCTGCTCACTTGGGGTTTTACAAATATTTCAGCTGTTGGGGGCACAGCTGCCACCTGGTACCGTACCCCCGAGGGGGCTGCGCTGCTGACCAGCCAGCGACAGGAGGACTGGGGGACGAATTGCCCACACCGCCACTGGCCGGGGAAGGCTGCCTGTGGGATGTGCTGTCATGGGGCTGAGTTTTCAAATATCGTTGATGGCTCTGGGGGCCTCGTGGCAGCGTCACCTGAGGCACCCATAAAGGCCCCACGGAGCAGCACTGGGGCCCGCAGCGGGACCCCGACAAGTGAGACACCCACAGCACCGGCCATACTGGATGATGAGTCCATGAACCACATCGAGCCCTGCTAGCAGGGTGTGTGGGGACATTTCTGGACACTATTCTTAAGTAAGTCCAGCACATTGCAAACCCAGGGTAGGTCTGCGCAGCAGGGGTTTGGGCACTTACCGTGGTTGACCAAGAAGAGCAACAATCCCATCAGCAGTAAGCACACCTGCATTATTTATTCCCTCAGAAATAAAAATAAATCTGCTAGCTAAAGGTTTATCAGCAATTAAAAGGCCAAAATATCTTTATGCAAACTATCATTCTCACAGCTGGAAGTCTTATGGCTGCATGAGGGCACGCAGGTCCTACATGTTTATCACCATGCCATACCCATAACCCGGTGCAGGGTACCAGGGCGCGTTGGTGCTCCTTCTCCCATGGGTGAGTCAGTGGGCCAATGCACCGACAGCCAAAGGGAACCACCCAGGGTCATCCCTGTTATGGACCCAGCAACCTAAAGAAATATTTGCAGATACTGCTTTGGAAAATAGGGGGTAAAAAGGATTCAAGAACGAGAATTTAAATCCCATAGGAATTCCAGGAGAATACAGAAGCCGCTAGTAAAGAGGCCACTGAATACAGTGGTTGAGGGAAATCTGAAGAAAGGGCTCTGTTTGCACCTCTGGGATGGATTTCTGAAGGTAAAGAACACATCAGCTTCCTGCATCCAGACAGGGTGATTTAGTATTCACACCACTTTATTTGGGAGGAATTTGTAAAAGAGTTGGAGCTATAAAATACCTTTCTGTTCGTTTTTCGTGGATGCTGCTGCAAAGGTTGCAGAAGTCTGCCAGGGCAGAGAATGGAAAAGGACATTTGCCATGGAGGAAGGCTTCGTCCTGCGGTAGGAAGTGGCCCGTTGACACAGACCCTCCTTTCTTTGTTACATCTGCCTTGCCTTCCTCAAAGAATTAAATTAGATATACAAGGGGGAAAGAGAGAGGGAGAGGGGGAGCGAGGGAGAGAGGGAGGGCAAGGAAGGGAGGGAGAGAGACGAGAAAAAAGACTCAGGCAGGAATATATTTCCTATGTCTGGATAAGGGGAAGGATTCGAGGTAATTGCTTGCTTTTCTCATTGTTCTCAGCTGCCAAGCAGAGATTCATAGAGTGTCTGCAAAGATCTCTCTCTTTTTTCTTTTCCTTCTAATTCTTCACACCCCCCCTCCGAACCCCCATCTACCCCGATCCCTATCCCTCCCCTTCCTCCTGCTTATTCCACCCTAGGAAAAAAAAGTAATTTGTCTGTTTTATTTATGATGCAATGAAGGTATGCTGAACGCATCGGGATAACCTGACACTGGTCAAACTATCTGTCAGCAAAGAAGAACTGCCTTCATACTCCAACGAGTGCATAATTTAACCATTTCTCTACCAGAGGGCAATGCGAGACCATCCATTTAAAACAAGAGGGTTTGTCACTGCTCCCTTCACAATAAAACCCAGTTTTGTTGCACCCTGGCAAAAACTAGCATTTGACATGTTTTCAATCAAGCCTTTATCTTCTCATTTTCGCTAGTCATATACAGATTGTCTGCATGTAATAAAACTTCTACTTGGAAAAATATAAAATGATTTGAGATATTCATATGAAATCCAGGTCCCAAAACAAGATGGAACACACAAATCTGCCAGCTATGAAACCAATTCAGGATGGATTTAGGACCCAGATAGATCCAGACAATTGGATGCTGAGTATGGGGAAGAAATAGTAATGCCTCAGGTCTGAAAGAAGTACATATAATCCTATCCTCCTGATGCACAGGGAGGCAATGGCTTCAGCTCAGAAAGAAAATGCAACGAGCAGGGTAAAAGGGAAATGTGTGATAAAGAAGGAGAGAGAAAAAAAGAAAATATGAGCAAATAATATTCCAAAATATTTGAAATGTGAAGCAAGAATAAAAAAAATTTAACTGCAGAAGAGCTTTTTCTGAAATGAAATAAAAAAAAAAAAAAAAAAACAACAAAAATAATCTATGCAAGCCCTGTTGAAATAGGATGGAGAAAACGGGAAGGGAATTACTAGTTGCATTCCACCATTTTAAATTAGTCACAATATTTTTTCCTCACTCCTGACACGGTGCAGCAAGAAGCATGCATGACAGTACACTGGCAAAGCGAGTTGCCAAAGGAGCCATTTTCCGGCACAGACTTTGCCGACAGTTCCCACTGCACTGTGCCCCACTGGCATCCCCGTGCAGATGAGGGGACAGGATGCTTTACAGCAACTGCAGGCAGCTCCCGCATCCCCTGCAGCTGTGCCATTAGCTAGGATAACTCTTGATACGAGACAGAAAAAGACACGCCGAGTTTTAACAGATTTTTGATATCGTCATAAAAACCAATACTCACGATTCGGCCCAGAACTGCAAGTTCTCGCAGTGTGAAGCCCTGCCGGGCGAGATTGCCTGAATACGTGGGATTTGAGCACACTCAAAATATTCTGATGCTTAATAAATGACAGAGGAAAGTGTAAAATAAATAAAAAGAGATTTTGCAATATAATGCAATGCATGCAACAAGGATCAGGGAAGGAACTCCAGGAAATAAGTGGTTTGACGAATAGCTTCTGCTCATGATCTTATTTATTTCTGATACACACCAGCACTTGCCTTCACACTGTAAGTAAGCAGAAAAAGATTTTATGAATGGGAATATCTATAGCAAAAGGGAATGCAAAATGGAAGGGAGATAATAGGAAGGGTCGGGTCAAAGCCAAGAGGCGGTCCCCGGGACAGGCGAGTGACAGCTGCCACTGCAGGCCACCCTCGCTGGTCACCCTGGGACAGGGATGCTGGCAGTCCCGTATGCCACTGTCCAGGGGCCACCTACCTCCTCAAGCTCTCCTCCTGCTGCTGGGCTGCTTGTAGTAATCATTTTTGGAAGGAGAGATTGCAAAATTAAAATCGGGTTTTATTCTGCATTACTGAAAAAACAGCACTTGGAATTGGCATATATTTTTCTTTGTAAGATTATTTAGGAGTCAATTGTTATAGCTATATGCTATACTTACCTATAACTATATATGTGTAAAACACACACTAAGATGAAAACAAATATATTTGCTAAAACATAAAAATAAAGACATATTTTGGATATGTGGAATCAATTTCTAAAAGAAGAGATTCTGTAGTAGATTTATCAAAAAGAGACACATAATGTTTGTCCTGTCATTTGGGAAATCCCACATCTGCACAAAAATGATGAACATTAATATATTTTTCACACAAAAATTGCTCTGTACTAATTAGTATACTTGGGAACAGTCCATTTTACTTTCTTGTTCACCTTTATTTTTTTAACTACCGAATGAAGAAATAACACGAAATTACCACAACCAGACAAGCTCCTTTTAATTCACAACCATTTTAAAATATGAAAATACAAATCTAGATAAATCCAGCAAGCTTTGATTTTATTGTCAAATTGCAACTAAAATTAAAATTAGTTAAAACAATTTAAATTTGTTAAGAAAAAGCTACCATGAGACTGAAATATTATGTGCCTCTTTTTAACTTGAACCAATTTTTCAAGGCTGAGTTACAAAACTGAAAACAGGATGTTAATACCTGAAACAGTTGTGTTAATTTAAACGTAGAAGCCCAAATAACATCATTATAATTCTGAACAGGTTGTTTTATCTCCTCAAATCCAGAGTTAAAACCTACTAAAATAAAATTACAAGAGCCTTTTCAACAGACAAACCCCTTCAAAAGAAACTGTACAGTTCTGCATTCAGTGATTTGTGTTACGGATTTTGAATTGTTCGTAATTTGTATTTGTGAAACAAGCTGGATTATTACAGCAGGGGAGATCATATCAGTTTACCGTCTGCCTGAGTTTCCTACAGAAATCTGACAACCCTCCTCCATGAACCCCTCTTTAAGTAATTGCTCTGCCATTTTGTTGTTGCTTCTTTTTCACCTGACTCAGCCCCAGAGAGCCCCAACTGCCCATTTAAACATACATTGGAATGTCCCAAAACAAAATTTGCTATTAACAACCTTTCTATCGGCCTTCATCATCATAAAGAGGAGGCATGTATATGCAGATGTAAGGGAATTTGCTTCAAATCAGTAATATTTTACTTTAATCAGGGACTCAGAGCAAATGAAAATCATACTTTGTAAAATAAAAGAATTCCCCTTCCATTTCAAAATGCTAAAATTTTAAAATAAAAGTAGAAAATATTTGCAGAGAAAAAAACAAATTAAAAAGTAAAGAAAAAATAAAACAGGTAGCCAAAAGAAACTTTAAAAATAAATTCACAATTCTCATTAGCAATGTAAAAATTATTTGGATTACAGATTGCTGTAATATTCAGACCTACATTTTTGAGAGCTGACTTTACAGCCAATTGATATATTTGTTTACATGCTTCTTTGATGTAATAAAATCAAATAATAAAATGAAAGTCCTATTAAAACTGAAACGCATTGCAAGTTTTTTTTCCACCTTTGATGAGTTATGGGCTTAGGAAAGTGCATGACCATTTTCTACACTGTTTTAAAATAACTATGAACAATTTCTATAATGTATTTTCAATGGGAGCTTGTTAGTAATGCGAGATTTTTTTCCACAAACTCCAGAATACTTAATACCGAAACTGTTTTATCATTTGCTGCTGAGTATTTATTTATCACAGACATGTACTTTAGAGCCTCACATGGAGAGATCCCAATATTTCTCTGGGCTGAGCTCTTTGTAAGTCTATTCCTTTCTCATATATAACCATGAAAGAAATACAGTTGAAATAAATACTGCTTTTCAAATGCTGTGATAGCTGATACTTCAGTGGCTACAGACTAATAATAATTTGGTGTATTTACCCCACTCTGTTGTAGGATTTTCCCTTTTTTGGATGGTGGTTTAATTAAAGCATTTGCCTCTCTCATCCCCAATGCTATTAAATTTTAAACCAGCCACGGAGCCTTTCCTTTTTTCACCCTTCTTTATTATTACCATCCGTTACCACAGCACGCCGGACCCCTGTGCCCCGGTACCCTCTGTCCCTCCAGCCTGGTCCTCTCACTCCCCGTGTTTTTTTTTTCCTTCTCCTTAAATCTCAGCTGCTCTTTCAGCTGGCCTCATGCACTACAAGGGAATAATTTGCTTTCATAATTTAAAATTTTTTTTATATACACATCTCATGTTTTGTTAGGGGGGATGCTGCTCGGGATGCAGGCAGCCTGCGCTGCCGGGCGGCGGTTCGTGGATGGCGAGTGCCCTCTGCAGGAAAAAATATCTCCATCCCAGCCAGGAAAAACACCCTCAGAAGTAGGAGAAAACAGAAGCAAATCAACTCCTGCATTATTATTATTTTTTACTCATTTCATTATTACACAATACATCAGTGCTGACAGATGCAGGGAGTGCTGCTGGACCCCTGAGCTGAATTTTCCGACAAAGTCCAAAGCTGCTTCAGTCCCAGCCCACCGCCACGGGTCGGCCCGTTCCAGCTGCGGTGGCAGCCGCATTAAATACAGAAGCAGATATAAGAAGAATTTTCATTTGCAAGGTAATGTTCTATGGCAGGCTCTGAAATCCCTGCCACGTATTTCAGAGCACAGACATGCAGGATTCCTGCTTCTCCTGCAGCAGAACTACACAGGATGGAATTTTTATTGTTTTTTTACCCAGAAATAAGCTCTTTAGGAAATTCCAAATCAAGTCCTGTTCAGACACCTGTCCAGAATGACAGCACTTGCTGTACACAGTGTGCACTGCTCTCTCTCCATTTTAAATAGCAAATTCTGATTTAGTTTGTATGTATATATTGATAAAATCAATGCAAAGCATCGTCCAGGAGAAAGCTGTAATGGCAGATTATGGAAAAAAAAAAAAGAAAAAAAAAAACAAAACAAAGAGAACACTTTTAAGGCAGGTCTCTAACCGGGAGCCTGCGAGACCTTTGAAAGCCAGTGCAATATAAGGCATCCTGAATGCCTTTTAATCAAAGGCCCGGTTCCGCGCGGGGACCCAGCTGCCTTGTATATCACAAGCCATGATTCCTTTCCCCAAATGCAGACGTGTGTATTGCGGAAGAGGGTGGGATTAGGAAAAAAAAGCGTTCTCTAAAGGGAAAGCATTTCAAAAGACGTCATGAAATGAGAATTTACTGGTCTTTTCCAAGAGCTAATAATGCCTGCGCAGCACAATAGGCATCGCTCACTGTGCCACAGACAGGACTTGCAGACTCCTTTTTGTGTGTGTCCCCCCCTTTTTAAGAATATAGCTTATGCAAACCCCACCACAGACTTTTCCTTGAGATTGTATATCAGAGCAGCAGGGGGTCTGATGAAGTGCTCATTTTTTTACATCAGTCTTATAAATTGCTCTCCCCATTAATTGTTTCCATGGAAACAATGCATTTGGCTTGCGTGGGGATCCTGAAAAATTTTTAATGGGATTCTTAAAAATGTGCAGGAGGGGAGTGGGGGGTAGGGTAGGTGCTCTCAAAAACCCTCAAAAAAGATCCAGCATAAGTTCTGACAAAATGTGCAGTTAATTGCTTGTTTCCAAATGTTGCTAGACTGAACCCAGATTAAATCGAAGATCCGAAAACATTATTCAAATGACCAGGGGGAAAAAAAAAATGAAACAAAAGGGCAAGTACAGATTACGTGACAGCACAGACGAGAATTTTCAAACACCTCCTAGCAAAACACAGCCATGAGACCATGACCAAATAACAATTCTTTAATGTCACAGCCTTAACTAATAATTTAAGCATGAGCAGTCCTTGATAACCCATCAGATCTTCCAACAAATGTTGTGCTCCTTGCAGAATCTCCATACGCTGCTCTGACAGGGACAGTGGTAGCTACACACAGGCTGTACCAGCAGCGTGCGCGGACATGCACACACACCATCTTCCCTTTCTCCACTCTTCATACGCCTGAGAGGATTTTTCTTTTAATTTTTTTTTTCCCAGCAGGGAAAGTATTTGTATTACAGGGTATGAAACTAGTCCAACATGCAAGCATATTTAATTTGGAAAATGTGTGGCTAAATGCCACTTGTTATGGGATTAGTTAACAGCTGCAAGTCTGCTACTGTGGAAAGAATTTTTTCAAAAAAAAAAAAAAGAAAAGGATTTAACTGAGAACTGATATGTGCCGTCTCCCAACTTTCTCTGTGTATTTTCAAGTTACATCCAGTTTCTCAGCTCTCTATGGGGTTGTCCTCACTTAACTGTCAGCTGAAGCTATCTACACTTAAATTAACTCCTCTCAAGTTAGTCTGCTCTGAGTGAGAGCAGTCAGCATTGTAAAACAGCCCTGGAGCTGCAAGGCGTGCTTAGAGAAGCCAGCTCAGCCCCATGGCATGATTAGCACCAGCAGCAGCTTCAGCCTCACACCAGCACTGCCCAGTCAGCCCCTGATAAAAGCACCCTTTGGCTCCAGCTAAAGACATGCACAGGCGTCAGGTTACTGGCAGCTCTCAAGTTATACCTCAAGCTAATCACGCAGTGAAGACAGGCTCTAAATTACTTGTTAAAAATACTGTACTTGTTCTGAGTGTCCTATAGTGTCCTCCAACGCTAAGTGCTGTTAATGAAGGAGAATATCACCTTTAACACATCAGTCACATAATGCAAACCCACCAGTCACTTTATTTTTCCTGTCCATATGGCCATGACCCCCCTGTGTCACCACTAAGAGACAGCCTCATAAAGATGCCAAGAAGCAGGTTTCTGGACCGTAACTTGCCCCCCTCTCCATCCCAAAGTGTTTCTCATTAGTATCATGTTGCTGTTCTCTTCCCTGCTCAAGAAAAGCTTCTCTTCTCTTGAGCCTACTCCCTTCACTGGCCTGAACTGTTGCATATTAACTGAAAATAAGGTGCTTGGTACCAGGCTCAAGGAAAGACGCGGCTCCAGAGCAAGTGGTGGCAGAGCCAGCCCTGGGAGCTGGGAGGAGCAGCCACCTCCCGGGGAAGGAGCCATCGCAAATCTTCACCCAGTCAGGCACGAGGATGAGGATGGCTGGAAGCAGAGGAAAAGTGCTGCTGAGCACAAGTGGGGGCTGCTCAGACAGAATCGCTTTCTATCCTGGCTTCTGCATCTCACTGCTGGTCCACTTAGAGCAAAACAGCCTAAAATGTTTTCATTGCAAAATCCATAACAAGATAAAAGTCTCTGGTTGTCACCCCATACGACTGGTGTTACCCAAATTGCCTTTGCGGAAGGCATATCTTATTGGATCTACTTGTCTGGGGGCAGGGGGACCTCTTGCCTGGGCTCCAGGCACAGGAAGCTCAGGAATCCCAGTGTCCCATAGCAGAGAGAGAGACAAGGGGGGCAGCATCAAACACCCGAGCTCAGAGAAATCACTTGCAACAGCGGGGAGTAGGAAAGCGATCCCCCTGCGGCCATGCAGCTCCCACTGGGCAAGGGGGTTGCAGAACTTTGCTGGAAGCCCTGCCCCAGGGGTGCAGGGATTGACTCCCAAAAATGGCCGATGCCTCTAGCTGTCACAAACCAGTCATCTTTGAGCAGAATGCAATGTTTGCCTGCTTCACCTAAGGCTTTGGAGGGCTCTTCCCAGACCTAGGAATTCTGGAAGTTCATCTCTCCGCCTTAGAGCCTCTAAGAGAAATCATGAACAGTGTACCAAAGAAAAACTTTAAGAAAGTGCCTTACAGTCTGCCCTTCAAGGCAGAGGAGAGCCTGCACAAGGCCGGAGATAACTGAATCTAACACACTGTCTGTGCTCCTGATGGGCATAAAAACATTTCTTCACAAGGAGGCAGCTCAGCTGGCTTGATGGGATCACAGGGCTCAGCTCATCCCCTCTTGGCGGTACCATTCTCCCATTCCCACGCCATATTCTGGATGCCTCTGGGAGACGTAGTTCAGCTCTGCCAGCCACTGCCCTGGGCACAAGGGGCACCATCACCCTCAGCATTGCACGGAGGGAAGATCAGCACAGGAAGGAGCTCAGGAAGCTCCGCCTCCTTTGCAGATGTAAAGTATTGCAGTTTATAATTTATCCTGAAAATATGATTGTCTGGGGGGAAAACATTTCGATATGGCTAGTAAGTAAGAAAGTGGCAATGCAGTGTTGCATCTCCTCCAGCCAGTCTCTCCAGAACTGGTACTAAATCCTGCATTTATTCCCATAACTTATAAATAGAAATGACACAAACATAGTCACGTAATATGGCAGGAAAATCTCTCTTCGGCTGTTTCTTTTGGCTACCATAAACTGATTGCTTTTATGTCATATGCCTATATATGATCACACTGCACTGACAGACACCCTGCAATTACGTGGACAAGAATGGATGCTACATGGCATTTTTCTGCTGGAAATGATACCCTGAAAGGGGGAGGAGGGGCGTAATTAGGAGCAAGTTTCTTAAAATCACATTTCTCTTATACCAGTGCCAGTTCCTTGACTCCAGCTGAGTCAATGTGCATCTGCATCAGTACAACTGAGACCTGACTGTGCAGAAGGAGCGTTTTCTTTCTTGAAGATCAACCAAACTGGTGTCACAGCCAAGTTCCTCTATGGTGGCACCTTGGTCTTGTGGTGGCCGTAGGGAACACTCATGGAAAGGGAGTGAGAGCAGGATGATGACATGGGGTGGCCTCCATGACAGCCTCCCCGTCCCTGGCAGCATGCGCCTCTCGGCCTCTGCAGTCAGAAGCTGCATCTGCATTTTTATGCTTAACGGCCCCTGATGGACTTGTAATATTGGTAGTTGGTGTGTGGGTTGTGCTAAGACAAAATACCGGCAGAAAAGACCTTTAAAAGATCTTTAAAAAGCACTGGGGATAAAAAGTGTATTTGTAGCTTTTAAGTGTATCAATATCTAAAATCACAGTGATAAGTGGCAAACCAGTACAGGAACTCCTGGTACCTTACAGGGTTGTGTAAGCCAAAATTTGCCATTTTGTTCAGTGAACAAACATAATCTCCCCCCCCANAAAAAAAAGAAGTAGGGCATTATAACTCCCTTTGAGCAAGCAACCTCCGAAAGCTACACGAGTTTGCTCAAGTGAACACTCTCATCCCTGTGCACCTGTGTACATCTCCGCACAACAGAGACACGGAGAAGTACGGTCCTGGTCCTGCAAAGAGCGTGAGCACGTCTTAACTTCACTCACATCAGAAGCTCCACTGGGACCTACACACAGCAGGTGCTAAAAGGGGAAAGTTGCATGCAGAAGAAAGCTGTAATTTCCTTAATTTTATCTTAAAAGGGTCCAGTTGTGTTTTCCACAACGGTACAACAAAATTCTGCTTTTCCAATATTCCCTTTTAAATCTGACAAAATGAAAATCATTGTTTCCAAAGTTGGAGGTTTGCAACCTCACTCCCCCCAGGGAGGCTGGTGAAGATTTTTCCATTTGTCCGCATTTAAAACTGAGTCCACTTTAAGAGAAACAAGTGAGAAGCGGGTTTTACCATTTCAGAAATGAAAGGCATTTACTCTCAAGACAGTAAAACAGATCTTTTAAACCTTTCTGATGCAAGAAAGGAAATGGGAAATTTACAAAAGTAAAGCTCCAGTCCTGCACATACAGACCTGATCTTCCTCGTGTGTATAGTTCACTGAAATCAATACGATTTCTCATGAGCAAAGCCGCAGACGCACATAAATGTTTCCATATTTGAATCTTATATCAATACTAAAGTTGCGTTAAAGAAAAAAACATTCTTCACAGTAAATCCAAAAATGTGCCCAGTTTAAAAAAATTTATGAATCGTATATGTGCTAATAGTTTTCATTAAATTATGTTATTTATGCATTTATTTAAAGACAATATCCAGCTTGCATGTCCTCAGAATAAGATCAGCCAGGGCTTCCCTGCCCGTCACTGGTATTTACAGAGCCTGCAGTGGCAGAAGCCATTGGTCGCAGCTGGACGCAGCACCACCTCCCCAGCACCACATGCACCCAGTCCAGCGGCTGCAAAAGCAGGTTTGCCTGGTGCATACCCAAGCTCGAGAGCTGGGGGACGGGTGGAGAGGGCATCCCTGCTCCAGGGATGCGCCCACTGCCCCACCAGCTGCCAGCATTCCTGCGTTTACAGCAAAACCGATTCCTTTTCAACCGTCTTGCAATGCCGAGCCTACGGTATCAAGACTTTGCTTTGCTCTGTATAGTGCTGCAAAGGTCCCTCGATACGGAAAAGCAACAAGTATTGGACAGAAAGGACAGCAAGCAGTAAAGATCAGCAGGAATTACTAATACATGACAGAAGTATCATTTCCCAAAGGCCTTCACAACATAATCTTTTCTCCCACTTTATGAAGCCACACAAAGCAAATCCCAACTGCTAACCATAAAAAATGAGAGCTATTTGCTAGAGACCTGATAATGTTTAAAAATATATAGTCAAACATCTTGCTAAGTGAAGGCATGATAAAGTAAAGTCCATCTCTTACACTAACCTTCAAGGTAAAATTAATAATTAATTAGTAAAGCCAGGACATGGAATGATTGCTATCAATATTTTAATACTTTTACTGCTAATTTCATTCTCTCTCCATAATCTGCTTTCTGAAAAAGCAGGAGAGCTACGTGTGCATTTTCAGTGCGGTACTCTGCCTCAGTTGGGGTCAACGCTGGAGAAAAATTATCTCCTAGAAGTGTGCCACAAATGTCATTTTTACAAGAAACAAAACCCAACGTCCATCACTTGGATTTTGTTACACACATTCAGCAAGTGCATGCTGCAGCTCTTCACTGGGTTTGCTCCAAACCAGGGGCTGCGCAGGTGAAGCCGGCAAGAAAACCAGGGGGTGCTTTTAATGAAGACAAGCACAACGCAAACCAAAATCTTCCCCGAGCATTAGAAATACCTATTTCTCCGTGCTGCAACCAAGCAAGGAAAACTTTGGCCCAAGAGAAAACTGCTGGGGAAGTTAGGAGGAGGTGACCCCAGGCGGGGGCTCAGGCAGGGGCACAGGCCACTTCTGCCCCAACCAAGGAGTGGGGAGCAGGCGGGTTGTCGAAGGGAAGGGAGGTAACTGCTGCCCTCCACTACTGGAAAGAAAAGTGTGTCCTCGCCTGCTTTATTTACTCTTTATTAGTCTAATGAGGCTGTTTCCTGGGAGTTTAATTACCATAATAGAGACAATTCCTTTCTTAACCCTCTTTACAGCCTGGAAGAGAAAGAGCCTCTGAAAGGGTAAATCAGAAAACACGAGCCGCCAGCAGAAAAGTGGTGTTTCAAATCAGTCTGAGCAGAGAGGCACGAAACCTACGGCACGTGGCCATAAATCTCATCCCGCGGGGTGGGGCCGGCTGCGCGGCGTCCCCTGTGTCAGCTGCAGCGTGGCTGGTGGGCACTGCCACGGGTGGGTCCCAGCCTGGCTCCGCCACCCGCCCTCGCCCACCGCCCTGGGAATCATGGAGCGGGAATGCAGCGCTGCAGAGTTCTGCTGCAGAAAAATTAAGAGCACATGATTAATGCTACATAAAATGTGTGGGTTACCAGCCCTTTGAAATCTTACCTCTTCATCATTTTCCATTTACAGTTTACTAATGAAATTAGATATGGTAAAGGGTTTCTTTCTTTCTTACTTTTTTTTTTCCTTAAATCGACCGTGCATTTTTTTAGAGTTAAATCAACATATTTTCCATTCCATATTCAGCAAGAAATCAGAAAATTAAATGGTTTTTTTTTTCTGGTGCTGCTAAGAAATATTTCCACGGTGTTGCCATAATACATACAGCGATTTACTGTATTAGATTTACACGTCTGTTACTCTATGCACAACAGATAAAACAGATCAGATTAAAACAACTCTTGTTAGCTGGGCTAGTCCATACTGACATAAAGCTGAAATGCGCACAAACTGGATCAGCTTTCCCTCCTCCCAAGAAGGCATACTTGTGTTAAACAGCAGACAATAACATGGTTCTGCTCCTTGCCATGTATATATTATAATAAAAAAAAAAACACCAAAACAATCCAGTCTTCAAAACATTAGTCAATGGTAGATTTAAAAGGAAAGCACTGATCAGCAGTCTCTCCGACTGATGGCTGGGAGCCCCGACTGCTCCCGGCTTTGGGGGGCTGCGGCAGGCAGCGGGGCTCTAAGGCTGGACCTGGCAATCTGCTTCAGCCGTGTTTTGCAGCAATAGACATTTTAGAAAGGTAAAAGGCAAAGAGGCAGTGAGGATGAAAAGAACCAGATCTAAGAGAAGAAAATATACAGCCTATGAAAAAAACAACACAGGGCTGTGTTAACCCAACCAGAAGTCTCTCCTAGCCCTAGCCCACTTCATTCGCTCCTACACAATACAGACAACATACTGTAAAAGCAATTGCTCAAAAGGGATCTGCAGGAAAACTCAGATTAAACTTATGCCAGAGTCCAAAGTCCAAAACAACACAAAATCCTCTACTAATTTTCTTCTAATCAAGCCCCAGCACCATCTCAGTGAAGGGGTTTCCCCTGGCTGGTGCCTGAACCGCCACAGCTATTGCCTGGGTGCTCCCTCCAACCCTGGGGGATGTACCCCCGTGCCTTTGGTGCTCCTCAGGCACAGAGCAACTTGCCAAGCGCCAGGGAGATGTACTGAAGCCGAGCTATGCTGGGAGTGAGGGCACCTGCAGGGCTGGGAAGGAGCTCTATGTTTTGGTGCTCCACCTCTGCCTCTGCTCTCCTCCCATGCCCAAGGCAGCGCTGCTCTTCATCATGTCCAGTGCAACGCAGAACCAAGGGGGAAGCAAATGATCGCAGATCATGGTGACACTACCCAGAAAGCAACAGAGGCAAACATACACGATACAATCACCTACCGCTGTTTCTTACTTTGTTTAAAATTGCAACACTGCTAGTTTTCCTGACTTTCTCCTTCATGACGTCCTGGAGTGGGTTTGGCACACATTCCCCACCAGGGACGGTGAATGTGCGGTGCTCAGGCAGCTCGCGGCAGGGGCTGCTGGCAAACATTGCGTCACTTTGAAACGGCAATGACCACGTCCTTGCTGTTAGTACAGTACAGACAAAACAGGGTAAGATGCCAAGTTCTTCAGAAGCCCTGTTTCTCAGACAGTATTGATGAAATAAAGCAGTAAAACATCACTGCCGAGTTCACAACTCAAATGAGGCCAGGAGACAAGGTTCATGCTGGTGTTACACACACACTATGTCCACGTAAGTTACACACCCCCCCTGTCCCAGTGTGTTACACGCACACCATGTCTACCACAGCCACAGCTCGCTCCCTTCCAGGACAGCTCTCCAACACTGCCTGCCACCAGGACCACTGGCTGAGAAGTGTCCAGGAACCATCAGGAAGGAATTACCTACTTCACTTCAGATCATACTCTTTTCACAAACAGGATTTTTGGTGTTTACATAGCTGTTACCATAACCATAGACTGACACTGTAAAAATGAAGGTGAAATGAAATAATTAAAGGCATTTCCCCTGAGGTTCTGATCACAGAGTCGCCACAAGAGTGAAGGGATTTGTGAGCCTCTCGCTTCACGAATCCAGTGCCGTGTATTTAGATTAATGCTATCTTTTTCTGTGTTGCATTTTGAAGGTTAGGACTTGGTAGCAAGAAACTGCACTCTCACTAAAATTCATATATGGATATCCCCTTTGAACGCCTCCTGACTGGTTATTTTAAATAACATTGTGTTTATTAGCAGAACAGAGGAAGGACTGTAAAGCAGGAGAACCGAAAAGTTTGATTTCCAGTCAGTGATGAATGGCGGGGGAGGCCAGGTCACCCGGCTGCAACATCAAAGGGATGACTGAACCAGCCAGCACACTTGAAGTTAGTTAAAATGCCATAACAATTTTCTGAGTTTTTCTTTTTTCTTACAGTTAACAAAATTATATTTCATAGCGCTGGCTTCAGCCATTATTTCCAGGTCTCTGATGATACCCAGGACTATAAAAAGGCACTACCTGCTGGCATGTCAAGAAGTATTGCCACACATTTTAATTGTGATATGATGTGCTCCTCTCCTCAGCAAGAACAATGTCTTTTAAAGAGCCAGAACAAAGCACCCACCTCCAACAACATGCTATTATGCATCCTCACATTGGCCTGCACTTCTTCTAAGACGTCAGGATTAAATTGCCAAGTAATTTGCATGGGTCTGGTTCCTTTTGGGCTAAAACTAGCCAGGCTTTTTCAGAGCTTTCCAGGGCCAGCCTTGACCTTGGTTCTTTTCTGTCAATAGAGAGTAAGGAACCAGACGCTTTTGGGGTATGCCTCGGCAAGAGGGGTGAGTGCTAAACCTTTGCAGTAGAGCTGAACCAGATATAGGCTGAAGAAACAAAGTTGTATACTAAGTGTACTATGTCATTTAGTAAGTGTAAACTTAATAGTTAGCAAAGATAAATGCAGTCTCAAACCAACTCCTAAGAGCAAGATACGTGTCTTGAATGAACACATATTCCCAAAACTTCAGGTCTTCAATCAAGCCTTAGCAAATACAGATAGAAAACAGCAAAAACTTCTGGTAAAACAGACACGCCTGCTGGCAGTCCTCCACTGCATGCATGCCTCTCAGTGCTCATTCCTCAATCAGTAACTGCTCAAAAGTATTTTTCCAATACGGATTTTCCTTCCTGGAGAAAAGGAACCGTACTTAACGTGTTCATCACTTACTTATTTATTTTTAAAGAACCACGTTACACCAGAGCTTCTCCCACTTAAACCTGCTATTGCCACACTCAAACCTGCTTTCAAACGTTCGGGTTCCAGCAGGTTACCCTTAGTCTGTTCCCGTGCCAGGGCGGGCCTTTCTATCCCGCTTTATGTTTAATGGCAGGAGAGCAGCAGGGGGCAACCTCGCCCCGGGAACGCGGCGGGAGCCGGGGCCGGGGCCGGGCGCNATAAAAAAACACCCTCGTGCCGGCAAGTAGGAGGCTGTGAAGGCAGATAGACTTACCGGGGGTTTGGGTTTAACTTTGCCTGCAGGCACTTTTGAGCCCAAGTAACTGCGGATCTGGGAATAACAGGTGTTTATTGATTTCCTTGTGGTTGTTGGGTTTTTTTCAGCCGCAGAGCTGCAGCAGAAAGACATATGTAATCCATATGTAACACTTCAGAAAATGAAAGGCAGCAGAAACACTGAACAGGTGGGCAGAATGGGGGAAGTTTAGACTCTCTCCGCAATAAATTTTACCTACTTTTCCCACATCATCAATATTAGGAAGAAAGAAAAAAGAATTTTTTTAAAACCTGACCTCCCCTAAAATGGCTTTCAGTGTGGATGCAGCATGCACCCAAATCAGAAACTAGTCTGGGGTTCCCTCCTGACTGTTCCACTTAGGGGTGAGTTTCAAAGTATGGCAGCTACGGCATAGCACTAATTCTCTACAGCTAATGATCTTAAATTGAGGGGGAGACGCTGTTTTGCCGCAAAGTGAACAAAGCCATGGATCACATGGATAAAGCAGAAAGTCTAAAAAACGCAACCAAGCCATGGCGTAAAGCTGAGCAGAAGTACATTCCTGTGTGTCAGGCTTTCCTAAATTATCTCCTAGGTAAACAACCTAAAACTGGCCTCTCTGCTCTGACGTACACCAACTTGTTTCCATGGGCATTTTGCCTGGGCAGAGAACCCAGGCCTTTGTCCCAGTTTTTTATCCACTGAATTACATATATTTATTCAGGCTCGTCCAGCCTGACTCGCAGTGTATTGACCGCAGAGGGGCTGCCAGTGCCCAGCCGTGCCTGCGCTGCGCGAGCCTTCCACTTCCACAGCGCCCTATGCCGTGTCTGGAGTACCTTCACCCCTTCTCCTCCCTCTCTGCAGTGACAACAAATCCATCTCCACTGCATTAGTCCAGCATTATCTTATCAAACAGAGGGGGATGGGGGGAATAATATTGATCATTTTCTCCGATTTTAAAAAGAGGGTGAGGGGAAAAAAGAAAAAACCCAAGAAGGGGAAAGCAGACAAAGAGTGGCTAAATCAAACCACAGAGCAACAAAGGAGGAAAAACAGGTGGAAGACGGCAATTGTTTTCTGAACCCCAGCTAAGTGGAGAATTGAAACGAGGGAGGCACCGTGAGAGGACCAGGGGATGAAAGGGAGAGATGGTAAGAAACAGAAGGGCTATATAAGTCTGAAAATGGCTAGAAAGAACAAGGGAGAGAGGAGACAAGAATGGAAACCTCTGATGTTGGCAGGAAATGTTGTGATTCTAAAGATGAAACAACTTGTGGGGAAAGAAATTGGGAAAAAATACCCCTGTGTATTTCCTAGGGTGAACTCGAGCAGCAAATGAACTGCAGAGGAGACAGCTGCCGGACAGCGCTGGGCAGGAATGAAATGGCGCAGCGTCCTCTGAAGGAGAATTCATTGTTAGAAAATGACATCCTTTCATAATACCGATATTTTTCAAAGCCTGCTCCAGCTGCAGCTGCAGATGTGGCTTAAAAACCCGAGCAGGAGGCCCATTCCCCTATGGCAAGACTATATATTCTATGACCGTAATATTATTGCCATAAAGGGAATAGGAGAGATGGGGCAGGAGAGATACTTAAAACTTCCAAACTCATTTGAGACGAGTAATAAGGGACATACAAGGAGTTTAGGAAAAGAAACATGACGGCTTTCTTACTTATCTAAGAAATTGTTACAGAAATGTTTATCATGTATATTTTCACTATCCCCTAGTATGTTGGGGGCTTTAATTCCTTTGGACAGACGCCAGCGTGTTAGGAAAAAAATGCCTGGGAGAGGGAAGGAATACATTTACTAGAAAAAAAATACTGCATTCCTTCCAACCTTTCTGCAGCTTCTTAAAAAAATACAAAAAGCCTCCTTCAAACTGCTCAGTGCCATACCAATTTCCTGTGTAGACCTGAATATTAGTATATGTTTTTCTGTGTCTCCTAAGTTTCCCAAGTTACCTAATGCACGCTCAGCATGAAGCATTTTTAAATGAGTTAGTCTTTATTGAATTATGATTTCCAGCAGTCACTAATAACAAAATTCAAATTGCTCCAGCAGATGAGGATTTTAAGAATGCTGAGAAGAAACTGAGTTTTTAAGAGACTCTAGAAGAGCCACCCACTGCTTGTGTATAGTAACCATGAGCCTCTTGACGAAATACTTCAAATAGTTAATTAGATTTGCTAAAAAAAAAAAAAATAAATCAGTCATTAGGAGTTACCGCTCTGGGAGACACTGGATAAAGGCTGTTACTGGCGTACCTATGGCTTCATCAAAAGTGAAGCTAAAAAAAATTTTTTTAAAAAAATAAAGTTTCAGGTTTTCCTCACACTGTCCCTGCAGTCGGCGTGATGCAATTAGCAACACATCTAAAGGGGAAAGAGGAACTTTTATTCCATTAGGACTTCTTTTTTACCTCAGGAATTTCTTCAGGCTGCTAAAAAGGCATTTTTCAAGCAAGGAATAATAGGGACACTCGGAGCCTATCCACAGTCCACGAGGCTAAGAACTGCAGATCACCTGCAAACTGAATTTGTTCTATTTTGTTAACCATTTATTTTGTCTTTACTGGCTGTTCAAAGGGAAGTGTGATAATCCCACTGTTCCTCACTTGCTCAGCAGGGAGTTTAATCTAATAAAGCTATTACAGCAGAATGGATTAAAGCAACGTGAAGCATTAGTAATTTGAGGAGCAGTTAAAGAATGTTAACGCTGAGACTCTGTGCGTATTCTCCTAAAAACACGATCACAGAGATGAAAGCAGAGCTCCTACTCAATATGTCATTTTTCAGGCACAAAATTTAATTCTTTCAGCATCCCCATCCAGATGTTTATAGCGAGGAGCAAGAGGCTGCCCGTTATTTAACAACTGCTGAAACCAGAGGCTGGCCAGAACAGGCATGCTTTAGCTTACCCCAATTTTGATTAATCCTTCTCTTATAACATCTTTTTTAGAAAGAGAGATACATGACCAAAGTCACCTGATACAGCATATTAGGATGAGATGCAGTATTAAAGCTGAGGGAGTTAATAAGTTTCCCTGTTTTTCACCCCTTTGGTGCAGCAGATGTTGAGAATCACTGCCAAGAGGACTGAAGACCCGCAGCAGCGTGGCTGGGCAGGTACAAAATGAAGGGAAGCTCCATGCAGGGTGGGAAGGGTTTGGCTCCTACACCGTGCCCCGATCCTAAATGCAGACAAACCACAGCAGTTTTGGCAAATGGCTGACCTGAGAGCTTCCCACGCTTGCCCCTGTGCCAAACCTGCCCATTACAGCCTCAAAGCAAAGACATTAATTAATAACCGACAAGTATAAACAGGACTCAGGCTTCATCTCACAAGGACGCAGGAGACTTCACAGCTGCCATGTCCCCATTACCAAACCAGGAGTGCTGACAGCACGCTGCCAGGGGAAACTGCAGCACTGGGTCCCAATGAGACAGAACAAAGTAAATAATAAAGCAGTAATGCACTGCGTACAGATTTTAAGCACATCATACACTTATTTTACTGTACTCGGTTTTTAACATATTATTGATCTTACCGTGAAATCAAGCTTTTGGGGGCAGGAATGCAATTAAAACCCCAACTCCACTGCAGATTCCTGGATTCTTTATCAATATTGTCTCAGCCAGGAAAGTGCTTATCCCACACTTGGCATTTTGTCAGTAAATAATATACGTGCACAACATCAGACGCCGGTGCGCTCCGGGTAGCTCCTGTTCTGCGCGGGAGCCTGGCAGGACTCACAGCACGCCTCCGCACCGACTGGGGTCACGCACCAGCATTGTAAAGAAGGGGTGCATGTCAAAAGCTCAACAGCACGTGATTACCACAAAGCCTTAAGACAAATGATACAGAAAACACATTTTTTTTCATTATTGCATTCAGAGATGCTCCTGCTCAGTTCCGATTTCAGAGCTGCTTTGGCTCCTGCAGAAGAGGAAACTTTCTGTGCTCACAATAATAGGGGTAAGAGCCGTAATGGGATCAGTTGTGCACTGGATACATGGAGTCTTGTGGGGGGAAAATACCTGAACTCCACATAATTTCCAGAGTCCACTGGTATGGTCCCAGCATGGAACCACCTCACAAATAAGTCTGAACTTGAAGAAAAAAAAAAAAAAGGAATTTAGAGTCAAGAATGTGGTCCTCCTTTACACCTCAATGCTGGCAAGTCCAAGTGTATCTCAGAGAGAAATCCACATGATCTTGCCTCCTTAATGGTAATTAAAAGCGCTTTGTTACCCCAGGTCCCATTCTGTACCCAACTGCTCCCTAAAGGGCAAAGTTTAATGCATCATATATTATATATGTATATATGCTTATAATATAAAATTTAACATAGCATAATATGCAGTAGCACTTAGAGAGGCACAGGTGCTTTTCAATGTCAGTGACCACATCCCAGCAAACTTCCTTCGCGCCATCCCAGTAACACAGAAGGGCCCCTGGTGTGACCGACCTCAGCTGTTCCCAGGATGAATCAGAGCAGAGTGCAGAGAGGAAGGCTCATGGTCAGAGCAGCCTCGAGCAGAGAGTTGCTCCTGCTGCACCCCACAACGCAGCATATATTCTGCAGAGAAGGCTGTGCCAGAGAGCTTTCACCTATCAAAATATTTTCCTTTGCTACGATAAATACTTTTCTAAATATGGGAAATGTTGTGAACCTCTTCTATCTGACAGTCTATCTGTGCAGTGGTCTTCTACAGAAAATTAACAGGTGAAATAGAGAAGATGGTAATTATTTTATAAAGCTGGGAAGCGAGAGAGTAAACAAGCATCCCATCTGGCACAACCAGGTGATGTAAGGCTCGGGAGATGCTGCCCAGAGCCATCCACAAAGACCTGTCATAGAACAGAATCTCAGAACCCCGCCCAAGGCACTAGTACTGTCCTGATGAACAATCATTGCTTCAGTAGATTTGGAAATGCAGATTAATGCATTCAAAATTCCTCTTCTGATCTTCTTTACTACATTTCCTATAAAAAAAAAACAGCTACATGCTGACATGCAATGACACGTGGCAGCAGGATTATTTCTAGCAAATTCATGGGGAAACTTGGAAGCTGGACTTGAAGCATGAAAGTAGCTGGCAGCTTAACTATGAAAAAATCTATTGCCTCAACATGATGCAAGTTCCTCCACTTAATTCAGTCACTGGTTAATTTGTTTCTTTTTTAATATGATAGAAACCCCAGGGATCAAATCATTCATAATAAAATTATATTAGTACTTTATTTTTGTCATTTCTGATTGCTCTGAGCAAGCGTTATTGGATAGTTTGATCATGGGATACAGAAAGTTACCATTTAATTAATATGAAAGGTGCCTAAATTTTGAATAATATCAAAGAAAAAAGCCTTAGGACGTGGCAGGAGACTCAGATATATTATTAACTTCTATTGCTTTCTACACTGCATTGGCTATCAGCTTTTGGGTGCACTTCAAGATGTGAGATATAATCTATAAAGCCTGAAGTTGCTCAGAATGTTATCATTAGAAATACCTGTTTTCACTGATTATATTGACACAAAGGAGAAGAAACCAACACATACCATAGAGGGGAAGTAATGCAAAAAGCCAAATCTTTGACAAGGGGGGGGAAGTTTTCAAGTGAAAGTGGCAAAGTCCAGCTGCTTGACATTGCAAAATTGTCCTGAATCCATTGAAAAGGTGTGTGCTTTGGTCATCCTGTGGTTTGCCAATACACCCCACCAGTGTCTCAAAGGGTGAGTACCAATATCCTTTATTGCAGCCCACCAGGGAAATTCCCTGCTGCGTGCAGTGATTTTCTATCAACAGGCACAGCGATCTGTTTCTTAATGTTATCAACTCATCAAGAAAATGTGAAGTTTGTTCAGGAAGCCTCTGTCCCACTTGGGTGAGCAGCGTGTTGAGGGAGCCTCCCAAAGCCCACTCCCCACTGGTTGTGCCACGCTCCTCCCCTCCTTTCCCAGCTCCCAGCTGGATTGACATAACTGCGAAATTACATTTCATTTTCCTCCAATGCAAACCACTGGTCAGTACATTTTGCTTGTCTGCATCAACCAGCTGGGTAAGCCCCAGTCACCTCTGGAGGGATGCAGGTGACGGCATCGGACATCAGTAACAATGCATTTTAATCAGGCTCTATAGTCCCAGTCAGCAAGTACACAAAAAGCAAACAGTTGGGTTAGTAATCCAATATTTTCAAGATACCTAGCCTGAGATCCACAGGCCATAATTAGCAAAAAGTAAAATGACCAGGGGATAAACACTGAAACAGAGGATGAAAACTAAAATAATGGCGTTGAATCCAACCAGCAGCAATAAGGTATACATACAACACTGGCTCAATTATTTTAAAAGATTTTTAAAAGGCTAAGAAATCAAAAATTGACATACAAGGTGTCTGATGTATAACAGGTTCTATACTGCATGTCCAGTACAAAACTCAGCAATATGTTATACAAAAGGCACCAGCAAGCCAAAAGACAGATTCAAGAATATTACATTAGAATATTATTTAATGCTGGTGAGAACTTTGACTTAGTCAAGCAGCATCTCTTAGAAAGCCATCCAAAACATAGAAATCAGCCCAGACTGTGCAAATGCTGGGTGAGATGGAGAGCAAACAAGCAAAGCTGGAAAGAGGTTGGCATTAAAGCGAGAAGAAAATGAAGCGTGACTTTGCAAAGCAATAGGGCTTCAAAACAGGTCAAGTGCTCCCTCTTCTCCATCGTGTCAGACATGTGCCACTCATCTTCGTTTGCATGGCCCACCACCGCCCACCCTTCGCTGCTTCTCCCCAGTTTCCCACTTCATCATCACGCTGGGGAGATGAGGCAGGACAGAGCCACTCTCGTATCATCCCACCTGGTTTTGAGTGACTGTGGGGGAAATTTCAGAAAATAAAAGGGCTCTGGGAGCTTGCCAAGCAAAAAAAAACTTGTATTAAAGCAGGAATGAGTACAACCTGCTCTATATAACCTTTAAACAGGGGATTTCACAGCACCCCTAAATCTGTGCCCATCTTTTAGCACTCCAATAATTAGAAAGCTTTGCATTAGACTGTGGCCAAGTCATTCTTGTCATAAGGTAAGTTTCTGCTCTTTAATATGTTTGGCAGAAAAGATAAAAGTTTGAGCGTAATTAGCACAGGAGAGGGTAGTGAGGAAAGCAGGGGAATCGGAAACAGGATTGGAAATGAAAATCAATGTTAATAAGTAGAAGGAAATGTATACTAGAGGCAAAAAAATAATGTACTTATAGACTTGATGATATTCTAGTTGAATGGGGTCAAAACAAAACATGTTTTCATAAAGCATGGTGTTGGACTGTCCCAAAGGAAGTCACTGCAGGCATAAACACAACGAGATTAAAAACAACAAGATTTCCTAATTAATTATAAGTTTAGAAAGGCTATTAAACTTTGTACCCTAGGGTTTATGTCAGTCTTTGACTACCAGAGAGCAAAATAAGATATACATTTTGGGGAGAGATTACACAGCACCAGTGTCCTCTAAGGTTCTTGGGTTTTCCCCTAGAAGATGCAAGAACCATTACAGACAGGGATGAGTGTGAACCAGCAAGAAAATTCCCAACAGTCTCAGCACAGCACTTGTTTTCTGCAGCATCAGCTCTCCAACTGTTCACTTCTGCTCACACAGATTCATACCTGTCTACAGTTAACTATGTAATAAAGACAAACAATGATATTGTTGACTAGTGGGTGTAACTTGCTATACAGAATGAGAAAAGCCTGATCTAAAAGCCAGTGCATGTGAACAAACGCAGTTCCCATCCTGCTCCCTGGGAAGTTGTGTCCTCTCATTGCACATGTAGAGGAGGTAGAAGCATAATGAGCATTTGGGCACAAGACCACCCATGGATGATGAATCTGTCCCTTCCCTGTGGCAAGGATGGATGCTCCCAATGATTTACGTATTTGTTGCTTTTGGCTGAAATCTTTGCTTGAACAGTGCAACCGGGATGAGCCCTGGCAGAACAAAACAGAGTCTGCTTTACCTCAGCAGAAAGCCACATTATTTTTAAATCCCAGAGTCTCTGATTCAATTTGGGTGCTGGAGTGGCGTCCCCAGCAATGTGGCTCATTCATCTTACTTTGTTTATGCTGCTAAAGCTCTTACGGCTTATGGACCATCCAGCTCCTGCTTCGCAGTTTTCATATTGTTATGCAGACTGTCCAAGATTACACTACAATTAGGTTAATTTTTAAGGAAGCTATGTCTTTCTAGTCATACGTCTTTAAAAATGAGACTATATACACACATATCAAGAAATTCAGAGTTGACATTCACACAGCAAACTCAGTTTTCTCCCTACAAGAACAGGCCATGACCACTGAGGGTATTTATAACGGCATTAGAGCCGGTTATGCTAGCTTCTGTAAAGATCGCACATATACATGTTTAGTATAACAATTTTAAATGCAAACTATTTGGCCCTTGTTGATATGGCCAAAGAGTGTGAGCTGGGATGGGGAGCAGTCCAAGAAGTTTGCACAAGTTTCTCACTGTCATCAATAGCTTTCACTATTTCCAACCTGCAAAGGCAACTTCTTAATGGTTGGGAGTAGTTTAATAAATGTGAAGGTTATGTCTAATCAATTAAATCCTCATTTTCAGGTCTGAAGCAGCTCTCCATCGGCCAAAAAAACATTCGAAGTTGCCAGCCTCTGACTTTCCTACCAGATACAGAAAATGCTGTCATTTGTTACCAATCAGCTCCCTCAAGAGTCATGGGTTACAAATTTAATAGTTTTCATTGCCATATCCAGCTGAAGCATTTCAGAAAAAGTCCCCGGTGCTCATTACCCTTCACTGCACAACGGGCACAGATGTCTGCTCTTTCCAGACCCTCTTTAACCTTGATCTACATGTGGAAGGTACTGAAATAGCACTGTGATAAAACGCAGGACAAGCTGGCCCATTTAATATTTGACCTGGGAACAGTTTATCCAGTACTACCACTTAATTAAACAGGCACAACACCAAGGAAAGTTTCCATTTGGCTGCAGGACGCTGAGCTCATTTGCCAACCCAGGGATTCCCACAGAGGATGGGAGCAAGCCTCCATGCAGCAGCCTCATGCCTTCATTATCAGGTCCTCCAGAGAAAGCCTCAAGAAAGCCCACACCAATGCAGCACTGGATAACTTACAAAGGCAAATTTTCTACCCAGTTTCAAGCAGCTGATAGCTTGGTTACTTTCTGAAGCATGAGATTTGTATGTCTTGGGATGTTTATTTAATGTATTTGGGAGCATTTCAGTTATTCCGCTCAACACCTAGGCTTTCTTGTTTTGCTGAAATGTTTGACTACAAAGCACTTCAGGGCACTCACTCCCTCAGCAAAAAGGGAAGGTGAGAAAACAGCCAGGGCTGTTACTCTTCTCCCGGTCCTCCCAGCCCGGCTATTCCTCCGAGACCTCCAGCATCATCCAGAAGAGAGTGGACTCAGCCATGTGCTAATTCTGCACTTACTGCTGGCTCATTTAATCACTCCATTTCCAGCTTCATAACCTAGAAGAAAGCGTTTCTCTCCGCTAGAATAAACTTCAGGCTTGGCCAGGGTTCAGCATGAACTCCAGCGAGATTTGCACACTGGTGTCCCAGAAGAAATGCATCTTTATGAAGTGCTGCACACCAGCTAACAACCGGAGTCCCGCTAAGCGAGCAGGGACCAGAAGGGAATCTGGAAAGTGATGTGTCCTGCCAGGGTACAAGGGACAGGTGTGAGGTCCCAAAGCAGCAGGTTTTTGACAAAGAGCGTGAGTCAGGAGAGGCTGGTCACAGCAGTGAATGTCCCCAAGCTGACACACAGCAAAGGAGGGCCTTTTCTAGCCTTTTCATCATCCTGGTACTAGTACATTTCTGACTCTGTTTGGGTCTGGAGCTGGCAAAACAGCTTGACCTTCCAGCTCCAGCAGGAAATTTGACTTTGGACTGTGATCTATAGGGGTGATAATCCTTAATGCACTACCATGGAAAAGGACCTATTTCACTTAAGAAAATAGGCATCAAGAATGAATTTGCAAAGTATTTTACCCTAACCCAGATACCTTTGCACTTTATCTTGTTCCAGTGTTATCTTGTGATCCTCCACAGTTAGTAAATGCCTTGATGTTATCTAAATATTTCTTTTACTCACTTTCATCATCTTTTGTAGATTATAAGTATTACTTGTTTGGCAAGTCCCCTCTGCAGTTTGAACAAATGCAAAACCAAAAGCAACCAGGAGTACCTGTTCATACAATGAACAGAAATTGATTCTGTTTATAAAACTTATTTTTCTCTTTTGTTTTGTAAAATATTCAAAATGGTAATATAATTAGCCTCCTTGTAGGTCCAGTGTGAACAGTTCTTTTCACTAAAGTTAAAATAATTAATGTTTTTAATGCCTATCAAGGCTTTGGAAGTACAAAATGCTGTAGGCTACAAAGGACAAAAAATAAGGCTACAGTTAAAAACATATATTATAAATGGTCCCTTAAACCCTAGTGTGGTATCCTTTTATCATTCCTTCATTCTGAGGTTAGTAGGTTATTAACCTGTATCCCGAGAGAGAAGGGATGCACATCAATTATATCAATTGAATAGACAAATAAAAATCAAATTAAAAATTTAACACACACAACCATAATTACAATACAGTGCTTCTAAGAGGAATTTCATCTGAGGAATGAAACGTAGAAATGCTTTCTCAATTTTAACTGCAATTTACAGTAGCAAGAGAAAGTAGCCGGAGAGAGGCAACCTAATGAAACAGAAGTCCATACAGGAGATTTCAATGAAGTCTTTAGTCCTGAAACATTATTGCGACAAATCCATGGTAATTTAATCGACTAGTCCACTATTTAACACTGTGAGGAATGCTTTAAAAAGAGAGATTTATTTGTGTTACTTCTAGCCCAAGTCTAGCACAAGTGTGGTCAAAGCTGAAGACGAGGGGCCACGCAGCTTTCCTGGCACAGCCGCTAAGGATGCACCGAGTCCTGCTCTCCAGCCTGGCACTGGCACCACCAGTTCAGGGCTCCTCTGTGTTAGTATGCCCACTACAAAATGAAAATAAAATATTGTACCCACTCATCACATGCTATCAGTATCTACAATTTCCATGAGGAGAGTAGTGCACTCATTCATTTCACCTGCTATACAGCTAGTTTCAAGATCATCATTAAAACCTGATTGAGCCAGGGAAACCTATTTTTTACATACTTTTAAAATTGTGCAGCTGTGGTCCTCTGGATTTTGTGCCCTACATCACCTCTACTCCTAACAGAAAAGAAATCTTTAGAGGCATCCATCAGAGAAAAAAATTCTTTTCTAAATCTGCCACCCACTGAGAACTTTTGATTGCAATTTTAGACTAATATGCAAAAATATTTAGCTCATTTAAGTAATTAAATGTGTTTATACTGTGTAATTACATGTATTAACATTGGCATATTTAAACAATTAAATAAACAATCACAACACTTCTGCCTTTTGTGGTATTTATATATCACAAGCTCATGAACCTTCCAGCTGCCAAAGTCCTGCGGGAAACACCGGGATGCACGAGGGGTCCCTGGCCATTCAGTAACTACCAAATTCGGTTGTCACTTTCCATAACTGCACGTGAAAACAAATGTGAAAAACATAACAGCACAGTTAACTCATTTCAGTGTCTCCAAGGGATGACAGAGAAGAGAGGAAACTGGACAAAAAAAAAAATACCAGGAAGAGGACAGGCAGGCTTTATGATAGCTACGGTGATGCAAAAAACTGCATGTATCAGCACATATAAAACAACGTAAGAGCAGGCCTTTACCCAGAATGCCCATGTCCTAAGACTAACAACTAGCAACTAGATACAGTTTCAACAGCTGTTTTAAAATTATAAAAGAGCCATTTTGAGGTTGCAGAAAAACTCTCCAGAAGTTGCACCAATAAACCTCTCCAGGCCTCTCACGGAGGCTCAGAAGTACCACACAACAGTAAAAATCACGTTATTCCTGCAAACGCCGCCCAAGACTTTACCTGAGAAGCTGTAAAACAAACTATACAACCAAAATACAAACACAGGATCTCAAGCTCCTCGTTGCTCTGGCAAAACACCAAGGAGAACTTTCAGAGGAAAGCTGAAAACAAAAAAGACAAAAGTCTCCAGAAATAATTGGGGTACAGGAACAAAAAGAGACTGATGAATGCTTCCCATTCCCAACATAAAATCCTAGATGTGGTATTATTTCCTTATATTCTACTTTAACACTGAGGACACCATGATGTGTGAGACCATATGCTTGTTTAACTTGCCTCCAAACAAACACCACCATGAGTAGTATGCAGATGTCAGTGAAAATAGAAAATACCAGTATATCCCAGGGGTGATACGAGCATTTCTGGCATAAGGAACTATGAAAGACTAAAATCAAGACTGCCAAACCCTTCCCTTTTAGTGTACAGGCTTGGCCAAGCATCCCCCTGTGCCGCTACTGGTCCAAGCCCTTGCTGGCAGGTGCAGGGGATACATGTCTCTTCCTTTCCTGTGCTGCCAGAAACAACTTCCTAGCAATGACTCCCAGTTATCTTAACACCAAAGTTGGGGAAGAAACAAGAGGCTCCGCTTCTCTCTGCAGATTTGCCTGTAACTTCAACACTTCATCACTTGTAAGCGGAGAACAATTACTGAGAAACAAATAGGGAACGAAGGCAGCACTGCAACGGAGCTATGCCATTTTAATGCTATTTCTGTCTATATAAAATCTTCTGTAATTTGTTTACGACTACCAGATTCAACAATAGTGTGCAAATGCAAACCCATTTATGTTAATGTCCTCTCTCTCTCTCTTTCTCAGATCAGATTCTGAATAAAAATTAGGTAAATACTCTGTTTGAAAATATATAAGATGAGAACTAGTTGGGGAGGGAGCAAGAGAACCTCCAAATGCACGATCCTATCAACCACATTATTTTTTTTACTTAATAACTTAAGTGTACTGTTAGTGAAATTACAACCTGCTTGTGACACAATAAATTTACAACAAAATTCATTCCATAAATTATTCAATTCGCTGACTGCAACTACACTGAGAAATATCACCATGAGCAGATGATTAGCATGTGAAAGGAAAGCCATCTCCAGACTGAAACAATCACTGTCACACCTCCATTTGAAGATGCCTAGTGGAGTTTTGTAAAATTACCATTAAGAATACACATTTAAGGCTTTGTAGTTTCTATAAAAGCATTAAGTATTTGATTTACATTAGATTCATTTGTTCTTTCTTCAACTGTCTCTTTTTCCAACAAACCATAACCGTTTCAATAAATGCTGGCTCAATCAAGTGTGCATTAAAACAAAAGAATTTAAGTTCAATAAAAGTGATGAATCAGAACTAGAAGTTAACCTTCCCCCTTCCCTTGCCACATGATTGCTACAGCAGGAGAAACAGGCTGATCTGGTAGCCTAGAGGCACAAAATAGTCTTGTCCCACATGGACATATGCTCCTGGAGAGATAAAAGAGGGCCTGGACCACCAGTATGGAGTTGTTGAATCAAATGCCAAGTCCTTCTCACTGTCAGTAAAGAGAGAAGGTTGGTGATGAAGGAACATTTCTAGCAACGCCTTATCTTCTTTCAGGTAAACACTGGAGCTCTCAATGGACAAAACTTGGCATTTCACAATCTAACCTGAACCAAATTATTTTGGGTAGCCACCAAATTAAAATTTTAGCAAAAGTTCAGCAATTAGATCAGCAGTCTTCCCAACTACAGGAGAGTGAGACTACTAAATGTAACTGATGCCCAAGCATCATCAGCATCTACCACAAGCATGAGCAAAATCAATGAAACGCTTTACCAGGCTGCTGAGATGGTTTCTTTCGATTCTACAGTTATCTTCTGCCCCAAACAGCTGTATTGCAGCTATATAGTAGTAGGAGAACTGACTACAGCTGTATATCCCATACATCATCGCACTATAATACTAGCAGCAATTCTTTACAGCAGTCCCTTAAAAATATTCCGATAGGGCAAAGAAAAGATTAAAACCTCCCACCATGCTCGTCTTTTATAGTAATTGTTTAAAAAATTCTTTTTATTTCAGGATGCAGGAGTATCTACTCTGAAGACATGCATTACCTCCCTGATGAATGACCCACATCTAGCTACTGCAACAACCCACCCAGAGAAAACAAGCTGATGGATGAATTTTAAGCACAATTTTCTCAGGTGACCTAGATGAGTTTATCAAATTGCCTCCATACAACAGACTCTTCTGATGCAGACCCATGAAATGTAAACATTTTACCTATTAGAAGCATTTAAATGGCTTCCAGCATCTCTACCTCCTGCTGGATTTCCCAGCAAGAGAAATTTGAGGAGTATATGTAAAGAATTTATTTCCCTGGAAAGGAGGAAGGATTCTTCTTGTTCTGGGAATCAAAATCTTAAATTTTTACTAAATATTAAAAAAAAAAAAAAGTCCAACAGCAGTCTCCAAGTGATTCAAGTGTCACTGCCACGACAAAAATCCACTTTTGTAGACATGAGTGTTTCAAAAGAAGAGCTACTGTTTTTAAGCCGCATAATGACATCAATTTGATTTCTTCCTCACCAACTATGTAACTTGCATTAAAAAAAAAAAAAAGATTGTTCTAGAAGCGATGACCACAAGAAAAAAAAACTTTTTTGCTACTTTACCCAGAAACTTTATTGGCTCTACATGAGACTGCAGTTCTCCATCCATTGACAAATTGCTTTATCTTTTCTTATTCTGAGTTCATTATCAGCACTCAGACATGGTCCCTAACTCCTTCTCGAAGTCTCTCCCATCTGAAAGCAGTAGCTTACATTATTCATAAGGATAATCACAAATATGCAGAGAGCCATAGACATGTAATGGAGAGGCTGACTTGTATCTGATCCAAATTCCATGCACTTCATGGAGCTTACAACTTTCCCATAAATTTTTGCAGCGTGGACATACCTCCATTCTCAGCCACTCCAACAGTCCCAAAGCAGGGACAACTTTGGAAAAAGTTCTCATGTTCCCCCATAAAGTTTTATTTCTTTTGAAGGAGGAATATCAAGTAGATATATTATGCCACCTTCTCATGGGTTCTCCAGTTGGATGTATTTACACATGCTGTCTCCTGACTGTGCATACAGAAGGCACAAATGGTGTCCATGCTCTTAAACGATATTCTGGAAATTAAGTTAAATTAAACATTTTCAAGACCACAAGAACAGCAAAATCAAGTTACTGTCATTTCCAATGGCTCCGAGAAAAAGCCAAGAAAACTCAGTGCCCGAGATAACATTGACTGCTGGCAGCCAACAACTGGACGTTTTTTAAGGCCGCTTCTTTACCTTTGGTCATCTAGAGAGATTTCTTTCTCATCTACCTTACAAGAAGCAGCCTGAGTCAGCCACAGTCCTGTGGCAATTTACAAGTCAGAAAGTAGGAATAAAATCCCAGTTAGCCTAGAAAAGGAAAAAAAAAAAATATATCTGCAACTACAGGAATGGAAATTATGTTTGCATGGGAGATTATTGAACAAGGACAGATAGGAAAGGTAAGGGATCTTCATGGCAGGGGCTTTCCACTCACGTGCAAATGAAAATATCCCAACTCCTTTCGTACAAGATTATTAAATAACAGTAATAAAGTAATAGATTAAGAAAATTGAGGTATTTCTAAATCCCTCAAATTTGAGACCAAAAACAAGAGTCGTTCCATTAAGCTTCAAACCCATCCTGAGCGGATTCACATCGTCAGATGCAGTTTAATAAGGAAGAAAGAGACGATGCATTCATAGCCACATTAACTAGTAATAACTGTGTAACTTCAGCAGAAGACAGAATCACGGAGACATTAATAAGTGATGAGATCACAAAACATCTGGAGAAATGTGAGCTGATATAAAAAGTAGCCAGCAGAGTCTTATAAAGGGTAAATCTTGTTTGACAAATCTGCTGGAATTTTTTAAAGAGGTAACACAGACTCCAGACAGGAAGAAAACATGGGACATAATCTGCTTGGATTTTAAAAGGTTATTTGACACATCACAGCCCACAGGCTGGCGTATTAAAGTATGGCAAGTCAAAAAATGGACCAACTTTGAATGGACAAATAAAATTAAGGAAGTAAGGAAGTTAACAGCCTGGTACTGTTATTAGCAAAAAAACAGAGGGAGCAAAGTGGAGCATGTTTTGTTCTATGCACGTAAGATAAAGAGGAAGACATCATAATACAAACATCCCACCAGATAGATCACATTGAACCATTATGTGAAGAACATAAAGTAATACACTGTATAATGGCTATGATATTCATTTTAACTATAAAATGGGGTGTTTTAAAATTACAAGACTTATGTAGAATGATGCCTTTGGAAGACACGCAACAGAAGAAACTGAGAGAGACTCTAGGAATAACTACAGAAGATTTCATGATGGGCAGAAGGCTAACAAGGCAGATGGAGCCATGCACAACAGGGGAAACTGGCTGAGTCCTCCATGAACTGTGCACTGGCCAGTTAGGGAGACCACACCTGGGTTGCTCTCAAACAGGAACAGCATGCCTTAAGCCTTTTGTCTTAAGGACAAAGTGATAAAAGTTTGACACCAAACTCACACAGAAAGGCCTCTTCCTTTATATTTAGTAGACCAAAGTTTTATTATTATTATATATTTTCCCCAAGTCCTTTAAAATCTATGTGGTTAGATATCTCAGAATAAAGAGAGATAATAATCTGCCCAAAATCAGGTTCTGACACAGTTGTGGGCAGCAATTCTGGGTGGGCCAAAGTTTTAGGGTTTTTACTTCCAGGGAAAAAGACCACGTAGTAGCGTCATCCTTGAGGCTCTGATCCCTCCTACTGCCTGGCAGAGAGAATAGCCACCACTCCCACATGGAAAGTCCACATGCAGATGGACAAGCATCCAAGGGCTGACCTAAGAAACAGTTCAAATTTAGGTCCTTCTGCAGTAGATCCCTGGCAGAAGGGAGACATCCAAACTCTCCAGAAGCTGCAAGTCAACAGTGAGCTATGCAATGAATAGCCAGCAGCTAGCAGATGTCCTCTTCAGCAACAGGCTCCACATTTATCCTGGGAAAACTGATGGGAAATTTCTTTCCCTTGAAAAAGAGAAAATAGTCTTACATTAGAGCGATCACAGACAATGAGGGATCCAAAGATTTAGATTTTCACTAGACTAAAAACCTGGAAAGCAAAATGACCACTCCAGAGTTCCTCTGGCTGTTTATAGCAAAGATGAAGGCAGCAAAAGAAGCATAGAAATAGAAACTAAAACCAGAAAATTAAATCAAGTAGGGAAAAGTCTGGTCCCAAGGGGATGCGCTGTTGCACCTCTGGCTTGAGTATATGCGATGGTACGAATACTCATGGAGTGAAGGTACACACGGGACACCTACTCAAAGGAAAATGCGCATCAGTGCTTTCTGTTCTTCAGTGGCCCTCATTTTTTCTTGGTAAACCATTAATGACTGAGATTATTTGTTCAGTTGTATTGCCTCCCCAGTTTTCTGTTGTAGCACAATTCTCTTTTGTGCTGTGGAAGTGGACTCGCAGGGAGCTCCAGCAGCCCTTCACATCTTTACTGTTCCTTTGCACAAAAACAGTTGTCTTATTTTGGTTCAAACACCACTGGCCTTTTTTTCCCCTCTGGCAGGCAGCAACAAGTAAACACTAATGCAGAATTCATCCTCTGACATAATACATAAAACTTGATCACATTTTGTGCTTCACAGCTGAAACATATTGATCCGATTACTCTTTGGGATGAAACATGGAAGAAGACAAGTTCCTCATATATAAAAATAAATTCTTTAATGTAGATGTCCAAACACATATACAGTTATATTACATGTGTAGATCAATACATTATTTTTGCAAAGCATTTGGCCATCTCTGGAGATAAAGAACATATATGAAATTAAGCCTCAATGTACCGCATTATGCCAGTTTAATATATCCATTAATAGCATTGATCTTAGTGGAGTCAGACTTTCAGGGAACTAGAAGGGAATAAGGATAACCCAGAGAGGAAAGAATCATAGAAAAAAAAAGGGGGGGAAAAGGCAGTGAGAGAGGAGATGGGTCAGTGACATAAAAGGCAGCTGGCTGCTTGTGGGGGGTTTCTGGTCCTGCCTGGGGTGCCCGTGCAGAGCATCACCTGAGAAGACACTGCCAGGGGATTTGATGAGAAGTTTCTCATAAAACAAAAGCCTCTGTGCAGCGTAAGAGGCAGCCACGCAGGTTGGGAGGGTCTGGCTGGGCTTAGGGCAGGACTGCAGACAATTAGCAAAAGCTGATCAGTGAGCAGAGGGCAGGGCGAAATGCAGAAGATGCACAACACTTAGAGATCATGTTTCGTCAGGGACTGCAGTCAGTACTGCCCACTTTGGATAAGGAACGAGGCTCCCAGCTATGGGACGCATGGTGTCCACACACGGGATGTACACAGGCATGACCCACCCAACCCACTGCAGCGAGAGCCTGCAGCACACCGCGTGCACTCCGGGAGACAAGAATAAGCCTTCAAAGAAAAAACTTAGTTCAGCATTTCCCAACTTTTGGAATTTGAAACTTAAATAATCTCCTTTTCACCTTTTCTTTAAAAAAAAAAAAATATGCACAGAGGATTGTTTTCAAACACGGCCTGCAGTGCAGCAGGCTGCTGAGGCAGCAGCACGGTCTTGAATTACAATTTTTATTTATTATTTTGTTGTGCTCCCTATATTTTTCTTACAGCACAGAGAAGGAAAAAGGCAATTTTCAAAAGTTTATAACTCAACTCTACCGCAATGAAATGTCATTTGGGAGACAGAAAAGTGGGGAAAGAAGGACATTTATGGCAAATCTCCATTGCCAGTGCTTTTTCTTGTCTCTTTACAAATGTCTGCAGAAAACACCAACAGAATTAAGCCTTACAGGAAAAAAAAATCACAAACATGCTACAGTGGAATATGTTAAGCAATCCCAGTATTATATATACCTCTCTTATTAAGTGTTCGTATAGAAATACACTTGTAACCATGTAAATGTAAGTTCTCCGAGGGCAGGCAGGATGGTGCACCACGGTGGGTTTATGATGGGTAGCACCAGGGTGAGAGTAAGGCATTCCGCTCTTGTGACCATGCCAATACAGCCACACACCACAACGTGGTGACAAATTTTTGTGACAAATTTTACTGGGATTTACTTTGGAAATATTCTAGCAAGCACTTATATATATGTTTAGGGCGACTTACTGCATTCTTCCACCTGTAAAACTTTAACTGCTTTGTGTTTAATTGCCTTAAACCTCAGAAGCAAAGGAGGAAAAGATATGAAAACAAAGGCCCCAGATTTCTCCTTGGTTGCAGGGGCTCAGCGGAGATTCCCTTTCACTTTGGTAACATTAACCAGTGTAAACCCAATTACTAGAATGAAATCAAATAATTTTTTTCTCCCAAAACTCGTAAATATAAAGCCAATCCCTGTGAGCCTCCCTGAGCAAAAGGAAAGGGCTGAGCCTACTGAAACACAAGGGATGTCTCTCTCTTATCAGGTCAGCAGGGCAGGCTATGGTGCCCCAAATGAAGCACTTGTGGGGTGAAAACAGAAAGAAAAGGAAGTGTCATGTTGAGCAGGTATTTTGAACTAACAGCTGTAAATAAAGTTGATCAAATCTTTGTGCTGTTGAAACAAACCTAGGGCTGTGAGCAGAGGGCTGGTAAAGAGGGGAAGGATGCATGAGTCACCATTTCAAGATATTGTAACTAGTTTACTTGCAGATAGACAAACAGAGAAGCAATACCTGCATCCACAGCTCATCACAGATGACTAGCCACCCAAGTCTCAAACCTGACTCAGGAGCACCTTGGAGCATTTCATCACTACCCCTAGAACTAAGCCCAGACTCTCTCCCAATGCTGAGAAGCAATCCCCCCAAAGCTGGAAGTCATCACCAGCCAGGAGCCAATGCCGAGACAGGCAGCACTGGGTCCAGCCCCATGCTCTTGCCCAGCATCCTGCCCCATCCCGGCCATGGCTGCCACCAGCAGAGGAGCCGGGGAGGGCAACACAGGGAAAGGTGCACCCAGGTCTGTCAAATGCTTTCAGATTCCCACGTTATAAACCAGGAACACTTAAAATAAATCCTTCTTCCTGGTGCTCCCTCCAAGGCTGCAAAACTAACATTAGAAAGGGGGTTGAAGAGACAAAAACAAATTCAGCATTAGGCAATGCATGTTTAAAATATATATAAAACCATTCCTATATCACAGATTCTGGAATGAAGTTGATGGCAATTTCACAAAACTGGTCCATAAGTATCATTAGACACAGTGCAAAGTAGAAAGAAAACATATGAAAATAAGAACATGCATACTGGCATATGATGCAGGGAGCTTATTGTCAAGTATTACATTTTTTCTGACTGCAATATGGAGTCTTAAAATAATTTCTACATAGGCTTTCTGTGTAAAAAGCACAGTCAGTGAAAAGTTACACTAATTTAAACAAAATTAATAAAGAAATGTTCTGCTTCTTTTTATCATCTTTCTACCTCTCATCATTTATCATGCAAATTAAATTGCAGTAATAGAAAATGTAAAGAAAACAAACTCTGCAGTATATTGAAACCTCTATCCAGCAAAAGATAAGGTTGAATATTAGACGGAAAGGTGCAGAAAATTAGCTGTCCATACAATAACTGGGAGGGAAACTGTTTTATTTAGCCTGGAGGGATTTTTTGTTGCGAACTGACTAAATTAAAATCCAGACTATTATACTCAGTATCACACCAGAAAACGCCTTTTCCTTGCACTTTTAGATAAATTTTCATTGATCTCATTTTATGCATGATTACATTTTTAATGAGATGTACAATATTTCGGAGCTAATTTTAAATGCCTTCGCTCTCTCCTTCCTCCATTCCCCTTACCTCCTCCCACCATATACACACTTACTGCTTGTTGGATTAACATTTCTGATAAATTGCTAGACCAGAAAGGAGCATTACCAAGAGGAAATAAATTACTTCCATCTTTTGCAGCTCCAGCATAGTAAAGTAACCTTAAAAATGCCCACTGTCTAATTATGCCACCTTGCAATTCTTTCCAAATGCAATGATTTTACTTCATGTAATAATTTTATTTGTTGTCGGTAACCCTGAAAAACACACAGACTGTGGTAAGAAGTCACCTTACTCTGCCAGCAGTACTGGCCATAAGAAACAGCACTCCCTTGAAACTCAAAACTCCTCTAGAAATAAAAAGTTTTATTCACAAGACCTTTGACTCTTGTGAATAAAGTACAAAGCAGGTGAACATGGGTGAACTGGCCTATTGCCAGAGTGTGGTGATCTTGACTTTAAAATATTAGCCAATAATTGATTTTCAGCATGGAAAACTTGGCTTGTTCCCAGAAGTTTTAAACTTTATTTTCTTCCTTTGACTATTTTTGGTAAAGTCATACCCTGTAAACCAAGGGGGAAATTGCAGGGACAAAGCATGAAATAAAAGTTCTGCCTCTAGCCCATCATTAAGTACCCAGCTTTTTTGATTTGAGGGCTGCTTTTTTGGGAATAGGTGTTGGCTTGTTTGTGTGATGGGCAGAGGTTTGAAGGAGTACATTGCAATGCCCGAGTCAGCAAGCACAACAGCAGAAAGGCGCCTCAGAGATGGCGATACCTGGGTGTAACAGTCAGAAAATGAGAGTAATGAAAGAGCGGCCAAAGGGTTTAAACTGCAGTAGGCTGACGATGCCATGCCTTCAAAATGGGTACAGAAGAAGGAGGTTTTGCATATCATATCACCTTCATACACTGAATATCTTGTTCCTACCCTGTGATGTGCAAAACAGCTTCGCTCTTTCCAAACCCCTTCCTCGGGCCACCACTGCCCAGTTCAGAGCTCACACACAACCCTGACGAGCCCTCCAGCTCTGCACAGGCTGAAAGCCCCCCATGTTCCGCCATTCACCAAACAGGGCTGTCTTTTTCCCTGCTCTCCTCTGGGTTTCCTCCAATTACTTAATATCTTTTACAAAGTGTGATACTCCAACCAGATATTGAAATATAAGTGAGGCTTTGAACGCCCTGACCAGTGCAAGGTAATAACTATACCTTAATATAAAAGGCAACACATTCCAGAAAGCTCTGCCACTGAGACACTAATATATACACCGTCCCACTGTCAAGTCACCATCAATTTGTGGTTACCTCTGTAAATTTTTTGCAGTTCTGCTACCTAGCCAGTTTCTCTCCAGTTTTTATTTAGGAAGGGAAAATAAATAAATGAGTAAGGATAGAGATTTAAGTGTTTCTTAATTGAATTTCAACTCCATAATTTCTGACCATTTTTCAAACTTTCCAAGATTGTCTTGAATTGCTCTCTTGTCCTCTGGAGGGACAGCAGCTGCTCTTCTCCTTTCCTCTGCCAGCCTCAAGACTACATTCACTACTTTGTCGTTCACAGATCTGAAACGGCTGAACAGCTGCTTTCCAAGGCAAAATCTCCCAGCTCTCTGCTTGATTTACCTTCTCAGTTTAAGAACAAACTATTGATAACTACACTTTTTGAAAATTTCATTCTCCTGGCATCTTACAGGGTGGCGGTGCAGACAACTGTAAGCAAGGGTGCACGGGACCATGTCAGAGCATCACTGAACTTAAAATGCATCACAGCTCCAGCCTTCTGCAGGTCAGTGGGGTGGTAACTCCTGGCAGAGGGGAATCAGGTTGACTGGACACAACCTGAGGTTACCAAACCCCTCCTGCCCCTCTGCATTTCTCCTGTAGCTCTTCACCCTCAACCGCAGTTGTGTCAGGAGGGTCCAAGAGCACCTTTGGCACTGGATCTGCAATGGCAGCTGGTCTAGTGATGAGCAGAAACAGGTCAACAGGGGGATCAGGGACCAAGAGATGGGATAGACCTGAACTAAAGCAGTAGTGGATAATATGAGAAAACTGGCAAGGATGCCAGGGGAAAGCAAGAGGGCTGGGATGGCGTCTGGGCTCTGAAAAACACGGAAATGAAGGCAAAATGGAGAAGTATCAGCTCAAGCTGAAGCATCATGAGAGGGGATTAGGAGTTTAGACTTGGGACAGTGGAAATGAAGCTGAGTAAAACACCCCGCAGACAATGGGAGCAGGAAAGAATCTTAAATGCAAATCCACATTTCACAAAGGATTTATCGTTATCCAGCACCACTTTGAGAATTAAGTGTTTCCATAAGAAGTCTTGTCCCAGTGCACTAACACAACAGACGGTGTGAGCCTTTCCAGATGTGGGAGTGCGGATGGGCTTATGGACCTGCCTAGTAAAATACTTTCCTACTCTCTCCAAATGGATGAACAGGACCTTTGCACAACATGTGAAAAATGATCACTACCGAGAAAGCATCGTTACAGGCAACAGACAACGGCATCCTGAAATCAGAACCAGTGTGTGAAAACACAAACAAAATTCTAGAAAGGTAAACAGTTGAAGAGAGGGAATATAGATCATGGAGCAAAATCTGACCCTCAGGGTGCACCCCCAATTCATATTAAACTGTAGTTGTGAAGGATGAACAATGTAATAAGTGACAGGTCTTTGTGGTGAAATTAAAAAATTGTAAAACTTCTACAGCTAAACAATAGAAAAGAACCGTTATCACAGGTCACTCAAGCTCAGCTGCTATTAAACAGAAAAATTGTGAAAAAATGATGATTTCCACAGATGCACTTTGTGACATCCTGCAAATGATGCAGGCAGGGAAAAAGAAAAGAGAGTGAAAGAAGGGGCTGGCTAGAAGAAGATAGAGGAAAAAACATGCCGCGCAGACTAAGCAGACTATAAATTCACAAAAAGACTAGCTAGACATCAGGGCATCCACAGCTGTGAACCTCTAGCAAGAGAGATGCCTTCTTAAAGGAAAATCAAACTAATGGCAAAGCAGTAAGAGGAGACCAATATAGCTAACATTTTAAATACAAAAACCTGCATGTTCATGTGGCTTCCACATGTACCAAATGTGTCCATGTTTCTCCAAATACATGGTGTGCAAGCCGTAGACTATTTATATTTGCTCTGGCTGCTGGCATTGCATACGTGTCTTTTTACGCAAACCGTTGTACAAACTAAACACAATTTCCCTGCATTACCTGCAGCATGTGGTCTCATAAGGAATTTAAATTGCTGACCCACCCCTAAGGAGGGAACATCTGCAGTGGACAGTCCATGCATGTTAGCTGCCCACCTACAGCAAACCAGAGTGAAGTATAATTTCCATCTGTCTTTTAAAAATACTGAATTTTGCGATGAATATTTGTATTGAGGTAATGCACGCCATATGGTGTTAAACCCTGGATTCATCGGTCCCAGTATCCATTTCTGATGGGGACCAGTAGCGGGTGCCTCAGGCAAGCACAAACCCTTCCTCACGCACAATAAGCATTTTAGCATCTACTCTACCAAAAGTTGTTTCTCTGGGCCCAGTTGTGTTCAGCAGACACCCGAGTTTTATCCTAATTGTGCGGGTGTATCTCGGACTGGGACTGTTTTCAATAGAGTACATTTTCAAAATAATCCCAGACATTTGGCAGGGAAATTGCAAAAGCTGCTTGTAGGCTATATGTAACTTTTAACACACAAAAGCAATTATTGCCTTCATTTAAATGGCTCTCCAAATGGATCCCGTTCATGTGCTGGCAAGTTGGAGAGCCTGAACTGAGTCTGCATTCAGGAATGTGAACTTCTGGACAGTGCTGGATCACAGGCTCTTACCTGAACTCCCAATCCCAGCTCCGGTGCAAACAAATAGCCCAGGCTGAGTGGAGGGCAGCCCCAGGCTGGGGAAGGCTAAGGGCAGGGACAGGGGCAACAGCACACAGATAAACTCTTTTTTTCGACACAGGTTTAACCGACTCCCACACCCTGTTATTGCTGCTACTGCTTTATTAAAATGCATAAAGCAGCCAGAAGCAAAGACACCAATAAATTCTTCTGTAAAAGCAGAAATGTTTTTTTCAAATGGCTCCCTTAACACTAATAATCACAGCTCTCTTATGTGTACTTGACTCTGGTTAACCTTTTTCTGGCACTTTTTAACTTCTCCAAGTCAGGTACTAATATGGAACTAATGTGGGGTTTATTTTCCCTATAGGAATAGCAGAAAGAGCACTGCACATTATCGTAATCACGCAAGCTCCTTCCAGAAACTGCAGGACTTTAGATCAAAGCATCCGCATTATGGCACAGGAAAAGAATTTAATAACAATTGTGGGACTAAGCATTTTTTTAATGTTAAGGGGTTTTTATTGAATATTAATCCTATAAAATGCTCCTGAAAGTTGGCAGAAGGAAAACTGATGTCCCAAATAGTTACTGCGGCCTTCCACATTGCAGGGATGCAATTGCAGTGTAATCAGAATTCATCATGCCATTAGCAGAAGGACAACAGGAAAGGAGACACTTTCTCCTGCATCATGCTGCTTGAAACAACAAGAACTGTGAGAACAGAGCTCGTAATTGTTAACCTTAGCCAAGCACTTGAAGTTTGCATGTTTTTTTGATTCAGAGCTTGCAATTTTTTTTCAATACAACTCAATATTTGCACTTTCAATTTTACCTTCTATTAAAGATTTGCACTATATTTCATCTCCCAGGGGAATAGAGATGCTGGGAACATATCTGCCGTGAAAATGAACAAGAGGTACCCAGAGTTCCCCCCCATTTCTAACTGCTGGATGTTTTCCTTTTTTGTTTTTTTTTTTTTTTCTTGGAGGAGGTCACTCTAGCTCCCCAACACGGCTGCAATCGTGCTCCAGCCGCATTAATCCCTGCCCTGCTGAGCTGCTGCAGAAACAGGAATTCATCTGACACCAGCAGGGGAAAGACAGAAGGAAAAATTATGGGGAAAAAAATGAATGAATAAATAATTCAGGCAAAGGATGAATACTTGAACAAAGCAGCGCCTTTGTGTGAGGGAACATCAGGCTGTACTACAATAGATAAGAGCACCAACTGACAAAGATGTACTTTACAAAAGTAAAGCTAGTTTACCTGTCTGGGGCACAGACACAAGAGCTATCCCTGAGCATCACCTGGACACACATGCTCAGTGCTGCGGGTGAGACCTGCTGCCGCCCAAATGAGCCACAGGTAAACCACCATGAAACCAAGAGGTGCCGAGCTCCAGGCACAGACCGTCTCACTGGCATGTGCCAGGGAAAACCTTGCAAGTGGCCTGGGTTTGCTGCCACCAGTTCAGCTGCTACCGGATAGAGAGACGCTTGGCACAACTTCTCCTTTTGCTGTCTAAGTGTCCAGTGGCCCCAGTCACCTCCTTTAGGATTTGCTGGGTAACCAAACCCAGCCAGTTTGCTGGGTAACAGGCCCAAACCATGACATTTATGAAACCCACTCCTGAGGCATGGCTAAAGGATCCACACCGTGGAAAACACCCCGTGCTTTAACCTCCATTTCAAATAACCCTTTTCTCTCTTCTTCACAAGCTAAACTGAACAGGCGGTTTCATTGTGCTGCACACACCAAAACAAGGTTAGGAACATAAAAACCCACTCCAGTAGTGCATGACGCTGAAGAACAGGGCAGCACAGAGCCTCCACTCCCCACAGATACTCCACATGCTAGTACAGTGTCTGTTTTTAGACAGGCTTGGTGTTAGTTTCTTGTACTGAGACACCTCTAGCTTCTCCTTTACTGGAAAAGGAAAATCTTTCATCACAATATCATGTTTAGTTAACAGCCTGAAATGAAGCACGTGCAGAAACTACCATCATCTCCACTGCATTGGTTAAGAGTTTGCTGGCACTCAGTGGAGATGTTTTCCCACCTGTTTATCATACAGACATCCTAAAACAATAAATGGAGAGTGATCGACCAAGTGCAATGCAAAAGATCAGTTGTTCCCCCATGGTACCATGCCAAGATCTGTGCCACGAAGGTTATCGTCACCTGTGAGCTGCTGCAGCAGCACCTTAAAGCATCCCCGTCCCTGCTGCACTGATGCCCAAAAGCGATTTACCTGCCACTAGCATCAAGGCCAGAGCTCAGCAAAAAACATATTAATACATTTTGTTATCTTAGTGTTTTATCAATGCAGTCTTGCAAGTTTATGAGCATTTGGCTTTATTTTACACCAGACAACTCAACGCCGCCCTGGAGCAGGCTGCCAGATGTGCAGTATTTATTTCTGCAGCCTTATCACTTGTGACGGGTCAAGTCAAACAGAAATCTCCTGGGGAGCCAGGACCACTCTTGCATCTGCCCTGCATGCGCTCCTCTGGGCAACACTCTCCAAAGGGGTTGACCACATTTGTGACACATCTGGAAGTTATTTTGGAGATGAGTTGGTGGTGCTGCCCAGCATCTGGGCCTGGGATGCAAAGTCATGGTCTAAACATCTTAGAGACCAACAAGTAGGGTGCTGCAGAAGAGATTCAAGGTATGAACTAGATATGTGAGGATCCCAAGATCTGCAAAGGTATTTTTCATTCATCTCCACATAGAGATTTCTCAAGGTAAAAATGTTAAGCTTGCTGTGCAATACCAAAGAATATATGTGCCGTCAGGTGCCCTCAGGAATCTCTGCGCATTTGGGAATGGTGAGAACATCAAATGGTTGCAGACATCTCAGCAACATAGAGCACTTCACTGTACTACATACTCGGCTGTCACCTAACCGTGCTTTGAAACCCCCTAGTAACTGAGTTTTCTCCTGTCTTTGAGAGATTTTTGCTTAGTCTTAAAGATTTCATTATTGGTCGCTTTTTTCCTACTATCACCTAAAAATTTCTTTTGTTAAATTCAGCCCCTCACCTTCAGTTTGTAAGATGGGCATCCTGCTGGATAACAGATCTTTCCATCGTTGCTCACAGCTGTAGGCATTTTTGTATGCTGATGTGGCTGCTTAGTCACTGCTTAGCCAAGCTGCAAAAATTTACCTTTCTTAATCTCTTCTCATAAGTCAATTCTTCCAGGTCCCCAGTTCTCTTTGTTGTTTTTCTGTGAACTTGTTCCAGTTTGTTAACAGAAAGCCACTGACATGGTGCCAGAGCAGAGCACGATTTTCCAGCTGCAGCCACAGGTCAGTATGGGGGTCACTATTGTTTTCCTGCTCTTTACCATGATGGTTTAGTGCAGGCAGTCCAAATCTATACTGTTCATTTTTCCTATATGACACTGCAAATTCATATCTAACTTGCTGTCTGTTGTTACCCTGAAACATTTCTTAGCATCACTACTGCTCAAGTTCTTTCCTATTGAATATACCTGTGATGGATTAGTACTTTCATACACAGGCAGCTATATCATCTGTATTTTTCAAGGCTGAATTTCATTTTTTCCTTTCCAGCTTCTAACTTCTATAAATAACCTGGTATTATACCTGTATAAAACCCCTCACTACTCATCGTTCTCCAAAGTTAGTCTGATAATGTTTACTTCATCTCTCAAGTTCTTAGAAGTTGTTAAAGCAAATGCATAGAATTAATTCAGGACCAGCCACATGGCTGTAAATAACCCACCACCACAACATTAAACATTTTGCCTTTACTGCTCTTCTAGCCTTTAGCCTTTTGTTGAGTTTTCCATTTGGTAGACACAGCTTCCACCTGTACCACCAGAATTAACTTTTCGAAGACGAGGAATGTTTTAACTCAAATCTGCCACAGGGAATCTGCTGCCTTCCTCACAACCACTCCCTTTTGTAGGTGAAATGCTGGGAAGGACCTTTGAAGAATCCTATTACCTGTATTGCTAATGAGTCTGCAATTTTCAGTCTCAAGCACAGTTACGATTATCAGCTCCTGGGCCACCTTCTGAAGACTGAGTCAGCACTTTTGCCACTGTTGCTGTTCAAAATTGTTTGAAGACTGGGAAGGCACATACAGGAGACATTACTTTTCTCTTCTTGCCATATCTATTGCAATCACTTTATGATTTCTGTGTTGGCCACATCAAAAATACTGGGGTAGGACTCAGATGAGGTCAAAGCCCTTTACTATGAAGCCCACATCTATAGGGCTGCTTTGAACCTGCCTCTCAGTTTTATCACACCAGCATCTTTTTCCCACTAAAGAGCACTCAAGAAACTTTGAGATGCTGGTGGAAAACTGATCACGTAACAGTCCTCTATTTGTGGTTAAGCCTAGCAATCTTCACAAAATGACAGCTAGTTTTCAGGAGATACACACACCCTTGTCTGAGCCGTGCCTGTGGGGTTTGACCAGATCAGAAGGATGCCAGCACATTTAACCCTCCAATTTCAGGCTGCAATAGTTCCTTATTATCTTATCCATAAATCTTCTCTTTTAAACATTCAAAGAGAAAACTTCAGAGCAAGCTAAAGGTAGGCATTTTATTGTAGTAAAAGAAAAAACTAATCCAAAAGGAGATTGCCATCTTGACAATCTGTTAAAAAAATCAAACCAAAAAATGCAAGGGAGAAATCTTGCCTGCATACCTGTTTTAATGTACCATGCAGACCATCTGAGTTACATAAACAACAAAACCTCAAAAGCTGTCAACATCTGAGTATTTTAAAGTTGCTGTAAGGCAATTTTTTGGCAAGTGGTCATATAATTATTTGTTCTGGAGACTCTGCATCCACTGCAGAAGTAGTGAACACAAGATTGCAATTTTGCCTGAACATGGAGCAGAGAAAAGTGAATGGTCTCTGTTTCCTAGCAGTCTGTCCCAACTTGGGCTCAACCACAAGAAATTGCTATTTTTCAGGAATAAACTTTAGTCTTATGACAGGCAGCTAAAGGGAAAAACCGTTGACTATTGGCTTTCTCGTAAGACCTTTGGAGATGCCCATCCCCAGGCTACTGAACACCTTGAGGAGAGGATGGGGCTCTTGGACTGGAGACTCTTGTGAGCAGACCCTGGAGATGGGCAAGGGCAAGTTTCCACATTTACTTGCCACCATGGAATGTCAGCATCTCCAAACTGCGTTTTCCAGTGAGAGCTCCAGACCAACTTTATCTAAGTTACGGAGAGGGAAAAGAAGCAGGAATCAATACAATTTTAGATGTTTTGAGATGTACATCACTGGCAGAAGGCAGATGTCAAAGTCTGGGCTGGCCAGACTAAGGACAGCAAGGAGGACTGTGTTAGGCATACCAGGACCAAAAGAAATTCCAAGAACTGGTTTATTATTCGATGGAGATGATTATATTATTAAAAAGGATACAGACAGGGCAAAACTGGTCAATAAACATTTTGTTAGGAAAGACACAAACAACATACTCAAATCAGATGAAGACAATGAACTAGTCTGAGTTCATTTCTAGCCAAGGGGCGTATTAAACAATCTAAAATCCGATGGCCTCTGGATGCCTTGTGTTACTATGTCATAAAAGAGTTGCCAGAAGAGATCACTAATCTGTCAATATGAACTGAAAAAAGTTAACATACCAGGGAAATTGCAGAACACTGGAAGAACGTCAAGATTATATCCATGCTCACACAGAGCAAGCAAGACTTTTAACTATAGGTTACTTAACCTGACATCAATCCTCAGCAGAAAGTAATGGAAGTTAATACAGAGTTTGATCAATAAAATATTAGAGGATGGGAATAAAATTAACTCGAGTCACAAATGTTTTGTACAGAGTCTTGTTGAGCAAACATTGATTTTTTTTCAGTTTCATAGTGTTGTTTGAATTGACTGATTCTGAGCCTTTGGACAAACGGGGCTGCTTCATGCAGCAAAGCCCTCTCAGGGCTTTCCCTGCTCCAGCTCCACAGCAGGTAACTGTCACCAGTGGAGGGGCAGCACACAGGGATTATCACGTCCCAACTAGATTCTCACTACCGCAGTAAGCTACTTCCTGTTGGTTTGAGGGCAACAAGCCACATCCTTCACTTGAGATAATCTTCTCAAGTAGACCTTGGAGTACTGGGTGACACCACTGATAGAAACACATGGCAAAACATAAGAAAATTCAAGTATTATTACATAGTGTTGGCATGTGAGTCCATTTTATCTTATCAGTTCTCACAACCCAAGCAAGATGGCTAAGGGCAATAGGAAAACCATCCCCACAAAGTGGGCGTGTGCCGGTGGAGGCACTTACAGCCACTACCATTGCATCTGCTGCCCCTTGGACCAGAAACACTTCACAAGCAATTCTGCAGAGAAAATAAGAAAGCTAAACGGAAGTTTGGCCTCAATCCACTGAAAGCAGGAGATCATCTGTAAGTGTTACAAGGTGTTCCCATCCTACGTTATGGCCAGGCTCCAAATTGTGCAGAAGCTGAAATAATGGCTTTTATTAAAGGGGATTGAGGCTGGCCCTTGGCTAGCTTCTGCACGAGCTTCCTGAGGAACAGAGGCTTTACGCTCACTCATAGGAGAGTGGAGCTGATGTATCCAGAGAGTTTAGTTTCCAGTTGCTCAGGTAAACACAACTTCAGGCTAATTTTTATTAGTTAAGTAAGTTCTCCATGTGCAGATTTACAACACATGTGACCAACTCAAAATTTTAATTACAAGCAGAGAATGATTAAGCTGCTTATTTAAAAGGAAAGACAGAGCTAGTCTGGTGGCCTTCTGGTAGCACTCCATAACATGACAGAGAGGTCTGGGCTGGCACTCAGCTCTCCAGCAGTCTTGCTTATGGGGCCAGCAGATGAAATATAATCATCTGCTGGAAGGGCTCCAATACTCATCTGAGCCTCCAAAGCCATTATTGCCTGGAAAAGTGAAAGCTGGGAGGAGGCCAAGGTCCCTGCAAACACCCAGCGCTGGGTACCATAGCTCGCCTTGCCCTTCCCGGAGGGGAGAGAAGAGTCGACAAGGGTTGAGTTTTGGGGTGGGGTTTTGTGTGTTTTCTTTTTTAAGAGGCAGAGCATTTTCTGATGCTGAAAGGTCATAAAGTCATTTAAACCACAGCACTTTTGTTGCATCCACTCAAACATCAGTGGTCTACTTGTAAATTATTTAAGTGTCATATATATGGACAGCTTTAGGGAAATGCTACACGGTATGATGTAGGAAGCAGGGCGGGCTGGGTTTTCTATGAACTTAATTACAAAATACTGCTGCAAACTGGCCAAGTACAGTTATGGTGCTACCACACACACAGTCACAGAGCATGATTAATTACTAATTGCTGAAGTGCAAGAGGACACTGGGCACTCCTTTTACACGGGTCCTAAAGCAGAAGGACTGGGATCCAGCTCCTGAAAGATCCAGTATCAGCCCCACAGATGAGGTAGGAACCTCCTCCACCTCCAGCACATCGCTGACAAGTCCCTTACTCTGTGGACACCTCTGCAATCTCCACCACTTCACCCATCCTTTCCACTGCTAGCCTGATGCAGGACACCCACCCACAAACACGCACAAAAACCACAAGATAACAGGATCCAGCAATTGTAAGATTCAACTTCAAAGACCTTAAAAGACATAACATTTTATTTGCCTTCTGCTTTTTAACTTTTGGGGTCCACTCAGGTAATGCTTTCAAAATTTTAATTAAAAATGAAAGCAAGGCTGCTTCTGCAGTCATTTCACTTTGAAGTTGGACATTTAAGTATAATATCTGTTACCTGAAGATTTTGCTAAAGCTACGAGTTTAGGGAAACTCTTCCCAAAACATATGTCTCAGCAGATCTGGACACTTATTTTGGTTTGATCTAGTTTTATTTTGCCTAAAACTCTTCCTGTACATTCTTTCAGCAATTTAAAAGTCATTTTGAATTCCATGCAGTTTTTCTTTTTGCATTTTAAATTTAAATTTAATGCATGTTTATTATATCATCACGACAAATTGCCTCCTTTTCAATCCAGTAATAACCACCTCCTTGCTCAGCACCTTCTTGCTGTCGCTGCAATAGTTAACAGCAGTTCAGATATACCGCGTAAGAAGATAAGTTTCATTAACACCTGGGAGAATAGCAGGGCCAGTGGCTCTGCTCTCATAACGCCTTTGCTGTCAGGCGGGGATTCATGCGGGGCGCACACGGGCTCCACACACCTCGACAAAGCCCCTGCAATTCGCAGGGTGCTTACTCCAGGCGAGGCAGCACTCGCAGCCAGCCTCGCACGTCTGTGAAAGCAAGCACAAGCCTCCAGTCTTTATGTTTCCTCTTAACCACAAAAGCATACTTACATCCTACATTACTTGGTGTAATGGGATCCATCATCAAAATACTCTTTCTACTGGAGGACTGTTATGTTTCATTGCTGAAAGAACTAAAACTTTTGAAGCCTCTCCTTAATTTTCAGTGAAAAGCATTTGGTTCCAGGGTGACAGACGAGGCTCTTAACAAAAAAAAAAAAAAAAAAAGAGAGCAAGCACCAGATTAACACTCTGTGTTTGTGCAGGGCTACAAAGGCGCTTCCACGGGTGCCTGCGCTGAGAGCTTGGTTGTAACAGCTTCCAGTTGGAAAGAAAATTGAAGGAGGATGGAAGCGAGTAAAGAAGAAATTGCAATTAAAAACTGAAACAAATTCCCAAATAACATATGAACTGGAACACTATAAAATACTTTCCGGGGGGGAGGGGGGGGTGGCTTTTGTTGCAAAGCAAAACCAGCCCAGGTTTGAAAGAAGAGTCAAAAAACTCCTGTGCAAGATTGGGGCTGGCTCACACCCTTGGAGCTGGAGGAGGTTTGTCCTCTCCCCAGGAAGCAGGTAAATCTCAGCAAATTGGAATTTCATTTTGACACTTCAGTTAATATATTCTACTTTAATTGTAACTGGAAAAAAATCAAAGCAAGACAAAACAAGGCAACCAGGCTGAATAAAGCCCTGTGAAATTAAACTATACCAGTAGTAATAATTGGCTTTTACATATGGTGAAACTGAGTAATGTAACCAATGCAGATAGACCATACAAGAAACATACAGACTAGGAGCGCAAAAAAGCATTTTGCCTTGGTAAGAGATAAAATGTAAGTAGCTCTTAGTGAGGACAACTGAACACCGAGGTGGGAATCACACAGTGCATGGTTAAATAGGGCAAAAGTAGGAGACAAGGGGCATCACCGAGGTACAGTAGCCTTTAACCTTTGAAACCCTGGCCCCTAAATCTAAATTAAAATAGAATAAAATGCAAGATTACTAGCCTATGGGTCCACATAATAAATTCCTCCCAGATTTTGCCTACTGCCAGCAAAGCATTTACAGTGCTACATGGGTAAGAGCTAGGAAAATATCTATTTTGAGTGGCCATGCTCACTGCCAGCCGCCAGCGTCCACAGACACCAGCNAATGGCAAATAAAGAGCGCTTTAATAAAACAGCAGCATAATACAGGACTCTGTCCTCTTTATTTTTTAATAGAAGCCTTTCACGATATGGAACTAATTATCGCCATCTGCCGTCCCCATACTTATATTTCCTCTCTCACAGCTCATTCTTCAAAAACTCAGTAGCTTCCTCCCTTTACATTTGTAAATGCTGTTGACTATGGATAAAATCCATGTTTACTTTGTATTCAGGGCCCATAGGAAAGCTTGTTTTAATCATCAACAGATGTTACATTCTGCTCTGCTGTGCTTGGCACACAACTTCAGAGGGAAATAAAAGAAAAATCTTTATTTTAAATTTAAATTGTAGATTGTTACAGACTAAATAAAATGCCAAATTGTTATTGGAAACAACATGGCCACTGTAATAACTATAGCTGACATTTACTTTTTACAATTATAATTTTTTTTCTGGTGCTGTTTAACACAAGATGGTTTCCACATTTTGCAAAGGATTTTTTTTTCCTTTTCTCTGAAATGATTTGCAATCAAGCCACAGACATTTGTAATTTATTTTTATTTAATACTTTCCTACGAGTTTATGAAATACTGGGATTATTATGCTATATACAGTAGATAGTTTTTGAATACATACTCTCCCTCTGGACTCATATTTCAATACACATTATCCCCTTGAACTCATTTATAAACACCCATTATTCCCACAGACCCCGCTATAAACATGTAATATCTCTGTGGACTGTTTCAGCCTTATGGTCCTTTTTATCTCTGGCTTCTTTCCTATTTATATTCAACTTTGATGTCTGAACACGCACTCCCCCCACCATTTTTGTGTACCCAGGGGATGCGGGTGCCCTCCTGCGGTGATGGGAGCAGTACCCTGCAGGTACAGCCACAGCTCCGCTGTTACTTATTTTCCAGCTGCTGGAAAAACCGAGTTGGCGACAGAGGCTGGCTCAGGCACCTGCTGCACGTGTGCTGATTGCGGCATCCTGACACTCCCTGCTGATGTGATCGACCGTTTCTTTTTTAGCCACTGGTGTGAGCAATAAGAATATGATCTCCAAGACTCCATCACCAAGCATTCATCCCATACCCTCTCTTCTCACCTACAGCTTGGCCCCATGTACAGTTACCAAATAGGTGCTTTCTTTGAGTAATAATTTCTCATCTCAATTTTATTTCTACACTACTGAAGAACCTACTTTGTGAAATTATTTATGTTTAGTATTGCTCAGAAGTAAAATGGAATGAAATGTTTGACCAGAAAAAAAAATGAAATATTAGGCATTACAGCTCTTCACTGTACCTGACTACCAAGAGCAATTGGGAGTGCTCATTCTCCCAACATATTTTGTGAGACTTTGCTGGATGTCGAATATTTGAATATTTGCAGCAGCAAATAGTATTTGTCCACTTTACTCCTATGGTAACAAAATACACAAAACCAAAAATCACCATGTGAGTCTCCAAAAGACCCCAACATCCCAGTCTGGATTCAGCAAAGGGATGTCTTAGAAGCAAACAAAAGGTAAGGGACATATACTGTTATTTATAATTAAGCCACATATATTTTTATGGGACAAAACCTGAGTACTTTGAAAGTAAGGGCAATCCCACGCAGCCAGAGTGAATTTCAAGGGGAGTGCTGCCTTAAATCCCTAGTCTTAAGAAGGGAGACATTTCTCAATTACTGCAGCATCCTCTTCTCTGTCCTTGACAAATGCATTCTTGCTCTGTTCACAGCCTGTCTGGAGTGTTACTGCAAAGATAATTTCCCCATCCATCACCTGGAGCATATCACACATCTCCGCAGCCCTCCATTAGCCACCTCTTCTCCCCTCCTCAGACACAAGCTCCTTCTCTTCACTTTCGTGGCTCTTCACAACTTCTCCCCGTTTTACTGAACATCTTCCAAGCAGCATGCTGGGACTGCCTCCCACCTCCAGCCGGCATGGGCTGCCCGCTTCTGCTCCCTGCCTGCCAGCTTTCCAAATGTGTTTGCGCTTTCTGCCATCCTGCTTTTGAAAACTGAGATTCTACTACTGACACTGGCTGCAAGTAACACACACAAGTCTGCCAAACCCCAAACCCCAAACCCCTTCCCAGAACTGAGCGCAGGCACAGGTACTCGTGCACTTCAGCTCTTGTACAGTCTGTTCACTCCATGCATAATCCTACTTGGGGGCAGGTTGAAGATGTTAAATTACCAGCAGTACAAAAACAAACCATCGAGATCGCTTTAAAGTCACAAGTCAGTTTTGTCTAAAATCATTTAAATGTCCAAAACTCATACAAATTAACATGAAAGGGCCAGCACTCAGATTTATCCTCAGCACTCTGGATAATACAGTATCAGCTTGAACTCCGCCATGCATCTCTTGCATTGAGGAGCTATTGCGAGGGTAACAGAAACATCCTTCCACTGAACTTCCTTCAGTTTCTATAATCCTCCAAAGCCCATCATATTGTACCCAAAGGTTCCATTAAATCAACATGAGAGGGAGAGCCTTGCTTTTTGTGCACTTTCAACTTGCCAAGCAATGAAAAATTACTGTAATCATCCTCATGCTGCCTCGAACCTGCACGTGCACCAGAAAGCTTGTTAGAGTGCCTACAGTGAAACGAAGGCATACGTGCTCCCACCATCAGTTCCCTCTCCAGTTTAAAATCACGTGCACATAAGAATGCAAATGCATAACAATATTGACAAGATGATATTATAATTTCAGGTAGTTGCATGATTTCACGCCAAAAGACACTTTAGACAGGCTTCCTGCGTCTGTGAGTTTATGCATCAGAGTGTCCACGAGTTTTTAGAGCAAATAAAGATGGGAGCAGAAGGAAGCTGTGCTGTATACCTGGACCAATACAGTGAACACCGTTGTAGGCTTTGGAAGAATGCAGATGTGGGGTTTCATATCTAAGATAATACATTTATACAAATGCAATGATGCACACGCAATTACTTAGTCAGATGTTGCACACATTTGTGCCAATATTAACCACAAACAAGTTAAAAAAAATCTTCTTAGGAAATTTTGAGATCTAAAAAAGAAATCTCAGGAGGAAATAAATCCTTTTCTTTTAAAAATTGCAAACTACAGCACAATGCAAACCAGCTTGGAAAGCAGCAGACTTCTATTTTACATCACTAGTGAATACTGTTATGAATTAACAGCTCATTAAGAAAAAAAAGCTTTGCAAACCATGAATCTCAAAAGAAAGTCAGAGAAACTGTCATCTGCAATTTCCAGTGTGTGAATAAATCTAAAAAGATGTCAGCAGACAGAGTTCTTACCAAGAGCCAAACAAACAGGTGTCTCCTGGCCTCCTGACCCTGACATCAACAGCGCAATAAAACTCTTCCCATTTTGGGACAAAACCATTTGGTACCAGTACATGGAATAATACCTGGTTCTTAAAATACGGAAACGCATATAACAAATGCCTCCTGAAGTCCCAGAAGAAACAGAGACTTGCATTGTAAAGTATTCCCTCTAGGAATCCTGTAAATCATACCAAAATTTTACTTGTCCTGGAACAGGTTTAAAAATCTGTTTGTGGTTTCTCATACATTTTTTAAAATGTATCTGGTCAGTTCATAAATGAAAGAATCCTTCAAATTCCAACGTACATGTTATTTTAAGTATACTTAAATTGCAGACAAATTTGCTCTGAAAACTCAAGTATTTTTATAGTTTTATACAATTTTTACTCTTTATTATTTTTATCACATTCGATTGATCTGTAAATTAAAGTGTCATTACTTCATCCATTCGTTCCTTCCTATCAGTTTGGCTATGCTGTCACTGCAAAGGCAGTGCTATCACAGCCTTTGGTTATTTTCTGCTCTATGAACCTCAGCATTTCTAGTGTGAAATCTTTGGGCAGCTGAAATCACCACAAGCTTCTCCTGTTTACTTCAATAAGCCTGGTCTCACCTCAGTGCCAGTGAGGACCAGGCTGGGGATAAAATGAGGAGCTGAACAGCCATGCTGCACGTGGGCTTGAAAGGGGAAGAAAACGGGACAGGGAGAAAAAGATGCATTCAGCACAGCACTGGAGGGAACGAGTTTATGTTGCATTTAACATATTCACACATGCATTCTGCATTAGGCTTTAATTCAACTATTTAAATAAATGTATTCATGCAGGAGGACCTGTGCAGGTTAAACATAGAAGGCAGGCTGTGAACAAGCAGAACCTGGGTTCTGATCCACACAGGGTTATCATTTGGGCAAAAGAAAAAAAAAAAAAAAAACAGAATATGAAACAAAAAATATCTGAACAAAATACAAGTAGTTAGATCCTCTGTCACAAAAAAAATACCTTTAGTCACATGGGTCCATTTGTGTGCTTAAAACATAAACCCATACAAAACAAAAGGAACTGAAAAATAAATGGGAAAATCTGAAAAAGAAGAGGAGAGGCAATAAATATAAGCAAGGGGAGAGAAAAAAAATACAACCAAGCAAAGCAAAGAGAGTATCTGCATAAATTGTCTTCAAATAAGAGAAAACAACATATACAATAAATGCCACTGCAATTTTTTGTATACATACTAAAGAAAATTAGGAGCCTCTGTTAGTTTTCAAATTTAATGGAGAAACATATTATCATGACATTTGTACAAGTGAGGAGAGGGCAGCTTGGTGAAGGTGAGAGTGTGCTGTAACAAGTCCACAGACATGCAGTGATGACTGCCCCACCACAGCAGCCGTGTACAAAGCCCCATCACTACAGGGTCCTCTACCGGTCCCCCATTGGGAGATTACATCCAGCAACACAGACATGATAACCTGAGTCCTAAACGTGTGACAGCTCTGAGAACCACGAGGAGAGATGCAATGGCAACCCCTTTACTGATCCTATTATCACCAGTCATCCATGGAAACAGAGATCTCCCATTTCACCCAAAATGAACCGTCCCATCAGCATGGTGGCCAAGATGATTAGTGCCTTGTGGATCCCAAACAGCAATGTGTCCTAAAGCAAAGGTATTTTGGTGAGACCTTCCTGTGGAAAGTAAGCATGCTAAAGATCAAAAGACATGACTCATTTCTCCTGATGAACAACAGAAATTAGGTTGACTAGCATCACCACCCCTGAGGGAGATTTGCATCCTCCTTTCTGAGCATCTGTGAAAATGTATCTAATGTAGTAATTTCTCAGCAGGTGAATCTTGTCTACAGGACCAGACTGATGGAGATCTTGTGTGGAAGAGACAAAGCTCTACGGTGTTCATCATCGTTATGGAACTCTGGGCACAATATGTAATCACTTTATGATAAAAATAAATAGGTCAGGTGTTACCCTGAATAAAAATCTCTGCTCATGCAGATGGTCATCCACATTTAATTTCCTTGACTACCTCTCCATCCATCCATCAATTCCTCTGCACTTGAAATGTAAAGTCAATTTGGAAAGCTATTCCAAGATAACCTTCAAAGTCATTTCCAAAAGGTATACCTCTGATTGAGAATGACAGCCCAGTCACTCTTTGGTGTTATATCTTTGCGACCATAATTCATTGCATTCACTCTGTATTGCATCATATTTCAGCAAGAGCAGTATTTTTTTAACAGCACATGTTAGCATGCAGTTTATTAAAATGAAGAACCCTTTATCTCCTTTGTCACTTCTCTCAGTTCCTTGCAGTTTATCCCATCATTGCTCTCTATCATTAAACAATATGACGTACAGACATAGACATGGTAAATACCAAATAATAAAGCAGACAATGTTAATGCTGTGACAGTCATAAAAGGCAACAAAATTAAAGCTGGGATTGTCACTCCAGCCTTGCATAACACCATGTTTGACATGGGGTTCCACAGTCACATAAAGCACGGGAGATTTAATAGAGGATAGGGATACGCAAAAAGGCAGAAACATCAAGATTTTTTTTTTTAATATATTCTTCTGACAGCTTATTGCATTATCATTTATTTTCTATACTTTGGATCATCACTGAAGAAATTTCACGTTCAGACAATTCACAGTGAGGAATGAACCGTCATATCAAAACTACTGGATGGTAGGACTGCTGCATTATTCAAGAAAAAGGAAATTATTAGAGGTTGTGTTTATTCAGAAACAAAAGTGTCTTGTTAATTCATAGGACTCGAGATAGTGTGATGATTTGATCTGACACTTTGCATAATATAGGCCACCAGAATTTTCTGTATTACTTCCAGTTTAAGGACCAATAGTTGCACTTGAACTGCAGTTCTTGGAAAATCATCCAATCTCAGTTTTAAATATCCACCACAATGGCCAGTAAGCTGTTCCAGTGATTAATCAGCTTGCCTCATTAACACATATACTATTTCTAGTCAAATTTTTGTCTACCTTTAATTCAATTCACTGAATGTCATTACACTTTTTTTCATCTAGTTTTAAGAACTCTCTAGTCTTGAATTTCTTTTGCCTGTGTAGGCACTTACTGACCGTGTTCAAGTCACCTTTTAAGTGCCTTTTTGATAACAGAAGAGGCTTGATTTTTTTTTTTATCTGTCACCATAAGATAAATTTTCCACTTATTTAATCACCCTCATGGATTTTCACTGCGTCCATTTCAGCACCCTTCTCCAGGTGTTAGCCCAAGAAATGGACAATATTCCAGAGGTGTTTGCAGTGGCAAAGAGAGATCATACAACCCCTAATCCTACATAGCATTCTCCAGACCCTCATGAAAGGACTGCACCAGCAGATTCCTCTGTAGTCGTGCTTAAAGTGACAAGCTATTCAGTCAAAGAGAAAAGAGGCTCCACAACACACGTGTCATAATGTCTCAAAGCAATGATCACACAATTATTTTAAACTTTATTAAGGTCATGCAAATGACCTGAAATGGAAGAGCATTTCTATTAATTCACAGATCACTAAGATGACACATGATAATAGCTTTCAAAACAAGTGGTATTTCTCAAACTGGAAGGGAGGATACATGCACAATGCCAAATGAAAAGTTGAGTGATAGCTTTCTAGAATTTCTCTTATCTTCTCTTTGCATATACAGGCAGAAGAGCAATATCTCTTAGAAAAAAAAGAAAAAATTGCAGACTGGGAAAGCTAGGCATCCTTTACTCATTCAAGTGCTGCTACTCCTTGCAGAACACAGAAATACAGTGAATTCGCAGAGATGATCCAACTCCTGTCTTGCCCTGAGAGGCACTTCATGGACAGCAGACAGGCACTCCTGGCCTTACAGCTCATCATATATCTACAAGCATCCCCAGAAGAAAACCACGGCATTTCTCGGCATTCCCATGCCATGTCAGCATCCTGCAGGTGACCATGCACCAAGCGTTGCTGGCAGCTGCCCCCCGTGGTGTGCAGTGGACAGGGTCACCCCTCCATGACCACAGGGTGTGACAATGCATGACAGACCCCAGATGCAGAAAAAGTGTGAGATGACATCTACTGCTGATGTCATGCAAAGGTATCCATGAGTAAGGGAAAATACAATCAAGAAGTCTTGAAAGAAAAAAAATTTATTCTTATCCAGGGCTGCCAACCTTCTTGACAAATGGTGTTCAGATTATACTATCGTAGTGTACAAAAGGTCCAGACAGCAAATAGGCTTTTTATCATAGATGGTGGTGACACAAAGCTAGTGACCACTTACTGTGCAGCCCTGCCCCAAGCTGTGACCTCAACCCATCTGACGTTTCAGTACAATGTAATTTTCCAGAACATTAAAACCATCAAGACCACAGAAACATTACAAGTTATAGTCTACATTTAAAATATTCTAGTTGCTCCAATTGGATCTAAGCAAATTAAGCTCTAATTAATTTATCTCCTGCATAACCCTATGCTTTGATGAGACCTTTATGTTTCATATTTGAAGCAGAGGAAGAAACAAAAATAAGTCATAACCACGAGAAGGAAATTGGTGAATCTCAGGAACTTTTACTGCAGAAAAAGCATCCTTTGCTGCTGGGATGTACGTGTTTTGCTGCATCAGGCTTTAGTAATTTTTATTCTTTTCTAACTAAAGGAAAATGGCTTCATTTAAATAACATACAAATAACAGAAGCAAGACACAAGTTTCACTTTGGATGCTGTATGCTTTTCTGCATTTGCATGGGACAGGACAGGGTGACCAGATCAGACCCCGAATTCTTGGATGTTTCTCTTAGCTATGATAACAAGTTCCTTTGAAGCTGCAAGGAGTCCTCACAAGCTGTCAGTGTGCAGAAGCACACTGCAAACCCACACAGGTGCTTCCTTGCACAGAAATAGAAAGAAGCAGCCCTTCACTCCTTCCAAGTCCTCCAACACTGGGGACCCTCTCCTTCAAACACATGCACAGTAAAACAGCACAGGGACCCCGTGAAAGTGGACAGGTGTAGATGTACACACAGATAACATCTTATGAATCTACGGTCACCAAACAGCTGCTTTTTGCCCAAAAGAGGAGTCTCTGTGTACATACCTGCCCAGCATGAAAGGCTGCAGGCAGTGTCCCTTAACCCAGCTGACCACGGACTGATCATGGTCAAAGTCTTGTTTCTGCAAGTCCCCATCAGTGATATCAATAGCACGTGAAGGCACCAGAGGAGCTGTGGAGACTCCCAAGTTTAACTAAAGAGGAAACTATCAGAATACAAGAATTTTTCAGCAACTATCTTTAATTTTTCAAAAGAGTTGCATGCTTTTAAAGTGCATTTCAACAAAAGGCAGTATCTTTTTTTCTTAGAAACAGACAACTTTGAAATGTATTCTTTTTAAAAATTATACCATTTCTCCACATCTTAATTAATGCCAAAACTTTATTTTCTTTCTCAGTAGTGTATTAGAAAGCTGCTATTAATGTAATTTAATTTTTGTAAGGAGCAGCATTTGTTTTCTATTTTAAAAAAAATAGGTGGTTCTGAAATCCTGGCCTGTCAACATCGCTTAAAACATTCCCATTCCATGCCTCTACATAATAAATTAAATCAGTGTTTTAATTGTGCCCATGCTTTGTGGTTCCTGGCAGTACAAAAAGATCTTCTGTGAATGCACGTCCCAAAAAATCCTACCGAGTGATTAATTACTAGTCTGGAAGATATAAATATGCTTTTCAGTAAAGACAGTATGGACTGCTGGAAGCTTTGGCCTTATATATCTCTGTAGATCTCTTTCACCCAGCAGACATCATCTTAATTCAAACAAGATCCCAGCTTCAATATTTACTGGCAGTACAAAGACCCCTCTCTGCCCATTTGCCCTATTTAATTAATACAAGGTATATATATTTGAAATTGAGGCATATGAGATAAGTTTATTCATATTTTAGATTTCTCCAAGTTTTCCTCATCATTAAATAAGCCATCCAACATGGTATCTTAAGTCCTGCATGTTCTGGACAACATAGTTTCTCCAGAATAATGCTTTTATTAGCATCTGAGTAAAGAACCACCAAGCTGTCAGTCCCAGCCCCATATATTACTTTCCTCCCTGTGACTCTGTGCTGTCACAGCTGGCGGCTTTGCTCTCTCCTTAAACCCTTCTCGTGCTCCAAATCAATTCTGGGAGAACACGGTGATATTTGCAGTCTGTTCCCAGCTTGTCATACAATAAACATACAAGGAGAGGAATTTTATTTTCCTTCCCACCAGAACACCATCAAAATTAAAACTGAAGCTATTTCACCTGCCTGTCTAGAGCAAGTCAGTGCCACCCCAGCCAACTGGTGGGGTCCAGCTGGAGCTTCCATCACCTCAGGGGGAACATCTCCCAGTGGGGTGAGGAGCAACAGTCTCAGTAGATAATTCAGATAATTCAGTAGAAGGAAAACTGATCAAAACCAGCAGTGAGTTGAAAGGACCTGGAACCGGCAATGCAATATTGATCTTCTCACAGTCAGGTCACCAACACAAGCCATAGCAACATAAGTGGAGATTACTCCTTAATGGCCTGAAAGAGGGGATTGATGGATCATAATCTAGCTCCTTATCATAAGGAACACAATTTATTTCACTACAAGCAAGAACACGACAAACAAAGACTAACTCCATCCTTACTCTTTGAAGAGGTCTGTCCATAGTCAAGGAACAGACTGAGATATGAAAGAGAAACGTGCCTGTTTTGAGGATAGAAGACTAGAGTTTTGCAATTCTCTGAGCACCAAAATTCACTGAAATCACTGATGCCATTGTGATTGCTCATTAACAATACACATCTTCTGGCTGACATTTTCATTTGGACCTTGTGAAAACCACAAATCAAACATACATAAGAAGGTAGCCAACTTCAGCTGAGGAAAGGTCTTTAAAAAACAAGAAAGAAAATAAACCTTTGATAAAATAATTGCTTCTACTGTTATTTTTTTTTGCTATTGCTTCAAAAACAATTTCTCTTTCTTTCTTGTTCATCTATCTGGTGTCCTGCTGTTGCACAGATGAAAGGTCCAGTCTCTTTAAAATTTCATGCAGGGCTCTTTAGAACATCTCAGTTTTAAATGCCCATGGCAAAGACAACAAAATGTAACAGTAAATGGAAAGCAGATGAAAAACCCTGTTTATATATTTCATAAAGGTAGTGCATGCGACAGAAGGTATATTTTCACACCCGAGCATAGTGGGTGTGATTCTTAAAATCACTGAACTACACAACTTACATTCACCAAAGAACTGACCGCTACTCAGCATCCCAAAAGCTATCTGTAACTTATCAAACCTAGGTGCCAGACAATTATACTACCTTGTAAGAAAAATTTTCTTCTCCTTCTACACTTAAATTAGAGGTTCTTCTAACATTGCACCAGCCTGACCTTAATGAAAGAGGACACATACTTGTGGCCACTTTAAGGGGTGTAAAGTCACAACCTTCGTGGCACAAAAGCCCAAGTTGTGTGAGATGGATGATCCAGCACAGTCATCGACATGGACCACAAATGTTCTACCACCTATCAGGTCCTTCTTGCTCTTTGCAACACTCATCTCATGTGCTTCCCTGCACATTGGGAGAGGATCCTGTAGAGATGCACATGCATTGACGCAGGGGGTCTGGATTTATAAACGGACTACTGTTTCCAAACTTTACAAAAAGGGTCTCATTTCCTGCTTTTCTGGAAATGGAGCATATTCCTATTAGGAAGATGAGTAAATTTCATTAACATTTCCTTCAGATAATTTTGCCAATCACAAATAGTATGTTTTTACCAAATTCAAGAAAACAGGGTCTCACAACCTATTTCAAGTTTCTATAGCCTGTGAGCCAGTCTGGTAACCTCCACCATCTGAGGCAGCAACATTCAAGTCCGACAGGTTTGTGTGGTTTTGTAGCATCTTTTTGTATCTAATAAGTCTAAGGTATTTTACCAGAATGGTCACTGAATTTAAAACCGGAAGCCACAACATCTGTTTCCTATATCTCTGCTATTGCTGCTCTTATTTACGATGTTCACAACTCTTAGCACTCTCGAGGATATATTTTTTAGCTCACTGTGGATTTGAAGCACAAGTGTCACATCTATGTCACTTAAGGAGGAACCAGTGGATGCCCTGCCTGCAAAAAGCAGGGACATGTATAACTAAGAAAATTTAAAATTAAAAAAAAAAAAAAAAAAAAGGAACCAGTTGCCAAACCTTGAGACACTTCAGGAAGGACAGAAATTTATAGACTGTTCTTCAGAGAACTGTCCTGATACCTAATCATATTTGCATTCCAGATCTGACGATATATACTTCAACAGAAAGCTGGAATGTGGGTAAAATACTGGAGGTATTTGTGCAGGTTCAGTAAAAATAGTCTAGCATCCCTGATTATAAAAAATCTTGAACCTGTTGCATCAAGAGTGCAAAACAGTGAAGGCTGTGACAAGAGAGAAACCCCTAAGCATAACAGAAACAAGCCGCAGGTAGGTAAGCCGCACGAGAGGCAGAACATCTCTTCTGAAATAGCACAAGCATTCCTAAATACAGAGGATTTTTGAAGTGTGGTTATAACGTTGGTTATAATACACTAAATACAGACACAACAAAGACAGATGACAGGATCTTCCCCTTTAGGAACAGGGTAGTTTTAGCTGTGTAAACTCATTATGAGTGGAGTTATGTTTTGTACACTAAAAATGAAAAGAACAAACAACTGTATCAAAGTGGACAAGCCTGAAGGTTTAGACTCGCAGCATCCTGAAACAGAAAATGTTACCCTGCAGGAGCTGTTTGCATTAATCAAAATACTCTGCTAGATAATCCCATGTTGATAACAAGGGCTAACCACACAGGGAGGTCAGGTATGTGATGGAGATGGCACAAAGTAAAGATGATTCAACCAGGAAATATCTCTGCCATAGCCTAGAGGTTGAGTTTGGAGAGCACTGAACAACATTACCCACAAGAAAACTTATCCTGTGTCTGAACAAGCTGCTGATTGATACGCTTATCCTGGATAACCTCGTGCCAAGGCAGTTACAAGGAGGCAAATCAAAATCAGCAGATGTTCAACAGAGCAGCCTTGCAAATACAGGATGGTATCACAGGTGACGCATGAGTGAGTCATGGACTATTCAATACCCAGAAATGAGTCATGGCTTAAGAAATGGTCTTGCTCTGGCCATATCCCTTCATCATACAGTGCTAATAAGACCAAAAAACCCTAATTGCATTAGCCATGGCAGAGGAAACTATAAGCTCTTTCAGACAAGACTGAGCTCATGTATCCAGAACAAAACCGCCCCAACTGATTTTGCAGCCAATTTTTGTGAAGTTATCAACAGGAATACGAAGCACAAAACACTTTCTATATTACCAAATAACTAAAGAGGTGAAGAAGCCCAGAAAGCCCCAACCAGGAACAAGTCCATCCTGAGCCCAGCAACAGCACATCAGATGGCCAAGGCTGTCAACGGCATCACGACAAGCGTCCTGTCTAATGCCAAGAACAAGAAACTAAGCAGAGGAGATCCAAGTGGAAAGAGCAAACCAGCTGTACCCCCTGCACCACAACACTAAGCTCTGCCATAAGGGACAGAGCAGGGCAAAAGGGACAAAGAAAATACACAGGTGTTGCACATACTGTGTGTTTTATAAAATATTTTTTTAACCTATATTGTTCATCTTGTCACTACTTTGTATAGATAGGTATTGCCTGCGGTATAGCAAAGTAAAATAACCCAAAGGAGTTGCTATGCCATAATCTTTCAGCATGGGACAGAAGCAGCGGAGTGTGGGAGCGAGGGGCTCCTCCACCCAGCGCCACGCTAGGGACCAGCCACATCGGCCCCACACAGCCCTAAGACCCAACTCAGGGCAATGGTGATCCCAGAGCAGGCAATGGGAAGTGGGAAAACCCTGGCTTCGCTCCAGCTGCCCACATGCCAGGACCCAGAGCTACTGGTGACTATGCCCATGCACAGCCCCACTGCCTTTTAATTAAATGCTTACCACAGAAAAACTTCCAACTTAGAATTATTCCAATACTCATCCTCAGGTACTCCAGCTTGAAATATCCATATATTTAAAACTACTGGATCTGTTTTCCACAAAACCGTCTTCTACTTCCTTCCTTCTTCAGCAATCATCTACTGAATTTGAAATTTCAGCTTCAGCGGTTTGGGGTTTTTTGGCTATGCACAAAGGAGGAATTTAAAAGGGACATTATTTTCACACGAAGATCCAGAAATCCAACAGACTCTGAATTATTTAAAGAAGTATTTGAACAGATACCAGGCAAGAAAAAATTCAGCTTTGAAGAACTAAAGCAAGCTATTAGTTACTGAAACACTGAAAGACATTAAACCAATAATGGGTTTGTATCAACTCCTGAAAGATTATTCATATATTAAAACAAGAAATAATGGACTTTTATTGGAAAATCACATTACTATAGCACACACGGGCTTCAGAAATGTAAAAGACCTCTTTAGGCATGTTTTTGTAGAAGGAATTAACTAAAGATCAGTTTCAAGTTTAAAACTTTATTTTGCTTGTGTTGCACTGAGCTTTCAGTGCAGTCATATCTGAACAATTCATATTCTTTAGTCTGAACCAAACCCTGGAACTGAGAAGGGAAAGGTGGGACAGCCCCAGCCCCACTTCCTCCCCGCAGCCACAGCCACCCTGCCATCCCCCAGCAAACCCTGGGAAAGAACTGATGCCCAGGGGACTGCCAACAGGAGCAGTCTGCTCCACAGGCTTTTATACATGAGTCCTGCAGAACCACTTTTAGGTGTCTCTGGCCCAGCTGGGGCTTTTAAGGCTGAAAATAACATGGGTGATTTGGCATGATAATCAGACCATTGCAATATTTCCACCTAAATGGCTTCTGTAGGACCATAATGGAAGGTGTAGGTAAAAGGATATCTCTGTTACTCATCCCAGACTTTAATCAAATGAGAAAGATAAACCGTGTTTCCTTTGAAAACCATGTATGTGGTACATAATGTGCTATCATACCAGAAAGGTCTTAATACAAAATGAAAAACTCAGTTCTATTTTCTGTAAGTAAGGAAGAAGTAACTTGGGATTATCCTTTTAGCTTATCCATGCATTATGGACTCAACAGGTTAGTCTTGGGTTTTAATATGTTATTATTAATTAGACATGGCATAGCCAGAGGCAGAAAGCAATTAGAAGAAAAAGCAAAGATCCAAACTTAATGCATTGCAGTCCATAGGACTCCGCTCACTGCCCAGCTGGACCCTCCCCTGCCTTTGACTGCCCAGGAGACACTTCTGGTCTCTGGACTCCCATGCAGATGACACAGGACAAACATGGTCATGCCAACGATATGGGCAGGATAGGGAAAGCAGTGGGCCAGATTTCCCTGTGTGAACCACTGCCCGCCCTTTGCTCTGCAGCTGTGGATGGGTTCGTACGTAACTGGCTACGCAGCCCCTGAGCGCTTCGGCCAGAGCTCCCACCTGCTGCCTATGCCGCGCTGCCCATAAAGTGCAGCCCTGGGCAGTTTTCACCCACTTTTCTTACAAGTCACATCTGTGGAATGTATCTGATTTTTAACTAAATCTGAATATTTCCCATAGTAACAATACAAAATTTTAGCAACTGTGATTTGCCTCATTAATGGGACATACGGAGCACAACCTCATTGTGTTAGCATTTTCTACAGAACAAGCATTTACTGATAAGAGCTTGATGCAAAAAAGATTGCAGTATTACTTCAATGTAATTAAGCTTTATTTCCCTAAAAATCACATTTTCTCCTGCAATAGAATTTACTTACGATTGCAATTTTAAATTAAATACAACTTGAACTAATTGAAGCCTGTTTACTTATAATTCCTAAGTTTATAAGTCACCAGAAGCATTCACAAAGGTCATTGTTGGAAGGCAGACTCATCCTGAATAACTCATCTGCACCACAGCAGTCCACCGCAAATCCTCGGCAGCAGGGTGACTGAGCACCCAAGCTGAGCCAGTCCAAGGGCCATCAGGTACCACCAACAGTATAACAGCACAAATAAAATGTCCCTGTTTGCTACTGGAAATGTGCATTGGCATTTAATTGTGTTCTTATGGAAAGTATCAATCTGATTAAGCACCTCAATGCATTCTGTAAATGCATTTGTAGATTTGTAAATTTACTCCTGGGTAAAAAACGCTCTTGTCTACCAGAATTCACCATATAAAAGTGGTCTCAAAAATAATAAATAAGTATTACCATAAGGTAGTTTTTTAGTCTTAACATAAAGCTATAACAATACCAAATTTAAAAAAAAAAAAACTATTATCTAAAAAAAGTTATGAAAAATAAAAAGCATAAAAATAAGTACAAAACGAGTACAAAAATTGTGCAAAACTTGGGCCAGAACCTTGGCGGCCAGGTCAGTGTAACCTCTGCCCATAAGGGACCTGCAACAATGGCAGTCAGATTGCCAGTTATCACATTTCCCAAGTTAAGGTATAAGCCGAGATAACCTTTAAACATTCAAAAATGAGAAAAATTAGAAAATAATAAAGAACCAAAGCAGGCTTTTCTCTCCCCTCCTCCAGCACAGCCGTGCATGAGCAGCGTCCCAGTCAGATGCACAGAGCAAGCGATGCTCAGCCCCAGCAGCTGCCCATTTTTGGTGCAGGAGTGGACCCAGGTTTGCAGCCTGTCATTCCCCCAGGGCAGAAAGCGGCCATCCCCAGCCTCAGGACATCACACACGTATTGCTGGCTCTGGAAGTACCACAGTACAATTAATAACTATTAAAACACCAGGATCTCCTGTGACCTTGAGCTGTGTTTAGCAGTTAGGTGGTTCCCAGTCAGACTTGAGCATTAAGGACCAGGCAGACTAAGCTTTCATCTTCACAGACAAAAAAAGCTACAAAAATAATTCTGATACCCTTTTTCAAGCACATTCTGAATTACTTGAGCATTAATTTATAATCGTATAACACATAATGACTCACTGCTGAGGGAAGCTGTTATCAGTGCTTTACAAAAACAGTTGAACGGGCGAGGCTTTCCCATGTGTGATGGCTGGGTGCATCCCAGGTGGTGAAGCTTTGGTGAAGCCCTGCGCCTAATCCCTGCCTGTGCCCGCCAGCCAGTACGTCCCCCCACAGCACAGCACAGCCAGCCAACCCCTAGCGCAGGGCTGGCAGCACAGCAAGGCAGCAAACAAACCCACCTGGGCACAATAACGGAAGCACCCTCGTTAGGCACTCTGTGCAATTAGCTTCAGTCAGTTGAAAGCACATTTTTGCTCAGCCTTTCTACATATGTGTTTTCCCCAAAGTCTTGACTTCCTGGTTTACTGCTCAAACGCTAAAATTCAGCTCTCCTTCCATAAAGTATTTTAATCTAAAAATAATTTGAACCATGTTTATTTTTAAGAACTTTTACCCTCCCAAAAATAATGTTTAAAAGAAAGCAACTTTAAACATTAATACAGAGTAAGTAATTGCTGTTGCTTTCGTTGCAGATAAATCACTTTTAATCTAAATTTAAAAAAAAAAAAAAGATCAAAAGTAATATTAATCGTGCTGGCCAGGGAGCAAAAGGACATTCCCAGACATTAACTGCTTTCCAAATATGAAAAACATATTAAATATCTCTCTTAAAACAAGATGTTTTCCTCCTGTTTCCTTTGGGGGAAATCTGCTGGGCGCATTCCTCCCCAGGCAAGGCCTGGGCATCACCAGGCAGGCTTGGCGAGGGGGAGCACCCGCTGTGTGCTGGTACCACCTGGCACACCAAACCTACCTGTAATTAAGCCCTGGGGAGGCCCCTCACTGCCAGCCTGGGCACCTGGACGGCTCCAGCAATGAGACATCCCTGTCCAGGACAGGGCAGGATGACAATACTCCAGTGGCACAGCCACATGAGGTGCCCGGACCATTTTGCCTCCCCCCCCGCCCATCACCAGTGCTGTGCCAATTAATCACAGCAGCAGGCCTGGTTTACATGTGAATTCTGCATCAGGAGTCATCCCGATTCTGCAAATTGATTTTTCCCAAACTTCTATAAGAAAGCACACACATGGGAACTCCCACCCCATCCAGCTGTCGCCACAGCACACGTGGATCAAACACCACAGACAGATTTTGCTTTTATTTAATCATGACCTGTGATTTCTGTTGCAATAGGATCAGAGGCAGGAGGGAGAGAAACATGCTTCGGCAGTGTAAGGAAATACAATTAGGGTTAGTCCCAAATAAGATATAGTAAAACTGTTTTTCCTTCAGCCAGGTCTGCCCAGGCTGGCACAGAAGCCCAGAGCACTCTGTCTTCTTCACTCCCCCCACATACACATTAAGAGCGGAAAAACATGAGTCAGTGGAAAGGTGCTGCCTCGGGCACACAACTTACAGTAGCAAAGCGGCATTAAATCCACAATTTGAATTTGTTATTAGGACAAAAAGAAGGGGGGGAAGTGATGCTCAGTGCTATGTACTGGCCACAAAGAAAAGGCCATCAAAAGCCTCACTTTTCCTGGAGGTTTTGTTCCCCTTTGCCCCCCAAAGACTTTTTAATGTTTTAAAGACACATCAAGAAAATACAGATGCTTTCTTCCATTACTAGGAACTGGGGAATTGTGCTGCCAGTCTGGCCTCCTCCACCCACGGTGGGGCACACTAGGTACCAGCTGCAGGGACGTCCTATGGGTGATGCCACCAGTGGCTGGTCCAGCACACAGCGACTCACTGCCAGCAGCATTCGATACCTTAATGCCCACTTGTACTGTTCCTTACAAGCAGATGTGTTAAACCACGCAGCTCCAGCCTGACATTTACCAACCCACAGCCTCCTCACGGCACAGCCACGAGACACAGCACCTCCGTGGCAAAGCTGCTCGTGCTCCCAGCTCCTGAAAGTCAAAGCTCAAGCTAAAAGGAGAGGGATGATTTTGTTTTCCCAGCAATAAAGGCTTCTGACCCCCCATCAGTAACTCCTCCTCCTCCCCCCGCATTTACCCCACTGTCCCCAGCAGCAGGACAGACCCGTGGCCAGGGGAAGGCTTCTGAGCAAAAGCCAAATCTACCGTTGCATTTGGTTTATGCATTTATTTTTAACTGAAGCCAGTCACCCTAATTACTTTTAAAGCATGTGAATTCTGGTCACATGAATTATAGTTTTCTGTCAAAGTAATTTTCCTGAAAGAGCTGTTTCTCTGGAATAAGCTTCTCATCTGCTAATCCACCAGAGCCACAGCCACCAGCCTTCCCAAAACAAAAGAATACAGTTTTTCGTCTCAGATATATGAGGAAGAATTTTATTAGGCTTTAGTGTATATGTGTGATTAGAATAACAGAAAGAATAGTTTATTTGTGAAAGAATTGACATAAAAACAATACCAAGTCCTCAGAGGAAAGGGCAGATGCCTTTTAGCAAGAAGCATTAAAGAAACCAAACCAAAACAAAAAAAAAACAACACACCACCAAACACATAGGTGCCTCACTTTTTCAGTCTAGTTTCTTCTCCCTACCTCACTATTATCTTTTTTTTTTTAAACAGAACAGCATTTGAACTTTTACCAACTGCTAATGAATTAGGATATTGCATGTTTATCATCCCTCGTAAGAAAAAATTCCCATATATCCCAGGGATAAACAGCACATAAAGCACAATGCAAAGTGTTAAAACTTGTTGGAAAGTTCATAAATACAGATCTTTAAAATGTTTTTATGTGAAATAGATGACAATGATCTATTTCCATGCACTCTGTAAAAGCAAATTAGAAGTGAGCATCACAGTATATGTAAAATAAAGCTATTCACATCACTATGGTAGCATACTGCGTGGTCCAGATATTACAAATCCTATTAAAGCAGGAATCAGCCAACCCTAACTTACCTGCCAGCTTCCAAGTGCAAAGCTCTACACCACTTTGGCGACCACTGAGGGCACTTACGTCACCCACAGAAAAACAGGATGCAGGGGATGATTGAGCTGAGGGGTTTCATGGAGTCAGAGGTGGCAGCAAGGCTCTCTCTGCATCCTTCACATGTCCCATCCAGGTATTGACAGGACCGATAAAGTTTGTGAGATGTTTGGGATCGCAGCAATAACACCCACCAATGCCTGTCCTTGACTGCGATTACAGAGCAGTCTTGAGGGTACCAACCAGCTGTGCCCAATCTGTTGGAATGCATGCCCTTTTTTGAGTTGTAACACCAAAAAAGGAGCCTACATAAATTATTATTGTTTTCTGATTCACTGCTAGATTAATACTCAAACAGCAGATATACAGTCTCAAGTTATTTTCAAAACATTAGAAGAAAAAAAGAAATATTTAATATATTGATTTAAACCTGTTGGGCAAAAGTACTTTAGACTATACCCTCAGCTTACTGTTTGTAGGTGTGTCTATGCCACTGCAAATACTGACAACAGACCTGTCACAATCAAGATGCCATGCATAGTTGATACAGTAAAAAACAAACAAAAAGAGAAGATATTTTAAATAAGGGAGGCTTCTCCCCAACCTTTTTTCCTGCACAGAGTGGATTCTCAACCATCTTTCATAGTGATCCCTGCTCCAGCAGTACTTAGATAAGCATACGCAGAATGCCTACAGGCTACAGTTTTTCATTTTCCTCTTGGCCGATCTACAACTACGCTGCCAAAATAAACAAACTTACCCTTCCAGTCAGGCTCAAAACGAACCAGCAAACTGAATTTTTATGTCATAAAAGGAAGCAAAAAATAGGCAGGAACAGTTAAAAATGCTTAAAATATCGACACTTTTTTCCAGAAGGATGGAAAATAAATTTATGAAGACAAGCTATTAAGCAATGCTTTCACATGCTAATTACACAGTCCTCAATGCATCCAGCAGAGTATCACAATCACAGTCTTCTTTCTAAAGTCAATGAAGAGAGAAAGTTTGGCCCCGTGACACCAGGGAACAAAAAATAGACTTTTTAGGTCAGAAGAGGAACAAGCACGTATTTTGAAAGCTAACTCATTCTTTGCAGAACAACAACTTCATTAAACTACAAGGTTTTTTGGGTGACATTTTTGCTGCCCAGTGAAAGCTCCAGAAACAACCTAGAGAAGAATCCAAAGACTCAGAGCTGCAGGGATGCCCCAAGGTCAGCTGTGCAGCCAAGAGCCAGCTCAGCTTTAAAGAGCTAGTATTGATAGTCTGGAGACACCAAGTTTTCTCCTAGGGATCCAGACTACGTTCATTTCTAGACCTAATATTAACTTCTGATTAAATTATTAAATACTTTATTCTGTACTGAAGACCTGAAAGATGAAGCTTCTAAAATACAGAGAACACAATAAGCAAAATGAAGATAAAGTAGACCCAAAGACTACAACAATCACCTCCCGCAATGCCAGTCGGCTCATTTCAGTGTTATTTTGGCACAGTTCTGCCTCTGACAGGCCAGTAACCACAAACAAAGCTAAGCCCTGAGATACAGAACAGCGTTTGCAGACACCCGTAACGTGCACCAATACAGTGCTCACCACGTCCTGCGCACACAAAGCCACTCGAGATGTTTCACTGAACCAGCGTATCATGCACTGACTCATGCAAAAGATTTCTCTGACCACTTGGTTCATTAAAAAAGTGGTTTAATTACATCATGCAAACTATTTGCTCTTCAGAACTGGTGAGGTGCAGTCACCATTAGGTAATGCTCACACTGACCACTCCAGCAGGAAGCTGTAGCCCATGGAGTGCAATAGCTGCAGTGGTTTTGGCCATGCAACAGGGGGACAGCACTCAAGACTACTCCAGCATTCATCACACCAGCCCAAAAAAACCCTCACACACCTGATGGGAGACAGCTTTCCATTTTTCCTTGTAGCAAGGTAATTTCCTTCCTTCCCTTCCCTGGGAAACAGAAGATGCAAACCTCACATAAGGTATTGCTACCTCCTGTTCTTAGGATTACTATTTCAACATAAATATTCATAGGGGAACACCACGAAGGAAGCCACTGGTATACATTCAAACTGCTCTGTTCCTTTATGCTGTTATAACGTAAATTCCCACACACCAACAGGATAAGACAAAAATTGTACAAGTAACAGGTACCTGTGCATGGGACAGCAGACCTGGAGACTGAAATGCTTTAGTTTCACTTCACTGTAAAAAGTTACATTTGTGCAACGTTCCCCAAAACATTCTCCCGAAGAAAGCATAGAAAAATTTGTGTATTTCTAGATTTGTGACCAACCTTGCAGCACATGGTAAAGTGAAAGATGAGCATGAATGCGCACAGTTTGCTTTTTTTCTGCTCATAAGATTCGTTTCACTTAAGTTTATAATAGTCCTCTTTTTTCAATATAAAAACATACATCAGGCTTCTTACAGAAGCTGTAGCTGCGTCCCCATCCCTCAGTGTGTAATTTTTCTTTACATTTGACCTATAACCGAGCACACATGTGCTGCTTCATTTATCTCCACTCTTCTCATTAAACTAATTACTCTGTAAAGCACTTCAAGTACTTTAAAATACCAGCATACACATTTTCAGCTTGGCTCAATAAGGCCTAGATAGAAAATGCCTGTGCATCCTGTATCTTGGAACAGACTGTAGGCTTAGTCCCAAATATATCTTGGAGCAGTCCACCGCTATTTTAACTTACCAACACCACCTAAGGCACCAGGGAAGTTGCACACAGATGAGGAAATTCTCTGGCAGCCAATCACACCAAGCACTTTGCATCAGGAAAACAAGGAAAAGGATCCCAACCAGCAGCCAAGGTCTTGGACAGCTCTGCAGAGGACTTCCAACCACCCTGCCCCTGTTCTTCACGATGCAACTTGAGTATGTGGTCTGTTTTCCCCTGGGGCAAGTTTTGTCATGCTGCTTGCTTATAAATATGGCCTTACCATATTTTTGAGATTCTCATTATGAACAGGAAAGTACCAATATAAAACCAGCCCTTGCTTCTTCTCCGCACATCATTTTTGTTTACAGTAATTAAAAGAAGTTTCTGTTCTTTTATCTCTGCAGTGGCAATACATATAGAGAAGTACAAACCGGAGCCTGCCTGCTCACAAACCGTAAACAGAAGCATTCACTAAGCTCTGACTGTAGAGCCTTTATTACTGATGATAATGTATGAGACCAGAGCCTGTAGTTAAGGGAAGAAGGGGGGAAAGAATCAGATTTTAGCTTGTGAACTGCAACTTTGCTGGAATCACTGAAAAAGAACACGGATTCCATGATGTCACTTTTACAGTCAATGTTCTGACTATAACTACACTTTACTGACCTGCCAGTTTGAAGTACTACTACACCAATTCACCACTTTGCTGCATAAAACAGTGTAAAAATACCAATTTTAAATAAAAAGCCCATTTTGTAATTCACGTATACAAAAGTACAAATCCCAAGTACCTGCTGCGTCAAGTAAAATACATAAAGCATTATCAGAAAAATACACTGGAAAAATTTGAGTGCCACATAAAGCAGTCTGGAAGAGTAACTTAAAATGACTGATGTGATGCTTGTCTTCTTTTATGTGCTTTCGGCCTTCTTCCACTTACTGCACTCATTTCCCTTTTAAAAAAAAAAATTATTCCCTTTATACACTGCCTTTGTTCAACCCTTTCAGAGGATAACATAGCATCAATAAAATAGGTAGCCAAACATACAGGCCAAAACAGAACATGATATATATCACATCCAGTTATCCAGTTCCTTCTGAATAACAAGCTTTGACAGAATTTGTGTGGATGGCAAGACTGAATTATCAGATTAATTAGAATTTCGTATGTTCTTTTCCTTGTCGTTCCCATTGGAAGAAAAAAAAAAGAGAAAAAAAAAGAGGAATTATTTCCACAACATGTATCTTAAGACAAGACGACTGCAGATCCAACAGAGAACCAGAACAGAGTAAATCCCTGGAACACACATTTCCAAGATTTCACTATTATTCATACACAAAGGCTTAAATAGCTAGTAATTTGGACACAAACAAAATGAAGCATTGTCTGCAGAGATCTTTGTATCCAATCCTTGAATAAACTTGCATATAAAATAATATAGTATTATGTGTATTCTATAACAAATGGTGGATTTACAATCAGCTCTGTTTGTTAGGTCCCGTGGAAACCCAGCATGATGCCTTGCCCTCGATGCCTGCAATGTCACTGCAGACTGAGAAAATGCCAGAGGGATGGAGAGCACTGCCTGAAGCACCAGGAGAGGCACACAGCAAGTCTGTGACTCACCTCAGGACCACCACAAGACTAGTCTCCCTTCTTTTGAAAATAAAATACAATAACCCAGCTGAAAACTAGTGAGAAGACACATAAGGCATGTAGCATCATACACCTGAAACACCTGATGGCAGTGTGAACTTGGGTCATGCAGAGCAGCCTGCACTGATGCACAAGCTCCTCTTGTCCTACCCCCGTTGCAACATGGCCATTGCATTCCCGTGAGACCAAGGCAAGACACTTTTTTTTTTTTTTTTTACTGAAAACAGGCTAATTTGAATTGGACATTCAGCTCAAGTTTTCGGCAGTGCTAATCGCTGAGAAGTTACTCCCCAAAAAGCCTGGACGCTCCATCACTGTACATTTACAGATCAAGATTTGAGTCCCCTTCTGAAAAGAGGCACTGATCAGAGGCACATTATTGAGCTCCATGGTGGTACCACAGCCATAGCTAACGGTTTCTGAAATATGGGTCAGGCTCGTCTGGGGCAACAAGAGGAAGAAAATTCCGATGGTCACAAACTAAGTGCTTCCCTGGAGAACCAGATTTCATCCTGCCCCTGGAGAGACTTCTACCAATTTAAGTCACTCAGTTAAATCAGACTTGCCAGAGGTTGTCGCTAATTGTATGTTCCACAGATACTGAACTCCAGCCTGTTAATAGGGAGTGTCGTTTGCAATGTGCTGTGTATTTTCAGATACTAAGTTAATGGGATTTGTTTTTACACAGAGTGCTCAACAGCACTAGATGCTTCGAGTCATCCAGTCTAGATAATTTTCAATTTAATCTCATGGACATTCTGACTGAACTCTGCTTCTGACATTTCCATAATTAGAAGTGTTTGACATTACATTTTAACAACATTCTTTTTATTTAGCATTTTTGTGTGCAATTAATAACCTAGACTAAAAATAATATTTATGTATATATACACTGCTCTATGAAAACCAAGATATTTTTAATATAGTATTTCATTTGAATACTTTATTGAGGTCATGTGGAGCATCTATCTCTTTATATGGATAACTAGAAGCAAAGAGGAATCTGTCATGATAACATGCAAATAAGTATGGTGCATTCATACGAGACCAAACACTGAAGTAATAAAAAGGAAGGAAAACTACACAGCAGGACAGATATTTCCAACATTAATGTAGCATTTTCACCTGCTGTGCAGACGCAAATTCTGTGTACATGAATTAACACTTGTTCTTATTTGTTTTCTCACCTTCTTTATAGAGCAGAAGCTCTATGTGCATCTTTACTTTCAACTAATATTAAGAAGCGCCCATATCTGCAAAGATTATTTCCATTTCTACCCACATGTGGAAAATGTGGTTGTTACATACAGCTCCTAGGGGGAAAATTTAAAAAGTTATGCCAAAAAATAAGAAGAAATATCTGTTTGACTCTCAGCCTTTTATCACTAAAATACCTTCAAAAAAAACACCACCAACAACAAAAAAAACCTCTTACATCCTCTGAATGTTCATCCAAATGCCAATAATAAGGATTAAATCGATTTAATAACATAACTTCTACACCTGCTGGTTGAGCAAAGCTCTGCAGGAAGCTCCTGGACTTTATGTAGGTGGAGACCGGTCTCTGATTTCTTATCTTAATGTTCTGTATTAACATTCCTTTAAGATTAATACTAGCCTGAAAACAGTCCTACATGTGCAATTGGGTCATGTGTTTATTTTCATCATCATTCCTCTCACAAGGTTTAACTAGTTTCTTGTAGATAAGATTTATAAAATATATTTCTATTTTCATGGTAGCCAGATATGTTTTAATGTCAAAGCAAACACCATGAAAGGAGATGGTTCTGAGAAGAAAAAAAAAAAAAAAATCATTATCTGAACATAACAATGAAAGGCAGAGTATTGCCAAACTCATTATCACAGTGAACCTAGAACAGACAACTTAACAACAGATAAGTCTACAAGGATGAGTCATTGCCCTACTCCACTTAATTGATGCCACTCAGGAAACAGAAAGGAGGCAAAGCTCGTTCTGTTCCCTCTACCATGAAGGTCTCCTTGGGAAAGGCATGATAGCAACAACAGTTGCCTGTCCCCAGATAGCAGAGGGAAGCCAGAGCTCAGCCAGCTGCACCCTGCACTGGCATGACCCTACGAAGAGAAACAGAGAGCTGCAGCTGGATCGCTGACATTTCTTGATGCACCAGTTGTACGGATCTTGGACACAGCTGAGAACCTGCCAACGTTCAAGAAAGTTATAATGGTTCCGCCATATACCTTCTCCTTAAGCAAAATCACTCTCAAGCATGATTTCACTGTTATGTTCAGACCACTGCCTCTCTTCCACCTCTCTCCTCCTGCTTTGTCTCCCCAGTCCAAACTAAAATCAGGGTCCCTTTCTTTCATGTGTGCATCCAACCATAACAGTAAAGACAGTTTTACCAAAGCGTATCTTTCAATTTTTGCCTTCAGGCATTCCTTGTTGCTTCTGATTCATCTTCACAAATGGTGATCACCATCTTCTATTGTCTAGACATAATTTGGCCATTACCCAAGTCTCGTTTTTCCTTACTATTTCTTCCATGAAATCTAGCTTAACACTCTTCCTGCCTGACATTATTAGGACATGACTTTTCTTTTTCATTCAGCTACATGTCTTGACCAAGCCTTTATCACATAACATCATAACACGTACAACCTTCTTCTCTACAGCCTTGATAAATACAATCTTGCTCAAATTCTACCCATTTAAAAAGTTTCATCAAGAATAAGTTTCTTTTTTTTTTTTAATATGGTAAATCCATCTTTGCAGTTCTGCCTATTGCTTACTCTTTTTACTATACACAAAGCAAAACTATGCATGTTTATTTTTAAGGTACTTCTTCACTTACAGAGTTATGAGTTTATAAAGGGCCTTGCACTTATTTTTTGTTCACTGTTGAAACAGAATCATAGAATTATTTAGGTTGGAAAAGACCTTTAAGATCATCGAGTCCAACTGTTAACCTTGCACTGCCAAGTCTACCACTAAACCATGTCCCTAAGCACTACATCTACGCATCTTTTAAATACCTCCAGGGATGATGACTCAACCACTTCCCTGGCCAGCATGTTCTAATGCTTGACAACCCTTTCTTTATCTTCACCAAAGATGGTCATTCTGAAGTAGGATATTTTCACCTTCTCCTATAATACAGTTATGCCATAGAAGAATCACAAATAACAGATGTACCTCATTGTGCCTCTTCATACCACCACCACCCCCCTCCTGCCCCAGCATAATGCTTGCAATAAATCCACAGTGGACAGGTGAGGTGTGTGCAGCCATGGCTCATGGCCCTGTTAGCACCACCTCCTTTCTGTTCATTGTCTCTTGTCCATTGTGGAATATAAGCTTTTCAGGGGAATAAATTTGGTTTATACCCGAACAGCAGCAGGGTCCTGATCCCTCACTAGGGTGTTTGCATACCAACATGATACAGACAGCAAAGAACAACAATTATGAACCACCTACTGTACTTTTGAGACATGCCTCCAGTCAACACCTTCGATGGAAGTTACGTTCAACCTACAACACACAGAAGGCCAGACCTGGCATGTCATTCTTACAGGTAATTTCTACTGAATTCAGAAGAGGCTCCAACACATGGAATTCAATCAGCTATGCTGTATCGTTTTATAACAGAACATACACGCATGATACTTCACTCAGTTCAGCAAGTAAAATCAAAATGTCTTCAAATCTGATATTCTTATGAGAAGCAACGATAGACCAGTCCTGATTGCCTTTGTCCTGCTAATTAGGAGGAAAAAACCTTGGAATAAGTTTTTGCCAGTGAGTGCATTAGTGAACACAGTACAGTAACACAGTACTACAAGAAACTTCTGTAACAAATAATTGTCTTTCTACTTTCTTAAGTCTGACACAAAGCTGGAATAATTAGGATGATAAAGTCTAAGCAGCCCTAGTAAATTCAGCTAAATCTGGTATCAACACAGTTAGGATACTTATTTGCATGTTTAAATTACTCAAGTGACTAATTTTGTAATTTTCTTTTCAATTGCTGAATGCCTTACTTTTAAAATTAGTCCCCTGAGAAGCAGAAGCACAGTGCATGGTGCTGTTAAAGTTAACTTCTTATACTTTAGAAGATTATCATAATATTGCATATATTATTTCTTATTTAATAAAAATTTAATTGTGCATATAATTTGATACCAATAATTTGTTATACAATCTAGAATGCATTCATTCGGTTTTTTTCTTGGGAAAAAGTTACATTCAAGGCTTCTGTGAATAAACGTTCTTATTATTAGAACTCCCAATTTTACCACATTTTGCCTGCAGTCTTCCTAAACAGGATAAAACTCATACCCAGTGAAATCATCCGCTTTTATTGTTACTCAAATGTCCTTAAATCCAGCCTCTTGTTCTTGCTGTGGGAGATGCAGAACACAGACAGGCTACTTTGCTTCATTAATGAAGTTCTGATGATGCTCCTTAGGCACATCTTCAACACAAAGACAAGGACCACAGAAAACCATGACAAGAATGAACAGCATTTTGTTACCAGAGGCAAAATTCTCACCTACTCCTTTTCCATTGGTGTGCAGTTTTTAGGAGAAAGCCAAGTCTTTGGAACCATTATAAACGGTGATCACAGTAAAACAGGACCTGTTTTCTGCAGAAGCTGACTCATTATGACCTTCTAAAATGTCAGATTCCATACACTATGCCAAAAAGCTATGCTCAACACTATCTGTTTATTTCCTCACACAGGGACAAAAATCCAGCAATCGGGAGCACTCAATAAATTCCATGGACAATGGTGATTTGCTTGGTTTACAAAATAAAGGAGGGAGTCCCACTGGTAAGGACGCTGTCACTATAATCCTCATTTCTGCGAGATTTGTACAATACAGGGATTTCAGAAAAAAAGAAATCTGGCAGGTTTTACTAATACCCTGGATGAATTCTTGTATGACTGTGGGTTTCATACATCCACCTCCTTGCATCAACAGCAGGTTTGCAACACTGATCTTGTCAGTTCAGCGAACCCTTCAGTATACACAGATGCTATGTGTAGATTTTAATAACAGACTGCAAATGGCCAGTGAATACATCTTTAAAAGCATTTGGAAAATCCCATTTGTTACATCATTGCCAATTATTGTCTCTGGCAAACTAGCTTCTCAACTGGTTTGTTGATGTTCAATCTGGCTTTCCATATTCTGGGGGGAAACAGGGATCTCAGGAACACCCTAATAAAAGTAAAACTCACTCAACAGGATTACAGGAATGACATGTTAATTATCTTCTGTATAAATTATGAGAAAATATTTTTCTTATGTGTTCTACTGACATATTCTTTCTTTCCTGTTTTCTAACTTGGTTCTGTGTGGACCTCATCAAAATCTCCAAAGACAAGGACCACTGTTAACAGTTCTATACCCTCCCTCTCATATCCCCCACAGCAGCCCTTGGGATTTAACAGCCATCTACCTTCCACCATTCATTCCGTATTATCGGTGGGGGTGCTTCACATCTGCATGATGCATCCAGAAACGCTAGCCTGAAATCATGACTTCTCTGCACCAGAACAGTTACACTACTCAGATAAATTCTGCTCTAGGTAGATAAAACAGCCAAATATCAATAGGCTGCATACAAGCAAAACGTTAGAACTAGTCTCCCATAACTCCTGCTTTGCTGTACTCTTGTTTAGTTCCCTCTTTCTTTATTTCATTTTAGTTTTTAAACTTCTAGTTTCCCTGGCCAAATACAACAGAAATGTTTTCAAAAAGCCTGTTTCTGGTATATTCATTTCTACTCTACTCTGCTAGAGCTCAGGAAGGCATTATCTGAACACAGTAGTGACACAAAAGTTCAAAAGCCCAGATATTTTAGTGTTGACATTCTTTGCTTCAAAAACAAAACAAGAGCAATATCCACTGCTTCCCAAAACCAAGCAGCACAATTCCTGAACCCATGTACCCAACAGCAAGTCATATTAATGTATTCTAACAAAAAAGTCTAATAAAGAGTAATTACTTCACTAAAAGAAAAATACCAGGAGGCATTTTTCCATTGTAAATAAAAAGTCCTAATAAATTTCCACCTTCATACAGGTGCGAAAACCATTAAAACATATACATCTCTAACATTAGCTTTCTATATGCAGAGAGTAAAGAGTTATTTTTCCTCACACGAAAACAAACTTTTCATAGAATGTAGTTTTTGCAGAACTACGTTAACTTCCTCATGCAAAGGTCAATAAAGTACACACAGCAATCTTCTAATGCTTGCTGCTAAGAAAACTGACTTTTAAATCTGGTAAGTCTATATGCAGTCTTAATATAACATACAGATGACCTTACTAAGCTTCTCTACCTTCTATAAATTTAAATTAATTGTATCATTTTATTTAAGTTTCCAACTTGCTGTGGTATATTAGCATATTAAAATTAACTCTGCAGCCTGTAATCACTTTACCTTAATAAAACAACTTACCAAGACAAATTTGATAAAATTATAGTACCCCCTTGTGGTGTTACCTTCATACCCCAATAGAACATTTCTTAATGTTATATTCTAAAAAGAAATCTTCTTCTGTCAAGCTCAGTGGATAACTAATTAACCTTTTCTAGAATCCAATACGAGCAAAGGGAAATTAAAAGGACTATCACCAGAATCTGAGAATGGATGAGCTAGAACGACATTTTTCCATAAGCTGAGAAAGTAATCTTTAGTAAAATCTTATGCATTTTTACATCAACAAACATAGCATATAACGCTTTAATATGAAAACAGCATTTGGGTAATTGTCTCCACAAAGCAACACCAGTAAAGAATGTTTTCCATTTAAAAAAAAAAGAAAAAACACACCCAAAAACCAATCAGCCTGTCAGTTACAAAAGTAACTTAAGAGTTCACCATTCGATGATTATATCTCACACCTTGTACAATGTTTTCCCTCACTAAATTTCAACGACTGGCCCTTTGATTCCAGAGGCTCCCTCTGCAGAACTCTTCAGTCTTCCATTCTCCAATATTGATAGACATATATGCATACACACCCCATTCTCCTCTTACCTCAACAGACTCTTTTGAAAACAAGGAAACAACCAAAAAGTAAGTGCGTTTTGTATTCTCTATTCTTTCTATTCTGATCCCAAAGAGGAATGGGATTTCTTGAGATTAAAACATCCATCTCCCCTAGAAGTACTATGACCTATTAAAGCCCTACAGACTGACAGCCATACAACCAGTTAGATTTACCTTTAGAAAGCAGAGGTCCCTGCATCTAATTGTTCCCAACACCCAGCCAGAACCATTAAAAACAATGGCAGGGTAATACCAAAAGCATTAAGAATAAAGAAGTTCTTTAGATGCTGTGTGTTTTGAATATTTTGGATATCGGTACAAACAAGATGCACTTTTAAAAGATGTTATAATGATTATTAAGGCTTTAAAAAAAAAATCAAGATATGATTACCCCATTTTCTTCATGATTATATGGTAATAGTTTCAACCAGTATTTGGCTAGACTCCAGTGAAAAAGCTGGGGTTTATTTGCATTAACGTACTGGCTTACTAATATATGTAGATATGTGTATCGGTGTTTAATCTACATATGAGAAACATGGCAAAGGCTATCAAAGCACACAGTTGTCTATCGCCTGACACAGACAGATGGCACAGAAGTTCTTAAATATCTGAAAAAAGTATTCACTGCAGCTGACATGAATTGCTGCTGTTAGCAGTAGATGAGTTTTTGAGACTTGTAGAAGGGATACAGGTACATTTTCAGTAACGCGTGCATTTCAGTAACCCCTTCCACAAAACTGAGTCAGTTAATCAGTAATCTCTACCCAGAGATGCAAGCTTTCCAGAAACAGTAATGACATGGAAACGAAAGGGATGAGCAAGTGAAAGGGAGAAGGATCTCTCTCCCAAAACCTGGATTAGGTTGGTCTCCCTACAGTCAAGTTGCACATACACAGTCAAATTTGGGCTGAGGGAGAGAAAACATGCAGGTGAGCCAATATTTGGGAGGACTATCCAAGGGGGGAACCCAACACCAGGCTGACCAGGGAGTGCGGGGGATATGCCAGGCATGTACCTGCTGTGGGTCACAGTGCCCCTCTGCAGCGTCCAGCAGGGCTTAATCACAAACCTGGTACCATGGTGTCAGTTGTAGCTACGGGACATACTCATCTTTCTAGAGAAGGTATGGAAAACGAACATGACATCCCTATTTTAGATGTTTCATTACAATATAATTAATATAGCACAGCACTGAGAACAGTAAATTTGGTCTATAAAATGCAGATCTAGGCTATACAAGATTTGCAATTGCCTAATATTAAAGCCTTGACATAAAGTAAATTCAAAACTGTTTCCATAACTAACAGGAACTTAAAATGTAAGATTGAAATGCAGTACCAATAAAGCCTTTGTAAATGCTATCTTAAGATATGTGTTTCTCTGAAAGAAAATAGTTGCCATAGGAGGCTTATTTTATTTTTTCCATATTTTTCCATCTCAGGCTTACAGAGAACTGGTGTAAAACCACTTTTGTCGGCTGAAAAAGGGTGTGGTTTTCTGTTATGCTCAAGTTGTGACCAATCCGATACTGAGACTAGCAGAGGTGGTAAAGTATCCTATTAAAAACACCAGCATATGTGTAAAAGAGGGAGTAACCATGCCAGTGGCAAAGTATGACACAGAATTTCTCTCTCTCTGTTGGTCCTAGCATCTTTCACAGGGACAGCTGCTCCCACAAAAAGAACCCATTTAAAGCAAATTTGTGATGCCCCAGGCCAGTGACATAATTTCAACCCTCTTTAAACGAGAATAAACTACATCACTACTATCAACATTTCTAAAACATATCCACTACAAGAATTTGAAAACTCAACACCTGTATAATTAATCTTCCATTTTGTAAATGAGCCTACTGTAACAGAATGAAAAAGTGATTTTGTCTAAACCATACAACAAAGCAGTAGCAGAACAAGACACAAACATCTGCTACATCAACCTTACCACGTTAAAGCCCCTTCAAGACTAATTTACTGCATTGTTCATACCATCTTGTCCTGGGTGTCACAAGAATTCAGAGGAATCCAGGCATGCTACCTTCCTTTCATCTTTAAACATTTGCATTCAGGGGCCTTGGGGACAACTGAACTGAGTTGTTCCCAATAACCAGCACAGACCACTGTCTGAGAGGACTTTTGCTGTTGAGCTAGGACAGGTCTTCAACTTCTCCACAAGTCCAGTCTTGTGACAAACAAGGTGCTTGGAAATGACCACACCAGCTGGACCATGGAGGCTGATGGCACCATAGGGATGGTTTGGCTATCACGGTGCTTCTGTAAGATTTTCTTTGTAGGAGAGACTTCCACTGAGATCAGTTGCCCAAGTGCCTTGGCAGATGGGCCTTAAACTGGATTTGAAGGGTACCCCAAGACAGAATAAGGAGGGCTGTCCTTGGTTTAGGGCAAAAAGCTGTTGACACAGAACCATACTAAATCTGGGCAACTTTTTGGGGTATCCAGACCAGAAAGTCTTCCCATCATTGCCCATTTTCTATCAACTGCTGTTTCATTGCTTTAGGAGCCTCAGCCTAGTGCCCTCTAACACCAAGTTTGTAACATGGCTTGTGTAACCTCCACAGGCTGAGATTGCAGTTTCTCGGTCTGGACTTTCTAAAAGATTTTCTCCAAGAACTGGTAGTAAGCACTTGGGGGTTTGCCCATAGCTATGCCCATGAAGGCAATGAAGTGATTTATTCTTCAAAACAGTAATTCTGTGCCCTTGCAATGATTATTGTGACACTTGATGGACCTTTTTCCTGTCTCCTAAATTCAGTGTTCCAAGGAAACAGCTCAGCTCCCAAACAGTACACACAAACCTCAGAAGCATCTTCTCATAGATCCTAAATAGCCTGTACCATTCTGCTGCCCTGACTAGAGGCCAATCACACAGACTTCCTCCAGCAGTAGGACAACTCATGTGGGACAGGCTTAGTACCCATGAGTTTGGATGCCCTCCAGAAGCTGAACACAAGGGAACATGGAAACATCCAAGAGCCTGCTCAGTGGCATTTCAGAGTCGGGGAAGATTGCTGGGACAGTCTTTTTGAACAATCTTACAGACCAACCTAAACATGGCTGTTAATTCTCAGATATTTTAATCCCATCATCTGCCAAGGGCAACACATTATCTTCCATCATGACAGAAGTAAGCAAAAAAATTAACCTCTCCTCTCCATGACAAACAAAGCTTTACATAGACAAAATTGCATACATTCCTGATATTTGACTGCAGGTTAAGGATGGAAAAAAGAGGAAGTCTGAAAGAAATATACTTAAGGAGATTTTATTCAGGCAAGACAGGACCTCCTGCTTAACATACACAAGCCATTAAGAATTTTTCAACCAAATCATATGGACCTGCATACACAGTACACGTTAATTATTCTTCTTCTTCTTCCTTACAGAAGTAATGATGAAAGTATCTTGGCTTCAGGATGCACTGGTTTAATTCTGCTACAGCACTCAATTCTGCCTTTCATTTTCCTACTGACTTTCTGAAATTCCATGGAAAGACATTGTTGTTAAACAGCAGTGAGTGTTATTCTCACAGCAGTGTACACTAATAATAATTCAGTGTGGTGTCATGGAAGGCTGTGAGCTCTTACTGAATTTATTTGAAAAATAAAGTTTGGGTTTTTTCTCAGAGATCTTTACTTAAGTCAGCATGGAACTCTTGTAAAAGATAACTACCAATAAGTCACAACTACCCAAGGAACAGCCTTTTTATTTTATTTTTTTATTCCTTGCTCACCATGACAACATAATAAATGAGCCCTGAGAGACTAGAGGTGCATAACTATTTAAAATTTTGTATTTTATCTTTCATTGTATGCTTCCAGACATAACATTCATGATCTATTTTTTAAAACCCTCTTCAGTGTCTCCAAGTGAAATACTCCAATTTTCAACTGCAATATACAATAATCAGAAATACATCTTAGCTGTGATTCTAGGTAACAGTTTACAAAACTAGTCTTATAGTATTTTTGTGATCCATTAATAATTGCTTGCTCTTGTAAAAGAAAAGCAACAAGCCAACAGTTTCAACATCTGCTTTTTCAATTTTTGTTTTGAGTTCTGTTGGATGTCTCTGTATTCTTTCATACATGACTAATAGGAAAGATACAAGACTAATAGGAAACATAACTGCAACTTCACTTACGGTTGGTTTCAGTTAACAGATGGTCTTTAAACTATCCAACATAAAAGCATTCATTTTAGAAAAACTGACCCCAAAACTGCTTCATAAAATAAAGTATTTCGATTTTTTTTCCCCTCAAAGCTTTAGGATCTTTCAAAACACTACAGTAGAAGAGGCCCCAGGGTTAAAAAAAAAAAAAAAAAATGACCGACACTTACAATTTCTGACCTTAAATATCAGAGACTGAAGGGTTTGCAATATAAGTATCAGAAGTAACATACACAGCTATACAAAATGGTGGACCTCCTAGACTACATCTTTTCTTGCTAAATTTCAGGTGCCAACATAAAATTATAGCAAAGAGATCTGCAAAATCCCTGTGCTACAGATGACTGCCATGATAGGTCAACGGAAACTTTAGTTTTCCATAAGCTAGTGTGGCAGTTATGGTGGGGTCTTTTGGCTGTTGTAATAGCTGCTTCCTTCTTGATAAATAAATACTATGAGTCACCCACCAAGAAACATTTTCTTTAATTTCTCAGTAATATGCTTTCACTGGCATATTAACTAGAATGATAATAGTACAAGTTCTACTTCCAAACTGTTTAATGCAGAATATGGTGAATGAAAAATTGTCACACACACACACCCCTCGTACAGTTGAAGAAGGTTTACTTGGGATTAATAAATAGGTTTGGCAAGACCTGTGTTGTTCCACATTTCTTATTCTGACAATACCACTGTATGTTTGCCCTGTTCTAACACTTATCTACAAACCTGCTGCTGACCATCGTCAAAGAAAGTGCAGCAGACCAGATATAATTTTGGTCCTTTTGTACAGTGCTTTTGGTCATAAAACACCACATTCAAGAGCTATGCAATAACTTTGCTATGAGTGCAATCTGCTTATAGCATGGCTTTTCATAAAGGTCTGTCTATAAAAGAAACCAAGAGTAAAACCGAAGAAACAGCTATTATCCAAAATGCCTTCCAAACCCATCCATCACAGTTTGCATAACCTGGGGACAAATGGGTGCTGCTGCAGTACTGCTGTAGTTATGTAGGCACCACAGTGTGGTGCCGATTTAAATATGAACAAGGTTTAACACCCCTGACGTTTTTCGGACTCACTCTTCCATGTGTTATGGCAGCAGCCCAATTGAAGCCAAAACATCAAGAGCAACTTCACAAAAAGTTTTAGGTTAACAATTAAAGATTATTATAATCAAGATTATATTAGAAAGTACTTTTTGCAAGTCAGTTCTCCTACTTCTATTTCGAAGGTGCCTGTGCAACAACACTGGGACAGCTGAGCATAACTGGACTTTGCAGAACCTTCAGTAGCTGACTGGTGAAAGCAGCAATGCATACCTTTCCCAGGAAGAGACTGTAGGTGGCAGCATTTTTATATGGAAAAAACAGAATTCACTTTTTTTAATATTCAATTTATAGTCAGATTCTGAGCCCTTTGCTCACATATATATTTACTTTTGCAATCAGTTCCTCCCACACAGCTACAGCTGTTAATGAAGTGCCCATACAAGCCATCAATATTTTGGTCTAGACATACCTCTCTTTGCAGAGAGGTATATGCTCTCTTTTTAAAAAAAAAAAAAAAAATCAATCTAACAAACAAACGACCAAAAAAGAAACCACCACCTTAAAAGAAACCATACAAAAAGTAGCACTGGAGAAAAAGTTAGCGAATAAACCAAAGTTGAAAGTAAGTTTCTTTCTTTCAGACAGTCTATTTTTCCAGATGCATCATCAGCATCTGCATGTTAGCAATTTTTCATTATTTATAAATGTATTACAGGAACACAGCCAAACTACAAGCCAAGAAGTCCAACACACACATTTTTAAAAGTAGGGAATGTGTCTTGGTTATAGAACAAAAGAACTCATTTTATCACTCGGCTTTACCGCTTGAGAAAATGGCTCCTGGTGTGCTGAACTCCATGATAAATGTGCCCCCTCTAGATCTTTATTGCCCTTGTAAATCAAAGGACTGACAGCAGTTAATAAGAAAGCTTTTGAGTGGTTTTGAAGTTTTGCTTTGTACAAATAAAATCTCATATTAAGGAATTTGCTAGTCCTCAAGGTGTGGAAAAATGAGTATGACTAGAACCTGTTGTGCTTTCTTTTTTTAACTGTTTGGTTCCACTATTTTAAAAAATCATTTTGTAGCAAGGGTACCAGAATAAAATAAGCAAATTCCTCTGTATTGAAAGATAAAAATTAGAGTCAGTGACTTAGTTATTAAAAAAATAAATAAATTAAGATATTTCTGCCATTTCTATACCCTGTGATGTCTAGACAGGGCAACAGAATCAGAAGTGTACAATATAAAACATGAAAGATTTTTCCATAATTTTATATTAGATGTTGACAATACTTCTACAAAGCATTTTTAACTAGAGAAAGCGATGATTCTACATCCAAAAATTATTAGTTAAAATTCCACTGTGATGCCGTTATAGAGAGGATATGATTATTTGAGTTACCAGCTAACCTACAGGTATGAAGAAAAGTTTTTAAATACATTGGCAGAAACTACACCAATATTCACAGATGGCCAAATAATGGTAAGTAGCATGAGTTCTACTTATACCTTTTGGTCAAGCAACAGTACCCTGTAGGGAAACAAAGACATAAATTACTGCAACACAAATATTTAAAGATCATATCACAGAGTGAACAGATCAATTCATAATTACAGATTTAAAAGTTTGCTTTAGAGATTACATTCTAGAACAGACATTTGGAAAAATGGTTATTTGGAAGTCTTCAGAAGCAAACTGCAGTTTGGATAAGGACACTCTTTATGGCATCATGCATTAAGTATACAGCATCAGCATTTCACTAAATTACACTTTAACCAAAACAAATTAGAATTAACATTGTTGTGGCTTTCTGTTTTGCTTCCACGGCTTGCATTATCCTTGTGCAATTCCAGGCAGCATCAGTACTAAAACAGTTTATGGCACACCCTGGCCAAGGAAATCTTAACAGGAAACTAAAGTTATTTGGACAAAGCTAAACATATTTATAGGGAAATAAATATATTTCCTGTTCAACCTGCTAGCACAAAGGTATTATGTGACAAACTATCAACAGGTCTAAAGAAAGCCTAGATTCTCCTGACTGGATTTTAAACACATTTTAGAAGGCATCTCAATGAATACACATGTTAGTGGACATCATCTCTTCAGCTGTTCAGATCCCCCTGCCCCAATCTCAGAAAAATAAAGTAGGGTTTTTCTTTAAAAACAAAGACAACCCATATTAAAGGAGCACATTAATAAGCGCCATTTAGGGTCAGGAGCCAAAGTATCAGGCATCAATATTTCCCAGCTGCATGGATCCTTTGTAGCCAAAATCCCAAGGATGTCACTTATCACTAGCAGACACTGGAAAACTACAGAGAAAAAGAAAATCAGGCTGAAGTGTTACTGCCTTCTACATGATTTCCCCTCCTCCCTACACCCTGAGCCTGCCCTGCCCACAGCCCACCATCTGCTTGCTTATGCAGTCTTCCTTCATGCACTCTGCCCTTTAGGTAGGTAGAGAACCCTCTTTATTTGTGAGAGACTCAGTGACATAGATAATAAAACCTTTCTTCCCAAGGAGAGGGTACTGATCAGAAAACATCAGCTCCTTCTCAGACAAGACAGAAAAATACACATCAAGCGCTATACACAAAGCAGGCTGTAAGTCTGGAGGGTGTAGCCTACCACACAGCCATCCAAGGTTCAGTTCATGGCCTTGATGAACTGAGGTTGTTACTGTGGCGTGCTGGTATTTTCATTTAAAGCACTGTTACGTTTCTAACTCTCATCATTGTAAAGAACACCTAGAAATACAAACTGAATGTATTCAGTAAGTGTGTGCCTTCCCTAGTCTGCAGATGATCAGCCTCCTCTGTGACTCTGCCAAGAGAGTCATTACCTCCATTTGTTTTTTCCCGTTACAAATTTCCAGAACTGTCCCCCCTCCCAATACTGACAGATTGAAAGGAGGAGGCAGAGATCAGGCCAGTAAAAGTGTCCCTCAGCTGTGTTATTGTGTTTTTGTAGGGCAGCATTAGTTAAATTAGAAAACAGCTGATGAGCAGAGGCTCCATAAAGCCATGCCTGATGGCTGTCCAGATGACGTGTGACCAATCTAATAAGGATCTAGGCCCAAACACAACACGGGACATTTCACAGAAATAAAAACCAAGTTTCTGAAACATCATATTACTTCACAGTTTAAAGACAAATACTAATTCCTGATGGAAGGTCCAACATTCCTGAAGTAGAAGAGTGATCCGCAGGGCTGAAAAAGAGGTCAGAGCATGACAAAAGATGTAGAAACTAGACAGAGTCCAGGTACGAACAGTTTTCTTCCTGCTGCTTCACAGCAGCTGACACTGGCAGATCTTGGTTTACAAAAGTATACAAAGACATCCTTTTGTGCCACCAGTAAGTATAACCTTGCACTTGAGGAGAGCTTACACCACCTAACAAATCAAAAGGAAGGGAATAAGGGCAAAAAGTGAATTCAGAATGAAGTTACAGGTTGCACCATTTAAGACAGCATTCACTTTCTGCAAATGAACTTTCTTTTAAAATGCAGTCAGAATTGATACTGTATGAACAGGATAGCTCAAACATAGCAGATGTCCATCTCCACAGACAGCATAACATTTCTTTTCTGCTGACTTCCCCCTTGAGGTTGTCAAGGTCATTATTAAAGGAAGACTGGAGGTTATTTTAACATTTATAATCATGAATTTGATTTTTAAACTACTTTATGATGATTTATTCTTATTTTTCAATCCAGAAATTATTCTTAAATCTCTGAAAACAGTTATGTGTAAGTCTTCGGTTTTGTGGGGCCTTTTGGTTTTGTGGGTTGGTTGGTTGGTTGGTTGTTTTTAACAAAATAAAAGCCCAACAATTAATGATGGAATCACCTGTTCCACTTAAAGAACAAAACACAGCCCACCCCCTCCCTTCCCACTTCAGGTCAGTTGCCAGGTGCTCGCATACTGCAGAGCCTTTCCAAACTTTCAGTTTCAGCTCAGCAATCATGAGCCAAATCATATATAAGTATTGATGTTTGCCACTCTTTGGTTAAATTACATCAAGCATCAATGCAATCAACTCATTAGCTGTTTTTTATTGAGCACCAACATTCATTACTTACTTTTCAATTCTTTGATTAAGCAACATATTGCCTGTATTCCCAGTTTACATCTACCAGCTGATTAGCCAATAATACTGATAATCTTCTCAAGTCAAAAGAGCTGGGAAGGGAAGTAACTGAAATCCCTATGAGCAGACTCAATTTACTCCTTTTGTGTATAACATCAATACACTAAACTACTAGCAATACAATCCAGCAAATGAAACTTCAAACGTGCTAAGTTAGAGAGTAATTTTAACAAAAAGTCACAGCAGGTCATTAAAATGCCCCTTAATTGTCTCTAGATCATACTCTGTTATCCTTCCACAACCTTCCTGGCATGCTGAGATTTTAAATCTCTTCTGACTGATGTAAGAACCAAGAGCAGAATTGAAGTGTGATTGTCACATACAGAGTCTGAATGCCAAAGGTCAAAACAGCTTACTGGTATGCTGGCCCACTGCTCCAAATTTTATATCTTTTCTGTCCCTTGGTTATTGCCTGACATGATTTAACAACTGTAATTCCTTATTTAACGATGTCAAAGGTTTTTAGGAAATTGACTGTATTTCACCAACGATATATTTCTTCTTGATTACAGAGTGGTTAAAATGATTTTAAACCAAGACAGCAAAATAAAGCAGTAATAAAATCAATAAAAGGTGCTTAAAACATTCCTTCTATTAGGTAATGGCATTTAAAATATCCGTAGCTTGTAATGGCACTTAGGATATGCCCAAAAATCAATGAGCTAAATTACTTATTGAACTAGTTAATTTGAACATTGAGTTTTATATGTATATTGATAAAACAAGCTACAAGAACACTGGCTATATTTGAATTTCACGGTCAGATGTCTCCCTCTGCTGGAAAAAGAGCTTTAAGAACCCGACGAGAATTTTTTTTTTAAAAGCAGCAACACTAAAGGATGTAACGTCTAAAAAACTCCACAAGAGGTCTCTAATTCTCGTAGAGTTTGTCAATTAATGCTGGTTTTGCTGAAACCTGCAAGTGTTAAAAGATGCTAAACAGCAACACAATACTTTAGATTTCACCCGAAATACGGCCATTTGATGAGACCTGAGAAATATGCAAAAAACACGTAACACGGGAAAAGCAGAGAAAATAAAGGATATCATAATGCTTTAAAACCAGTGAGACTATCCTCAAGAATTCTGCTAATACTTCTCATGTTAATAATTCCTCCATAATAGATCCAGGAACAACAGCCTCAGGTTCTATTTTCTTGATAGAAGTAAAGGACAAAAGACAAGCTCTGTGTCTACCAGTCCTACTCTTGTGGTGCAAAAACCCTCCTACAAAGACTCGCCTACGCGCTCAGCTTAGTTCAGGGTCTGTTTCTCCTTTACATCGAGGAAAGCTGTACTTCAGAGAGGAAAAACATTTACAAAATAAAAGAGGCAGAAGGATGACAGTTTTGCCTACAAAACAAAACAAATTAGCCTAACACGGTCCCCTCAGAAGAAAGCAAACACTAACAGTAATAAAAATTTCTGCCTATTTACGTAGACTTTTATCAGTGCAGTACTGGGAACCCTGGAGTTACCCGAAGCTCTGGAAGGAGAGGGAAGGCGATGGGAGTTCTTCCAGCCCAGGCTGCAACAATTCCCAAAGTTGCAGAGACAGACATAGAAGTCAAGGCAGAGCACACAGCTGAGGTCAGGATACCACCCTCTGTATGCTATTAGCGCTTTCACTCTCTATCAAGATGAGAAGACAGCACCCCTGCATTTTAAACCTGCAGTCTAGTGCTAATGATAAGATTATGACATCATTCTGAGGCCGCGCTCTCATTTTTTGAAAGGTCACGGTGATTAGGAGACGTTCTTGACAACTGGAAAAAGGCAAATGCCACGCTCATCTTCCACATGAGCGGGAGAGGGAGGCGGGAACGCTGGCCAGCCCCTGAAACCTCTGTCCCTGTAAGGATTATGAGGCAAACGCTCTTGGAGGCCATTTCATCAGCCGAGGGACGAGGGACCCTCTGGCTGGGGCCAGACGCAGCTCGGCGGGGCTGCCCGCCTCCCTCCGCCCCTGCCTCCTCAGACCCCCGCTGACAGGAACCAGCCCCGCAGCCTCCGGCNCCAGCACCCCCGGAGACCCCCAGGCGAGGGGCTGCTCGCCGGCTGCCCGCCTCCCTGCTCCGCCGGCCCGCCCCTCACCTCCGGGCGGAGCGACCCGACTTCCCCAAGATGGTGCCGCACCACCGACAGCGGAGATGTACCTTCCCAAGATGGCGGCGGCGCGTCCGTCTCCCGCGACCTCTCCAAGATGGTGTCCCGACGACGACGACCTCTTAAAGATGGCGCCGGTAGCCCCGCCCCGAAACGGGGCCGGCTGGGGGCGGGGGCGGGGG
>VZSZ01007079.1:172506-184217 GCA_013398815.1 Ibidorhyncha struthersii | reverse complement strand
GTTGTTTCCCTCTTCATCAGGAGGGAGGTGGGGGCCGTGAGGGGGCTGTGGGCGCCCTTCCTCGGGGGCTTGGAACCGCTGTCCCGCTCCTTCAAACACGAGTGGGGAGAAGCGGGGCTCCTAAAGCTGCAGCGGGCTGAGCCGGGCATAAGTCATATCCCTGTAAACACCTAGTGTAATCTGTGCCTAATTTAACTTAATTGCGCCAATTGACAAGCAGGTTTAATGTTTTTTTTTAAAAAAAAAAAAAACTCACAAGGCAAACAGGCTATTGTGAAAGCCAATCGTGGATGACACCGAGCAGTGTCAGAGCTTACTCACTTTTTTTATAGCCCATTGTCCTGCGGGGAGGCTGCAGCGTGTTTGGGGTGACGCTCCCCCTCGTTAGCTGCAGCAGACCACCTAGTCCTCTTCCTGCATCGCTGGGTTACGAGGTTTGGTTCTGAGGGCGCCGAAACGCCTTTTTCTTGATGTGAACTAACAATCGGTAATAAAACGGTCATAACACCTTTTCTTCTGTTCCAACGCACGTACTGTTTAACTTGCAGAAATTAGCCGAAACGGCTTGTCCGCTGTTACCTTCTTTCCCGAATCAGGCTTTTTGTCCTCGGAACTGACAGTCTTTTCCATTTAGAATAGGAAAAGTTGGAAATCAGAAGCGAGTTGTTGGTGTGCTGCTGGGCTCGTGGCAGAAAAAAATACTAGATGTGTCCAACAGTTTTGCAGGTGAGTTTGGGTGTCCTGCCCTTTTTCAAACCTACTGAATTATTTAATAGATAAATTGCATTTGAGTTATTTTAAGCCACTCGGCCAGACCACACGTTCTTCTCGCCACATACAAATCAGCCTATATCAAACGAAAAATGCAAACTGCTGTCAAAAATTCACCTATTCCAGCCAGTCTTGTGCTACACCTTCCCTGTTAAATTGCGCATTGTGGAATGTTTCGGGAGCGGATGTAAACCTCTTTTAAAATGCTGGTGAATATTTTGCTGCATTGGACTCGCTGACCTCTGCTGAGGGATCAGTGTCTCAACATGTTGTACAGAAATAGCAGCTCTCAGTGCTCATGTAGCTGTTACCTACTCGTGTTAAGATTTAATGTATATTTTAGCTTTACTTCTTTTCCTCAGATTTTGTCTAATTAAATACTAGTTCTCTCCTTAAGTATGTTGCTAATGGTGTTGAAATAGTTTCCTCTTAAGTACTTATATGTGATGGTAGAAGTACTTCTCGAATGTGTGGCTTTTGCTGACCTGTTTGTCTTAGATCATTTCAATCCCAGTGGGGCTACTCTGTGACAAAGGAAAATTATCTCAGTTTATGTATGGAGTTTCCCAGTTTATATAAGTTCTTCTCCCAAGTGTGGACTTTTTTTTTTTTTTCTAATTTTTGGAGGAACTTTTTTCCATTTGAGTTGAAAAGAGGGTATTTTTGTCATTTTGACAGCCTTTCAACTATGAAGCTTTTATTATACCTATACATTAAAAGACCAAGGCCAGTCTTTGTTCTCAGAACTGAGCCTGTGTCCTTGTATACATGCTAACTGATGAAACTACTAGTTGTTTACTCAAGGGTAAATTGTACTTACTTGAAGTGCCTCGTTGTGTTCTAGTAGTCTATAAAAGTGCTGATGACGTGTGTTATGCACTGAAAACTACTTTTTCTCTAAGTGGACTGCTGTTGATCAACAAGCTATAAAGTCTGCTGGGATACTCAGTTTATCGTACCAAATGTCTATGCGCACTATTGAGTCACTTTTGTACGTGGGAGGATTTCTCTGCAATGCTTGATGTTGCCCACTGAGGGTAACCCTCAGAATGCTTTGCATTTCATTCCTCAGTGTTTAGAACTGTTAGTAATTATGAGACAGCCTCTGCCTGAGAGAACTGACCAGTGCTGCAGGTTAGCTTGTGCAGCGTAGCGTTTTAGAACAGTTGAAACTGATGAAAATCCACCGTCCTCTAGCAGCCAAAGATATCCTAAAACACAGTGGTTCTTTAAACATTTTCATTCTGGAAGTTGGATTCTTAAATATTGATCTTTTGTTTTATTCCCAGTACCTTTTGATGAGGATGACAAGGATGATACTGTGTGGTTTCTAGACCATGACTATCTGGAGAACATGTATGGAATGTTTAAGAAGGTCAACGGTAAGTTGAAGTCGTCTTGCAGCAGTGATGTACTCCTAGTAAGGTAGAGGGTTAATTGCTCACATAAGAAGCCACTCAATGTTAATTCCTTGCGTGACTTCACTTTCACTGATGGTATTCCATGGGTTAACGCGTGCAAGTAGTTTGTGTTCTTAACTCATTAATTTATACCTCGCCAGTTTTCCCAGGTCTCTTGAGAGCTTTGTATCTTCAGAATAACTGTGGTTTCAAAAATGCCATTAGTTCTGAAGAATTTCAAAGCTTTCTCCACTGTAATCCATTCTATGCAGATGTGCCCTCAAATTATGAATGTAAACATTACAAATGCACATTTTGTAAGTAATGATTCTAATTGCTCTTCACCACTTTTTTAAAAAAGTGTCTTTACCACTCAGTTTGAGACTTCCAAGCTGTATGTTCAGTCATAACTTCAATTCCTATGAATTTTCTTAGCCCTGGGACCAGTTGTCATTCTCATGATACAGTTTGCATTTCTATAATTTTTGCATCTCTAGATGTCAGTTTCAAGCTGTCACGTTCCGATATCTGCAAAATTAATATTACATGAAATAGTCCAGTTTGGTTAAGAACACAGGACTAAAGTTATATATGTGATTAGTAAGCTACAATAAGTAAGTACAATTGATAAACTGTCTTTGTCACTAGCCATGTCATTGTCTTGCCTACTGTAGTTTATTTCCCCCTACTTTACACTCATCTTCTACACGCATCAGATTTTCATCCTTGATTTGCTAATTCAGTCTCTGCCTAAATCTTTCTGCTGTTGTCTTACCATGCGATTCTGATTTAGAATCCTTTCTGGTTTTGCTCAGCTAGAGAAAGAATAGTTGGTTGGTACCACACAGGCCCAAAACTGCACAAGAACGACATCGCCATCAACGAACTGATGAAAAGATACTGTCCTAACTCTGTAAGTGCAGCACTTTTTTGGGTTTGGGGTTTTTTTTCCCCCCTCTCTCTTCCTAAATGGGGATCTGGGACCCCTTGGCCCCCACCTTTGTTACTGGTATCACAGCATGTTAAAGACCTGGGAGCCATAAAGTAGTTGAGTAACCCAGATCAGTCTTTTGAAAAAGCTAAAGACGTCTTTTCTCCATGCCTGAAGTTAACACCTCCGAGCAGCCAGTGTACCATTGCTGCGGAGGGAAGAACTGACTTCGGTATTTTTTTCTAGTCTTTGAATGAACCACCGTTTTCTGAAATGTTTGCTTCTTCTGTAAGGTGTTGGTGATTATTGATGTGAAGCCAAAGGACCTGGGATTGCCCACAGAAGCTTATATTTCAGTTGAAGAAGTTCATGATGTGAGTATTTTACGGTCTCTGCCTTTTCCTTGGAAAAGTGTTTCCATTAAAATATGGCTGTTGGGATTGCCTTATTTTCTGAAGGATGCACATCCCATGGCACATAGTTGCCTTTGCATGTGGGATGTTATGTTCACCAGTGAGGGCCTGTGACTTGCAGTCAAAATCTGCTGAAACCAGTTTAAATCCCAGTCATAATGCAAGCCTTTGTAACTGAAGCTTTCATCCACCGATGCTCTTGGAAGAAAAGTTTCTGTTTGACCTAAGGAATTCCACAGCTCCAGTTGTCTCATTTAAATGCTGCTTATCTGTTTCTGTCATGTCCGTGGCAATGAAGAAAGTCACAGACTGGAACACTTTTAAGATGCCACTTTTACATGTCAGCCTACTTGCAGAGGTGTTCTGCATAATTGCACGCTTATTCATTTGTGCACCTGCCAGTGCTGAGTAGGTGGGTCAGGCATGAGCAACGCTTACTAATCACTAGCAGACAAACCACATACAGTAGTCAGCTTTAGCTTTTCATTTGCAGTTGTTTGATTTAAATTACATTCTGGATGTATATAAAAAAAAAGATCCCTTTGCCTTTCTGAGGCCCTCACTACAGAGAAGAAGCTGCTCCCAGTATTCTAGATCTTCTATCTGCAGGATTTGCTCTTAGTTTTGTGAATTCACAGTAGTGCCAGTGGTGCTTTCTGTTTACAGCTGTACACTGGTCCAGGTAATGGTTTTGAAAACACCTGGGTAAAATGCATTCTAGAAATCCAGCCTGTGAATCTTTCAAATATCTTCCTTAATCACCGTTGTCTACATTGTAATTTTAATGTGATTTTTCCATATTAGGTGGTTGGTTGTTTTTTTTTCTGGATCTGCATGTATGCTTCTGACTGTCTGAGAGCAAATACCAGGATGGCAAAAGATATCTGTAAGCGTAGCAAGTTCGTATTGGGAAAGAAATAATTATTATATTTAGTGAGACTTTCTATTCTACCCAACAGTACATAAACCAGCAAAATACATTAATTGAAAATTACACAGAGCACAAGAAAGAAGAAATTGCTAGCAGCTCTGGGCTTGTGACGGTACCACTGATTAAATCAAGAAAAATCCAACTAGACCCTTTCCTCTCTGATTCCTTCTGGACTGTTTATAACTACTTTGCTCATTTCATTAATACAGTTTCTCATGCTCTGTCTAAAATTCTATGTTTTTAAAAGGCATTGTGATTCACTTGCAAACTTCTCCCCTTAGCTGTGTACTTCGGTCCCCTGATACTCTGTTTTGCTATAATTTGCCCCATTGCCTCTTCCTGATCCTGTAAACGGGCATCAGTTAATCTTAGCTGTGACATTGTGCGAGTTGCCCCCCTGTTGGTGTGCGAGACACCTGTTCTGGCTAGTTGGCACGCACCTTTGCACCTGCAGTCAGCTGTGTGCTCATCTGACCATGTCTCCTGTATCCTTGCACCTCCAAGGACGGCACTCCGACCTCCAAGACATTTGAGCATGTGACTAGTGAGATCGGAGCAGAGGAGGCAGAGGAAGTCGGTGTTGAACACTTGCTACGGTAAGCATCTCTAACATGAAAGTGTTCTTGTAAGACTCGCCTAGCAGTGAATGCGATGCATCTGGCACCTCCCAGTCCCAGCTTCATGGGGGAAATGCAGATCTTGTTAAACATGCCACTTAAATTCTAAGAGTGTATTCATTTAGCAGTCTTGCTTGGCATATTCACTCATTGCTCATGAAAAGTTTGACTGCCCACTGATGAGATGATGAAAACTTCATATTCGTTCTGTCATCAAAGCTGCAGAAGATTGCATCATTTGGAACTGTCTCCAGCCACTGTGTACCTCACAGAGCAGGACTGCATGGGAGCGTTGCTGATGGGTCTGTAGCTCTCCAGTCAAAAAGAGAGCAGTCACCACATATAAATCATGCTGCCTTTTCACCAGTCAGCAATCCTGTTTATTTCTCTCTATCCTTCTAACTGGTGTTACAAGTGTTATTCCAAAGAGAACATACATACACCACAGGAAACATCAGTGATCTATATTAGATATACTTTGTAACGTACATCAGTGTGTTTGCATTCTTTGACTTGACGTGTTCATTTGAATTGTACTTCAGCTGTGCTTCAAACTGCTTTTCTTTTTAAGCTGGAAAGATCTCTTAAGTAACCTATTAGAGCGCAAAGTAAGGTTCTAATGCTGATTCTTTCTGGTTTGGGTGTTTCAGAGATATCAAGGATACAACGGTGGGCACTCTGTCCCAGCGGATCACAAATCAGGTCCATGGCTTGAAGGGACTGAACTCCAAGCTTCTGGACATCAGGAGCTACCTAGAGAAAGTAGCCATGGGCAAACTCCCCATCAATCACCAGATCATCTACCATCTTCAGGATGTCTTCAACCTGCTACCAGATGTCAACCTGCAGGAGTTCGTCAAGGCCTTTTACCTGAAGACCAATGACCAGATGGTGGTAGTTTATCTGGCTTCTCTTATCCGTTCCGTGGTTGCCCTGCACAACCTCATTAACAACAAGATTGCCAACAGGGATGCAGAGAAGAAAGAAGGACAGGAAAAGGAAGAAAGTAAAAAGGAGAGAAAAGATGAGAAGGAGAAAGACAAGGAGAAGAGCGATGTCAAGAAAGAGGAGAAAAAAGAGAAAAAGTAAAATGTGTAGTTTTTTTATTTGTAAATTAAAAAACTTGTAAACTAAATCAATTTGATACTGGGTTCTTTTCTCTTGTTGAAATGGTCAGTGCTCTGCTTCCCTCTACTTTGGTATCTGCTTTTTGTGTTCATTAGAGCGTGGCTGGATAGATCTCAAAATGGCAGCTGTCGCAACACGCAGAGAGCTACTGTGGGGCAGGCCTGGTGGTTTGGGTCTTGGCACTGGGCAGGGAAAGGGTAAAAGCCAGGGGGAATTAATTTCTTTTTTTTTTTTTTAGTGCAGACTTCTTCCTTCCCCCAGTGCTCCTTCAAGGGCTTTTAGGGCAACAGCTGAGGATTTCCACCACATACTGTGTTAGCCTTCATGCTAGGTACCTGTCTTACCCGACGTGCGAGTTTTCACTGTGAGACCTGGTTTATTAGCATCAGTTCATCTCTGAGCTGAGGAGGAGGTGCCAAGTTCTGGAAGCACCATGGAGTGAATCAGGAGGAGGATGTTGCTACTGGTGGCTGCTTTCTTCCAGCTGTACCTTGTGCTGGGCTAGTTTGTGGTGTTTTCTTTTTTGCTATCTTTGCTAGCTGGCCAGTGACAAGATCGGGGTTGACTGTTTTGTCACCTGACACTGTAAAAAAAAAAAAAAAAAGTAGATAGAAACTATACTTCTGGGTCATGTGATGCTCTGCAGGGGTGGAAACACGAGGGAAGGTGAGGAGGGAAGGTGTTGTGTGGCACTACTATGCTTTGAAGAACATCTTCCCTTCCTCCCGTAAGATATCAGGTCACTACCATATTAGCCTTGCAGTGTGCATATGTATTTGCATTTTTCAGGACTAATTCATCACAATTATCTGATTTCTTGCAATGTAGACATCTGTATATTTAATCTAGTTCCTATTTGCACAGTTCCTGGGTACCTCATTGCCTGTTGGTGTAGTGCAGGTGGCACATCTCTGCTGTTGCAGCTTCCACAACTCTGTGCCAGTACAGGAACCAGCTTCGCTGCCTGCCTGGGGAAGCACAGAGCCCCCTGCCAGCCTGTCTCTCTCCCTCCTCAGGCTTTGTGGTTAAAACATTTGTGGTGGCAGTGGAAGAGGCTGGCCTCTTGTGATGGCCTGGCACTGGGGAAGCACCAGGGAGACACCCTTGTGCAGCATCTCTGGGGCAGCCACACCTATAACCTGCCACCCTGTATCCCATCACTGTCCCACACCAGGGATGGGGAGTGCAGGTCACTGCTCTCTGCCCTTCTGGGCCAAAGGGGTAGGATGGATGTGTGCTGCAGCATCTCCTGGGACATGGCACAGAGGATGACATTCCTCTCCCAGGCAGAAGATACCACCCGTTCCCCTGCCGCCTCCCAGGCCAGGTGAGCAGCACCCAGGGCTCCAGGTGGACACGAGCGCTGTGTCAGCACACTGGTGGCAGGAGCCTGCCACAGCCATGGAAGCATTTCTTCTGGGTACTGGGCTGGCACCAGCTGCACCACACTTGGCACTATTAAAACAAAAAAAAAAAAAACAAAAACACAAACCCACACAAAGAACCAACTAGCCAAGGCAGCTGCTGAAAAGCAAAGCCACGGCAAAATTACTGGATGCAGGCTGTGCCTCAGTGATATGAATAGTGGGTTTGTTCAGTTCTGCTTGCATTGGATTTTTCACCTGATTTAGTTCCACCAATGCTGCTCTGGGTTGCACAGGGAGGCAGCTCCAGCTCTGGCAAAGCGTCCTGGAGACATTTTTAGCCGAGTTTGATTATAGGTTGGGCGAAAGCAGGGAGGACTGCTGCGCCCAGCCTGACTCTCCTGGGCAGTACGTGCACGGAAAAAAATATGTATTATTTATGACCCTGCTGATGAGCTGGGTGCCCATCACAGCTGAGTCCCCACGCCGCACTGGGCTGTCCCCCCCGTGCGACACACGGACCAGGGACAGGGACCTCGGCAGCTGCTTATCATTTATTGCACAAGAAGTCAGCATCACTGAGGCAGGATGGTGCAGTACAAAACTATCTGGTTACCAGTCAAAAGCTACTGCAATGTCTTGTATCCATAGACTTCCTTTTTGTACAGCTATGTACACCAACGCTCACCCAGGTCCGCCTCCCCGGTGCACACTGAGGGGGGGCAGCAGTGGAGGTGGCATCCAGGTGAGGGGCAGAGGCCTGATCCTGCCCCACTCGCAGCTTCAGGAGCTCCTGCCACCAGCCCGGCCGACAACAGAGGAAACACGGGGAGTTTGGGCCGAACCCACAAACGAAGCAGAGGCCAGATGTGCCCCGAATGTGACCGGAGCCCCCAAGGCTGCTGCAGAGCACCAGCTCTGAGCAACACACCACTTTAATATTAAATACAAGAGCACAGGGGGCAGATGCTTGCAAATCAAAACACGCAACGGACACAGCTGGCCAGGCTCTGGGTCCAAGCGGCCACGGGTCTGGCGTGGAAAGGGGCCGTCCCAGCCCTCGTGTGGTGCATCAGCCCCAACAGCATTGGCTGGGGGTTCCACGCTACCTTCGCTGGCTGCAGGATCAGGACCAACTGTGACCTGAGAGTCAGTTTGAGAGCCATTTCATTGCTCTTCCTCACCTGCATGTATTAAAACACCATGAAAAGGCAGAAAACACTCCAGGGAAAAAACAGCCTGTGTCAAAACCAGATCTCATTTAACTGTGCCCACGAGGGGGGACAGGGGAGCCTGGGGTGCACCACGCACCGCCTGCCAAGGCCCAGGGCTTCGCCCGTCCCCTCTGTGCCAGCCCCTGCCCCTCACAAGCTGCGCAGCACCAGGCTTTTGCATCCACCTCCCCGCCACACCTCAAATTTGTCTGGGGAGGGAAATGCGGACCCGTTTTCCCCAGGGTGGCATTAGTGCAAGTCTCACGCAGGAACAAGAGCAACAGCGTCCACAGCTGCCTGCGCACCATCCTGCGGAGAGGGCTCGGCGCTGGGCTCCGCTGGCACTGGCAGGCAGGACCTCACAGCCGGCACCGCTCCAGGGCCCTCCCCACCCCGGGAAAGCACCAAAGCTCCATCACTCTTGTCCAAATCCTTCCGTCTCCTCAATCGCATAAAGCAGCTTCTCCTTCAGCTGTTCGTAGCTCTTGTAGGGAGGGAGATCCAGACGGTTAAAGCTGGAGAGACAGCGGAGGCTGTGAATAGCGCTGCAATCCCAGTTCTCCTCCCCATGGCAGTGTCCCCTCTGGCCTCAGCCACGCACAGCGGCTGCGGTAAGATGCATGGCCAGGAACAGCAGCTACGTCCCACAGGAACGTCGGTGGAGGGGACGAAGGATGCCCAGGGCCCCACGCAGCCCCAGAGAGACTGCCAGCGGTTGTCCCCATGTGCTCCTAACGGGGCCAAGGAGAAATGACTTACCATGTATGGCTCCGAGGCAGCCACGTCTCTTTGCCAACTTTATCGATGCAGAATTTCTGGGGCCCGTTGCTGCCTGTTAATTATGAGCACGGTAAATCTCATTATATGACCAGGAGCTGAAAATGAAAACCTTCTGCCCTCCGACACACCGTTAGCCAGCAGATCGCACTATCACACGCCCTTATGATCCTAGAGACACCGGGGCATAAATCTGTAGCAGCACTCACTGCCTGTTCTGACCCCTTCGCAGGGAGGATGCACAAAAAACAAGAAAGGAGAAAGCTGAAAAGCACATTCACAGCACAGAGAGATAACAGCATGGCTTCTAAGCAGGATGGTTAAATAGGAAGTGCTAAAACGTATTTATCCGTAGACCCACAGCACTGAGCGGGTCCATCCAAGAGTTTTAAAGGACCTGGCTCAGGAAGTCTGAGTCACTGAGGTCGCTTTTTAACAGATTGTGAATGCTGGAGAGGTTCCAGGGGGCTGGAAAAAAGCTAATATGCCAGCAAGAATAAACGAGTGGTCTAAGTTAGCTTGACACTGATTCCAGGAAAGTAAGGGAAAGGCTGGTACAGGCCCCAAAAAGTAGCAAATTAAAGGATGACAGCAGAATAATGCCATGCTGTGGTTTTCTCAAAAAGGGGGTTCATCACACAAAAATCAAAAGTAAATCAAAAATCCAATCTCATTCAAAATGAGATTACAAGCTGGACTGACAAAGTTAACTGTGGTGGCACAGTTCACAGCTAAGGAATTTGGGTACGGCACGCCACTGGATTAATTGCCGTGCTCAGACATTGCGGCTGCTTCACCGCTTACGTGCTGCAGGCTGCCTTGCACGCTGCAATGGAGACACAGACAGCCAGGTCCCACCCACCGGCCCCCACACACAGCCGCTGCCCGCACTCGCTTCCCCGGGACCCCCTGCCCAAGCCGAGCACCCAGGAACACGCACCGATGAGCTCCGCGAACCCTCCGACGGGCAGACGGCAGGTCCCCGTTACAAACTGCAACAGCCGGATCCTCTTCTCGTTGTCCATCTCTTTAACCACCTACGACGAGAACGCGGCAGGAGAGTGGGATCCCCGTCACCCCCAAGCCCGCAGCCCAGCCGGGCCTGGGGGACCGTCCCACAACACGGCTCCTGCCATGAACACACCATGCCCGCTCAGACACCGCCCGGGGCGGTGCAGCACGCCAGGCATGTCGTCCAGCCCTCACCTCCAGTCCTGCATCCCTGGGGACAAGGAGCAGCTCTGCCCAGCTTTGCCCTCCTCCAGAACCATTTTTGACCCCTTTCTCTCCTGGCCAGCACGGAGCAGCACCGCCTGAATTGGCGTAGCTCTATTACATGTCACCCCCTCCCATCACCCTGTCCAAGAGCAGCAGCTATTGCTAGAAGCACGCTGACCACTAAGTGCTGCCTGCTGTCCTCGGCAGCGGCGCCGGGGCCTCTGCCAGCCACAGCCAAATGCTGTTTGCTGAACACGTGCTCGCGGTTATATTTTGTTCTTCCTGACAGCCTGGTGAGGCTGCCTGTCCCGGGCCAGCCCTGCCTGCCCCAGGCCTCGGGCAGGGGACAATCCCAGGGCTGGGGAGCAGGACAGAGGCACTGCCGGTGCGGGGACTGACCTGCCAGAACCACTGGATCTGTTTGCTGTTCTTGGTGTAGTGCCGGTAGATGGTGTTCTTCTGCCAGTCGTTCATGTCGATCTCCTGCATCCCACACAGCATCAGCTGGGGACAGGGGACAGTCAGCAGGGAGACAGAAACAGGGCCCTGTGCCCACTCCTCTGGTGCCGGGCTGCACAAGGTGCAGGCTCCAGCACTGGGCAATGAAGGTGTTCGGGAGGAATTCCTGACCTCCAACAAGATGTTTTCTTGCCAACAGACCCAACGAGCCACCCCGCAGACCCAACCACCTGGGGCAGGGATACCCCCCTCAGCAGAGCCAAGGGGCAGAGGGTGCGAGCGCAGCCTCTGCACTCTGCCGTCACTGCGCACCATTCCCAGGGCAGCCTGCAGCAGGGTGGGAAGCACTGGTATCTCCGTGTCCCAGTCCCAGCGCAGGTACCAGCTCACCTCCAGCTCCTTCTCGTCAAAGTACCGCAGCCACTCCAACGGCACCACCTCATTGAATCCATCCAGGAAAGCCTTGGTCTGCTCCTCCACGCCCCGTG
>VZSZ01007079.1:133285-164861 GCA_013398815.1 Ibidorhyncha struthersii | reverse complement strand
GCTGGGGCAGCCAAGGGGGCGGCGGGGCAGGGGCCGTGCCGCACGGAGGGGAGCGGGACAGCGCGGCGGGGTCCAGATGTGCGCGGCTGCTCCGCTCCCGCCGGCTGTCCCCACCAGATACACCTCCAGCCTCCTCCAAGAACCACACACAAGAGGGGAAAAAATATCGCAGGCCTTTCCAATGAAATCATTCCCACAAGCCCTGTCCACGCCCAGCGCTTCCTGGCGGGCCGGCGGCCCCCTCCTCCCCGGCCCGGCCGCGGGATGCGCTCGCACTGAGCCCGCATTCATCCACCGCAGACGGGCGGCTCCGCGCCCCGCCGCCCCCCCCGGCAGGTTGGGGGCCACCGTACAAAGCACCTTTCTTCTTTCCCGGGGCGGGCAGCCGTCACCCAGGCTGAACCGGGGGATGTCCCGGAATAGCGGGGTGGGGGGAGAGGCTGGCGTGCTGCCCTGCTGCGCCTGAGCCCCCCCCACCCCCTTCCAGCTCTGCTGGAGGTCCCTGGGGATGGAGGCGGTTCAGGGGAGAAGGAAGCCTGCGAGTGCTTTTAATGGTTAAATGAGAAATGCATTGTTACCAAAAAGGCATTTTCATTGCACCTCCTGACACCCAGCTGCTGGAGAGGGGCCGACAAACCAGCACAGCCGGCGTCCCAGCCCTCCACACCGGGCTGGGGACCAGAGTCAGCCTGGACTCGGGAAATAGCACCCACAGCCAGGCCTGTCCCTCCCACCCAGGGATGGGAGACAGCCCCAAGCCCAAGCATGGCTGCTATTTGGGGGGGGCAGGGCCCCCACTCTAAGACACCCGGGGCACCCCACGGCATCCCAGCACCCAGGGATGTCCTGGGGCACGTCAGGGACGGGACTGGCACAGTCCATGCCTCTCCAAGCTTCATCTCTTGTACCTGACCCCCCCGTGCCAGGACTGGGCGCAGGAGGCACAGCTCGGCACAGCATGCCTCGGACTTGGGGCAGTCTCTCAGACAGGCTGGCCAGAGACACAGCTGAGTCACGTCCAGAGGCATCACCTCACCGTGACCTAAAAATAACTAATTAAAACAACCAGGGCAGAGAGACAAGAGCCTGGGGCAGAGCTCTGGGGAACCGTCCCTCCTGCAGCTCTCCACAGCCCACAGCCCTTTGGGCCGGCAAGTCGCTCAGTGCGAGGGACGCTGCGTGTGGGCACAGCATGGGGAGCCCTGCGGCACAGAGGTGCCTGCTGGCAGAGCGGTCCCTGGCTGCATCCCGGCCCCCCCGAGCTGCAGCTCTGCATCACCCAGGGCTGCAGCGCTGCTCATCATCTCCCCACCTTCCCCTCTGGGCAAGGAGGGCAGGCAGATGCTGGAGAGGGGAGGGCAAAGCAAAGCAGAAAGCCCCTGCAGGGAAGGAGGCAGAGCAGGAGCCATCGCCACTGGCAGCAGAGAGCTTGAAACAAAAAATACAATCATTTCATCAGGCTAAATTTGGAGCGTGAGTCCCTCCCTCTGCACTCCGCGGAGCCCGGCCAGGGTGAGTCGCACAGCCCTGGAGCGGCTCCAAGGCTGGCGCTGGCGGAGACACAAGCGAGCGACAGGCCCAGAGCCCCATTCAGCCTCCAGTGGAAGCCCCCTCCCACGCACCCCTCCGCAGCGGTCCTGCAAACGGTGTGCTGAGGAGCGCAGGCAGGCGGAGGGCGGCAGAGCCATGATGGTCCAGCCCCTGCTATGAGGGTTGGAAGGGCTGACGAGGTGTCAGGGGAGAGATGGGCAGGGGAAGAAAAGGGGCAGAGCAGCTTCTCGCACCCCTGGGGAGCAGCCCTGGTTGCCTCTTGTGCAGAGCGGCACCGGAGGACGCACTCTGCACCCCCTTCCCAGAGGGCATCCGAGCTCCTCACTGGAGCACAGAGCTCACACCAGCGCTAGCAGCACTGCTGGGACACATCAGCCTCCTGGCTTTCTCCAAGAGGAGATAAACGTCTATGGGAAATTGGTCACCTTGCTCTGCCCATCTTCACTCCACACCCGCCCCACCAGACCTCCCCACCTTCTGGCAAGAGCTGTGTTTTACACCATGGCACAGCCTCTGCGAGGCACGTGGCCGGCTGATGGTGGAGAGCACTGGGACATTGCTGCTCCAGGAGGTGGAAACGCTCCAGCCTGGCTCTTTCCCAAGCACCGCTCACCCCGCAGCACAACAGCCACCAGCACGGTCCTGGTTATCAGAGGGTGCTCACCACTGCTGGAAGCCGGGTCCTGGCTCCAGCAGCAAAGGCAAGACCAGGACAAGAGCGGTCTCTGCCCAGGAGCTATTGCTCTGCGGGGCTGTTGAGAGATCACTCCCTGAGCAAGGAAATGCAGCTACTCAGCCCAAACCAGGAATGAGGGGAAGAAGCGGAGGAAGCTCGCCGAGCCTAGCAGTGCTCATTCCCTGCACTATCTGGTCCCCTGGCTATCGCAGCCATCACCATGACAGCACTTGTATCCTCAGCCTTCAGCTACCGCTGCTGGCTCCTGCTGCCACCCAGGACCCAACTCCCTGTCCTCAGCCCAACACAGACATGGGGAGGGATGAGCTCAGCACCGAGAGCCTCCCCTCCTGCAACAGACCAGGCTCCCACAGCTTCCTCAGTGTGTGCCCAGCTCTGACAGCACGCTGCGAGTCCTGCAAGCCTCGCAGGTCAGCAGCAAGCCAAGGGAGCTAGTGTGTGCCTAGCCACACTGGCACTGAAGGGACACCGGGGACAGGCTGCTGAGGACACCTCCCACCACCCTTCAGGGCTGTGCAAGCTGGTTTTATAAAAGAAAGTTACTCCCACGGGGTTCTCTGCACACAGCACAGGAGCTTGTGGGCTCTCCTGTCCGAGCACTGCTCTGCTGAGCTCACTGAGCCAACAGACCCCACGCAGCCCAGCGAGCACCTCCCCACGCTCAGGGTCTCCCAGGTCAGCCCAGGTGAGACTGTCAGGAGACCAGAGCGAGACCCTCACCACCGCAGCCCCTGGTTCTCACCTGGTACAGGAATCTTTGGCTGAACTGCTGCATGGCTCCTTGGAGCTGGTTTCGCTGGGACTGCCACTGCTCATAGTTCCTGACGTACTCGGCTGTGGGGCGCTGCCATGTAGTTGTCCGGGTGTTGTGGTCCACATAGTAATACCTGCCTCGAGGATCCACACGTTTCTCCCACCTGGAAACGCCAGAGGAAGATGTCACTGTCCTCAGACAGCTCAGTGGGTCCTGCTGGCAGGTACCTCCAGCTGCCATGCAGCAATTCAGCACAAATGCTGGTGTGAAGGCAGCAGAAAGAAACCCCAGAGGTCAAGAGGCACAGCAGAAGGCACAGACCATGCTCCTACACCAAGGAACCTCCCATTGCCCTCATCTGAGGGCTGTCCCTAGGGCCCTGGACAGGCAGCAGCAGCTTGACAATAGCCAGCTACTGCCCCAGAACGTTTTGAAAGCATGACTGAGAGGAGCACTGGGTTGTGAGCCCCTTCCCCAGTTGCCACACTCCCCTTGTGCTCCCCATGCAGCAGCTCAGCAGAAGATTTGCGCTCAAGTTCTGCCTCTCAGAAACACAGGTGACAAAAGCAGCTTATAGTACTCTGAGGGGGGAAGAGTCGAGAGCTGCCAGGGCCCAAGGGTCCAGCTACAAAGACTGTGATTTTTCATTTCACTCTCACACTACAGGCTGACTTCAGACACTTGCTCTCTGGCACTTCTCACAAGACTAAGACACCCTTTAACACAAGGCCTCCATTCCCAGCTCCAGCATAACCACCAGTTTCACAGCTGAAGGGGCTCTTTTGGACAAAGATCCACATGAAGGAAATATGAAAGACTAGCAAGACTTGAAGCACCTCCCTGCAAGGACACACAAAGCCTACATGGGATGCCTAGACACTAGCAGAGTTCACACCAGGATGCCATAAGCATTCCTTCAAGACAGCTGACCTCCGACAGAGGCAAGGCACTGGGTTGGAGACCTGAGCAGGAAGGAAGGAGTGCACCTGGGGTACTTCCAAACCTACCTGCCCAGGTAACAGCCTCCCTTTTTTTAACACCAGGCAGATTTCAAGTTGTTGTAGGATCAGAAAGTGACTGCAAAGATCACAGCTTAACTGAAGGTAGTGTGTGCCCACAGGAACCTGGAGGGTCCCGTGGAGGAAAACAGGGCAGGCTTGTATTTCACTTCCACATACTACACTGGCAGTTAAAGCACACTTCAGTCATTCCAGCCTTGAACAAACTCAGTTTAGAGAACAAAACAGGCTGTATCGAGTTCCCTGCTTTTAGGAGCACAAAGAGGTGAGAATTCAACAAGTTTCTGAAAAGCACGTGTCCCCCAGGGCTGTGTACAGCCTTTATGACCTGAAGACTTTACTCCCGCAAGTGAAAGCATGGCCCTCCTGGACATGAGTTTGGTGGAATACTTCCTACAGGTCTCATGGAGCTGAGCAGCATCGTCTTCTCGAGCACAAGCAGACCCCAATGTGGCTGAGAAGACAGGAGGCCCCTCTGAGAGAGTCCAGGGTTCGGCTCCAGGTTTGGGGCACTCTGGGCGTGTTTTGTTTCTGGTCACCAGGAGCTCAGCCCTCATCTAGAAGCATCTGTTTTTCCAGGTGAGATGAAGCCCAACCCCTCCCTTCTCCTGATCCTCAGGGGGCCTTTGCTGGTGCCCCATCCCAAAGGCCCACCCCTCTGCTCTGTCCACAAGTGGTTGTGCTGCTGCTCAAGTGTTCAGTGATTTCCATGGACTGTTTAAAAAAATAATCCTCTAGCAGAGGTCAAAGAGCAACACATTGGAAGGCCTTTTCCTCTTTACAAACGCTGAAAAGACCTTTCTGAAGATACAGGGTGTGCTTTCAGGCCAGCGAACACTTGGTCATCTCATCCCATTTCTTTTTAGGAATGAAAAGACCTTCCTGCCACCAACCCAGCTCTCCCCTTCTGTGCAGACTCCTGTGCGTCTGCTACAAGTTCGTTCAGTATCTGAGATGCCAAATGCCCCCAGAGCTCCTTACCCTGGAGGAAGAGGTCTTTCCCACGTGGTGGTCTTGTTGTTATGGTCTACATAGTAGACTCTACCATTAGGCAGCTCTCGCTGTTCCCACCTGCAAGGAAAGAAAAAAACAAAAAATAAGTCACGAGACAGTTGATACTTGCTAGCACAGGGACCGATCCCTGGCCAAGGTGGAGCTACCAAAGCAAACTGCCCTCCTCGATGCCAGCCACAGCAGCGGGTCTCCCGCTGCAGGGCTCCCTGGGCACCTGTCCCCACCACACATTGCTCCAGGGCCAGCTGGGGAGAGCAGCACCCCTCAGGGGAGGCCGTGGAGGAAACCTGAGGCAGATGAGAATGGTGCCTGTCCTCTCCTCAAACACAGAGGTGAAGCGAAGGGGGTCAGCTGGAACAAGCAACGTGGATCCAGCAGTCTCAGCCCCTGCATCTGCAGGGCAGCGACAGCCAGAGCCCTGCTACAGGTAGGACCAAGACACTTCGCAGGCACCTTCGTCTACTTTAAATCATGCCCGAACAGCCTCCCTAGGAAAACTGTTTGCATAGGCTCAGACTGCAGCTGTGCAGCCCAGCCTCCCCCACAGACCAGTGAGCTGTGAATAATTAATAATCACCTTATTACCAAGAATGTCCAGAGAGCTGCATCTGCTGGATTAGCGAGCCTACCTCCTCGTATTGCTCAACTACGGTGTTCTAACCTTTATTTAAAATAGACAGCAGATCTACATGGCAGTTGTTTGGCTTGCTAAATCAAGACTATCGGAGAGGTGCTGCAGCAATCTCTTTTCTAAAAACAGCCATAATCTGGAGCATAAATTCCTAATTTCCTCCAGAAAGTAGGAGGGTTGGTGTAAGATTTCACACAGGGTCAGTTTTATGCCCTGTGAGTTTTTGATGTAGTTTTTGTTTGGTTTCTCTTAATACATCTTTAAACGGAAGCCTTTGAGTTTGGGCTGAGGCTGAATTTTCTCCCTGGCAGCCCTCCTGCTCACCGCTGACAGATACCGCTTAAAAACTTTGCATGGCCACAAGGCACAAGGTTTGGAGGTGGCCCCTAAGGGGAGCCGGTGCGATAGGGAGGTCTGGCTTTACACGGCTACACTGAAAACCATTCTTTGCCTTAATTCATTCACGAAAGTATGCCCTGGCAAAAGTAAAAGCTCCGTGGAGCACTGCGCTTTCTTGTCAGCTTTTATTCTGCAACAGAGAGAGGCGAGCCGGCAGCTGCTGACAGATAAAGTGTTCTCCTGCTACACTTCTGCTCCCATAGGTCTCCCTCCCAATTCAATCTTTGGTCTCAATTAATCATCACAAAAAGCCCTGGGAAATTAATATACCAGCTTCTGTTGTGACAGCAAGGGAACAAATCTGGGCCTGCCGAAAGCAAGAAGCCCTTGTGGAAGAGACAAAGAGCCAATGCCCCATCACCCGGGCTCACACTGTCTCTGCTCACCTTCAAACCTCCCCAGGGCATGACGAAGCCACCAAATGGTGGCCTCAGCCACAACCACACACCTGCTGCGACCACAGGTCCATGTACATGACAGCCTCAACACCACACTCGAAAGAGGTAGGAAGGCACAAATGGAGAGACCTTCAGCCGCGTTTCCATGCCTTGGCCACGTGCCATCAGCTGGGGACCCCACCGGTCCAGCAGCCATGCCGGCAGCCTGAAAAATCTCTGTCCTGGGCAGAAGGCAAGCTCATACTCTCAGACTAGAGTCAGTTCCCCCAACGCAGGAGGGGAACATCAATGCCAGGCTCAGCACTTAGCCAAGAGATTGTCTAACCCAAATCAGAGCTGTTGGCTTTGCTCCTATGGGCTTCTCAAAAGCACTGCCAACTTAATGCATCTGTAGCGACCAGGTAATCTGCAGATAAAAGCTACCAGTCAGCAGCACTGGACCTTTCTCATCCCTAGAACAGTTCTAGGGACACCAGTGGTTAACTCTGATGGAAAGAGCCAAAGGCAGGACATGCCGTGCCTGTACACCTTTGACAGCCAAGTGTAACACCACCCAAAGGAGTGACCACGTGAGAGCAGAGCCGGCACTACCCAGTGCTGTTCTGGGATCAGGAAGTCTTTGTCTCTCCGCCCCATGGTCAGCCCTTTTCCTGGGTTACCCCTGGGCAGCACCGGGCGTTAGAGGGGAAACACCTGAAGTTTCCTGTTCGCTAACAATGAACTCAGTGCTTCATGAGCATGGACATGGATGTGAGCACCAGGACAGGAAAAAAAAAAAAAAAAAAAGAGAGATAGACATCTCTAAAGAGAAAATCAGCATAGCTAGGATTTCTTGAAGACACAAGCATGTCCTGCCCATGAGATGGACAGCAGAAGGTCCCTGGGAATCTTCAGGGAGAAGGCAGGGCTATGGAAGTGCAGCTGGCTGGAGAGCTGCCCAGTGCAGGCAGAGCTTTGGGAAGCCCCTTTCTAGACTTGCACTGCAGATGCTTCAGATCACCAACAACAACCAGACACAGACCCAGCACAAGGCTCAGGTGGAGGAATGCTATTCACAAACAAAACTCCAAGGCACAACTCTGCTCATGAGACTTTGCAGGAGTCAGCATTCCATGGAAACCCATTAAGCATCATCTTTCTGAGATCAATTGTAAGTAACGGCCTCCTTTGAGCGGATCTAGAGACTGCAGCGCCGCTCGCTTACAGGGTGCGGGACAACCCCAGCCAGGCATCCCACCCATGCTGTCCACACTGACATGCAGTGCTTCAGAGATGAACAGGACCTCATCCCCATGCACACCGAACCAGTGGTGCCAGCAGTCATTCTAAGAGGGGACAAGTCCTCCAAATTCATTAATAACAGATTCACAAGATGATTTATGTTATGGCTCTGAGGACTTGGAAGTCCTTTACAATAAGAGGCTCTCAAGCCTTCAAATACCATTTCTGTGCCTGTAGAGACCAAAAATCCCACAATGAGGACTCCACCAGGGGAGAGGGGTTTCTGGATCACTCAGATACTCCTCTGGGTGCCCTCATGACTGCAGACAGCCACACAGGATTACAGAGAGCTGCTGGTGGTGGCAGCTGCTGATTGATGTCCTCTATCCCTATCTCACACCCTATGCAAACAGGTGACAAGCTCACATGCTCCTCAGGTCAGCAGCTCTCTGGTGATCTGAAAAGTAAATTTGCTGAGGACTGCCTCGCCCTACGAACAGCAAATCACTACCATTAAACAGCAAGCTGTGACAAACTTATTACTGCTGACACACAGCAATAACCTCAGAAGCAGGGGCACGGGGGGCAACAAATCCTTGCTCAGACCACCCTGCCCAGCTCTTTGCAGGCTTCCCTGCATCCCATCTGCCATCCCACAAGCGACACAGCTCAGCGAGACACATGACAACAGGCTCTTCCTCTGGGGGCCCTAAGTCCAGCCAGCATTCCTCCCCTGTGCCTGCTGCCACATCACCACCAGCAAAGATCAGCGGTTTAGCAAGTGCTAGATGGTGGCAGCTCTCACCCACGTGCACAACTGCTGCAAGCACGAAGCGCACGACGCGTCAGCCCCCGCTAGCTCCTCTCCGACTGTCCGCAAGGCTTGCACAGCAGTGGATACAGGGAGCCACGGATGGTGCAAAGTGGCAGTGTTGAGGCAACCCTGCAGTCCAAACAAAACGCCCTCCTTATGTAAGAAACCACAGCCCCACGCCTTCTGCCAGGCAGCATAATGTACCTCTTTGTACGGGCGAGACAGCGCTGTGTATACACACTGCGCTAACGGCCGTCTGTCCCCTGCGCAGGATCATCACTGATAGGAACCAGATGCAGGAGCCAGCAGCTCTCGTGCCCTCCCCCCTTTCGCTATCGGTCCACTTGAAAACCCCTATGTGAGAACGAGGACCACGCGCCAAGGGCCTCGAGTGCTGCGACCGGCTACTCCAGTGCCACACACGCTCCTCGGCTTTGCATGGAAACACGCTCTGCCCAAGCCAGGAGGATGTGAAGGAGGTTCTGGGCACTGTCAGGGCTGGAATTATTCAGAACACCTTCCAGCACCCTCCAGCCCCTAGAACAGACTCCTGGTTGTGTGAGAGATGCCTTTGTGCCCACCACATCTGGTGCAGATGTTCAGAGACAGCTATCTGAGCAGAATAAATAGCTCTGAATCCCCACATGAACCCAGCCACTCTCAACTCCATCTGCACGCAGCCCGGCACGAGCAGGGAGGCTGGGGCTCAGCGCACCCACCAGCACACAGCTAGAAAAAGCTGCCACCCCTCCAGAGACTGAAGGGAAGCCAAGCGTGAGTGATCTCCACGCTCTCGCAGATGAAAGGAATGAGAATGAGGCAGGGCTCCTGCAGTAAGCAGGAGGGACATGATGGCTTTCCAGCTCTTCAGCATGGGAGTGACTGGCAGCTCTGCAGGGGACATCACTCCTGCAAGCAGCAAAGCAAGAGCTATCACTCACAGGTTCCACAATGCTCTCTGTAGAGCCATCCCTGCAAGAGCTGGGCCAGCGAGGGGCTATCCTGCACTGCTTTCTGCGGAACACACTGCCACCAAAGCTGAAGTGGCCTGGGTTTGTCTGCATCCCTTCTGCCTGAGACACCCCTGCCTCTACCAGCCCAGCCAGCCACATCCCCATCTCTCAAGCTGGGCCCCAAACCACTGCTGAATACAATTCCCTGGTGTTGTGAGCCAGCCAAAAATCAGCTGCCCTAGATCAGGTCTCAAGAGATCCCCAGAAGCTCATTTATACCACCCCAGGGCCAGAGTGTTTTGTGCAATCCCCGTTTAGCAAATCCCTCTTTGTGCCAATCCCTATTAGTCCAGAAACTGGTCTGGCAGCTCTCGGGGCAGTGCTCACACCACGGAGACCTCAACAGACTCAATTCTCTGCTCTCCTTTACCTGGGAAGACCTTGATACTTAGTCTACACCTGACCGAGCAGGTCAGCTGCTACCCAAGCCAGCCCAGCACAAGCACATAGCTTGGACAGCACAGGGTTCCTGCCCTCTTTCGCCCCTTCAGATCCTACGGTGAGGACAGGGAGGGACAGATACACAAGGTGCTAACCAAAGGTGTCTCCAGAGATCCACATTCCGCAAGCTCAGCATGGAGGATGGCTCACTACCCCTTCACTGCTCTTCTCCAGCCATCCCCCAAAGCACAACAGCTTTATCCTGCTCCCCACGCTGACACGTGTGATTTTCTGGTGTGTGAGCACCGCAGGTAGACAGGCACAGGGAGGACACAGGGCCACCCTTCCACCCAGCTGGACCAGGTAAATGCAAGTCTGGTGTGTCTTAGAAAGCAGTGCTTGCAACCTCCCCGAGCCTCCGGAAACCCTAATCGCAAGATACCTTGCGGGCTCCTCTCCGCCTCGGGAAAGAAACAACAGCCTGTTTCCACCTTGGGCTGTGCAGAGGTGGGGAAAAGGAGACCTTCAGTCTACCTGGTAGGATCAGAAAGGAGCACAAGCTCTGGCTGGAATAAAGACCTTTTTCAGAGCACTGGACTTTTCCAGCTGCCTGGAAACAGGAAGCGCCCAGGCGGGAGAACAGAAACCCTCACACACCCCGCATAAAGGCATACTGAGCCGTTAACCCTAATTACCTGTGACTGACACACGAGCGAGGCCCTGACCTTCCAGGCATCGCCTCAGCCAAAGGAAAATAAACAGCTCCCTTCATACGAAACACAAGCCATTTTCAACTCCCCCCCTCTCGCTGCTTTGCTTTTTCAGTCCAGAATTAAAGGTGTCTGAAATACAAGGGGAGAACAACCCAGCTGCAGCAGGGAAGGGGGCTGAGCCCAGAACCTGCCCACCACCCCCATCAAGAGCCAGTGTGCCCACCAGCATGGCTCAGCCAGCTCCGGCTCTCCTCCCAGCCCCTTCCCCACATCCCACAGAGGAGGAGTAGGATGTGGAACATCCACACCAGGGAGAAGAACAAGCACAGCTAATGGAGGCTCCTGCCCACTTCCCACCAGCAGCGGCCAACGCCTCCATGGTGTCTCTGGAGCGCGTGTTCGTGCCCTCCTGCTCAGTGGAAACTCCCTGGAAATTCACTCACTCTCTCATGTGTTTTCCTCTGACTGATTGCTTCAGAAGCCCCAGGAGAGCAGAGGACTTTGCTGCTCCCCTGGGCATGGATGCTGAGAGATTGTTTGCCGCAGAGATGCGATTTAGTGTTTATTACCCCAGAGACCCACAGCAGACACAGATCAGACCCCGGCCAAGAGGAAGAATCCACAGCAATCAAGCCCTGGCCAGACGGCTCAGATGAGGGAGGACAGGCTGTGTCAGGCGAATGGGGACACAGGGCCCTGACAGGCACCCCCAGGCCCTCTCTGCTCTGCTGACCACCATCATTTCTTCCAACTTGTGATGCAGCACAGCCCCCTCCCTCAAACATCCTCTTCTTCCAGCACACAGCAGTGCCCCAGTTTGGTCATGTCCCCCGAGCCATCCTTCCAGGGCCATGCCTCCCTCCCCGAGGGCCACAGGCACTCCGTCACACTGGCCCTGTCAGGGGAACAGAAGTCTCAAGCAGAAGGCAGAGCTTACCCGGGGGGCAGAGCATCTAGGGCCAGCACTGCTGCCCGGGCCGGCGGGGCGCTGGAGCCGGAGGTTGCCTCCTCTGGCTCTCCAGAGCTGGTCAGGGCAGGAAGAGCAGGAGCAATGGAGCTGTCAGCCGTGCTCGACGCTGCCGGGGTCGCTACGCTTGCTGCTGCTGTCGGCCTTTCCTCTTCGATGTCTGCAGCACCCACTACATCTCCGTTCACTGGAAAGGCAGAAGGCAAAGACATTAGCACCCAGAAAGGGTAATGAGGGACCGGCTGATCTACTGCACCCACACAGCCCTGGAAGCAGAGCACACGGTGGGTGGCAGCCACTACCGCCCAAGCACAGGACTCACAGCGCTCCCAGACTGCAGCAAAGGCAGCACCTCCTTCAGCCAGCAGTCAGATCCCCCTGGGAACCACCGCCTCTACCTTTGTCCTGAGACAAAAGCAGAGGGTACTTTGCATTTGTGCTCGGTATCTCTTCTGCCACTTGTAAACATGCTGCGTGCCTGACGGGAACTCAGGTAAGGAGCAGGAACTCAGAAACTGCTGCTGCACCATCCCCCCCGGGCAGAGGGAAGCCGAGGCTCAATAAGTACCTGCACTGCTAAGAGCTAAATGTTGTCGGATTCCACTGAACTTTTGGAAAAGGGAAGGGAAGAGAGAGCAAAGGAAAATTACAAAGAAAACTGATGAGGAGGAAAATGCAGACTAAAAAAAAAATGAAAGGGAATTTGTTTGACGAATATTTATTAGATAGCCAAAAAAACCCTGAGACTTGGCAGTCCAGCAGAGGATAACTTTCGCTACAAGACATCCTGGCTTCAGTGGCAAAGCAAAAGCATTAAAAACAAACCAGCAACAAGTAACAAGTAAGGGATGCAGACAGAGCTCCACAAGCTAGGGCTGAGAAACGCAGAAAACTGTACGGCAAGTATCTGTGTCTACAAGCCCAAGTATTTAGAAATACTGTAGGTAAAAGCCTCACAACAGCATAAACCCCCACAGACAGGAGACTGAAGAACTACAGGCACTCTGTAGAAACAGCAGGCTGTTTGGGACACTTTTGCTTTGCAGCTAGAGGTAGCAGGACAGCATCCTCCAGCACCAGAGGAATCCTGGTACACAGCATCAGCAACTAAAGGAGCCCCTCAGGCAGCACCTACGGGTGATGAAGATTTCCAGGTGTGCAGGCTCATAGCAACTTCCATAGCAAAGTCCTGCAAGACTTGGGTGAGGAGGTCTCTGACTGCTACTCATTTCTAGCAAGCCTTGGAAAGGGCAATTTTAGAAGCTTCAAACATGTGCCAGTCTTCAAAGGAAACCTAGAGAATGGCTCAGGTAACTACGCTGTGACGGGCTTGATCTCAGTCCTGGACAAAGCAGGGGAAAAGCTGATCCAAAGTTCACCTGATAAGGACAGGCTCCAAGGGGAACACAGCGAGGGCTAAGCAACGTGGCTGCAGAGAAAACGTGCCATGAAATAATCTTTTATTGTCGGATGAAACTATAGCTGTGTGTGACAAATGTCAGAACAGAGACGTTCTTGCAGCAGTCTACTCAAAAAGCATGATACTGTCACCAAAATGTACCAAACTGAGGAGGAAGAGGGTGGTTTCTAGAGCCATTCCACAGGGCAAGCCAGAGTGTCCAGCACTAATCCCAGCCACCCGAAACATTCATCTCCCCATCCTGAAGTGTAAAATCATTGCCGACAGGACTTGCAGAGGACACGGAGGGAGGTGAGTGGTAAACAGCAACGAGGAGAGCACAGTCATAAAGCCACTGGGAAGGCTGGGGCCAGGCCAATAAAACGTGTTTTAAACAAACCAAAGCCAAGGAGCCAAGTAGTACTTGGGAACAAAACCTCTGTCCACAGCCTGAGGGAGTGTCCCCCACACAGTGAGGACACTGGGAAGAGATGGGTGGGCACAGGGGACACTGCGCAGCATTTGCGCTCAGTACAGCGCTGCACCAAGCAGGGCAGAGATGACCCACAGCCCCAGGGAGGGGAACACACACCAGGAGCACCAGCTGAAAGGCAGCATTTCACATCAGCCTTCTGCTCCCCCATCTCTCTCCCAAAATGGGTTTTGGCAAAATCAGAATTGCATTGCTCCAGGTTTTTTCCAATGAAACAAAACAAAAAAAAAAAACCTGCCTTTTGGGTTGAACAAAACATTTCCTTCTACCTGAAACAAAGCACTCTGCTTCTCCTTCCAGGTCTCTGACAAAAGCAAAAGAAAGGACAGCGCTGCCGGCAAAACAGCGCAGGGGAGTGGGAGACGCCGCACTGCTCGGCCAGCTCCATGAGAGCCAGAGAAGGAAAACAGATAGACCGATTGTAGCTTTGTAGTTAAGCACTCCACAGGTCCCAGTCCCCACCCTACAAAGTATTTATGGCTTTGTGGACAAACTCAAGAAAGGGCAAGAGAAACTCTTCCAGAAATATGCTCTGGCATAAAAATCCGCCCCCTTTTGGGAAGTGGGTTTGTGCCTTCTGTGGTGATCAACAGACAGCTGCTCCATCCCGCTTCAGTGGACAAAGAGCTCAAGACATTTTTGCTGAAGACTGATGGGCAAATTCAGCTGAATGCTCCCAACCCTGAAAAATGTCCACTCAGCTGTGGTAACTGTCCTCCTTGCAGTGGCATCAGTGACACTGATGTCCCAGTATCCTTTTAAAAACCTGGAGCTGGATGCAGTATTTTGGTCAGGGAGACTCCAGGGAGGAGCCACAGAAATTATTCACAATAAGCAGAACAGCCCCTGTCAGTGCGCTCTGCGGAGCTGCCCATCTTATCAAAAGTAAAATCAATAAAAATCAATCAATTCACAGGGAGAAAATTCTCAGGCACTACAAGATCCATTATCTTAGCAGAAATTCATTTTCTCCACAAGACACAGCCCCGAGCTCTGTCCACGCCACCTCCCACGAGCGCTGGTTCACCTGTACCGTTGGCTGTGCCGTTGGCCATGCCAGTGTGCTGCGTGCTCTTGGCCTGCTGCCGGTGCCGACTCCTGGCACTGGGACTTTGCTCTCCACTCCCCGTGTTTTGCCTGGCCACTCCAGCAACATGTCTGTGCGTCCTGCAAGGGAAAGAACCACGGGAGGTGAGACACACTGCTGGCCTCACAAAGCAAACCTTGCTCCTGCCTTTTTGCCTCCGTCTTGTGCTGCCTGTCCCCCAGCACAGCCATCGGTCTCCCCTGAGAACGGCCAGGATGCAGCCACGTGCCTCTGGTCCCCTGGCAGTGCCGTGAACTTTGCGCTGCTTACTCGGACCCGCCAGCCTGCCCACGGGTCCTGGCACCCACCTGCCGGTGGCAGAGTCCCATGGAGGAGTAACCTGGGTGACAATGACCTGGCTTCTGTTTGCAGGTGCTCCCGAGGAATGGCCGCAGGCACTCACAGTTGGAAGCCTGCTTGCAGCACCAAGCCGGCAGTTTGCTCTGTCCACCCCTGCAATAAAGCTCCCCGGAGAGATCCCATGCCATCACCAGCTCCTGCACCGTGGTGGGAACTCTCACCGTGCCTCCCGCCCGGCTACAAGCCTTGCACGAAAGCAAGTGAGGAAGGTGCAAGTGTTCACTGCTGCTGTGACAGCCGTGGCATCTGGCAAAGGAGGGAACAAGCAGCTGGGAAAGACCAGAGCTTAAATCATGGCACAGGTTGCAACCAGCTTGGATGCGGCTGCTCCATCACTCTGGGGGTCTTCACTTAGTGCTACGCTGGAGCTCCCTTGCCACCACATGCCTGTGGCCAGGGCAGCCTGACCTCTGTGGGCAGAGCGCCTGCAGCAGCCCCCACAAACTCTCCCCCTCCGACCGCTCTGGGACCCTGAGGTAGCCCAAAGGCATTCAAGACTGGGTTTTCATGTTGATTAAGAAGCCTGGTCTGTTACTGAAAGCGGAGAGAGGGACTGGGCAGGGCGGGAGGGGGGATGCTGCCTTCCCACATCCCAGGGGAGCAGAGGCAGAGCCCAGCCACCTCTGCCCAGGATCCCAGGCCAGGGCAGCAACCGCAGAGAGTGAGGACCACAGGGATTAGGAAGTCCATTTGCTCCAGCCAAGTTCTCCCCTTAAAAGGGCAAAACCTGCAAACGGTCCCCACGTCTCAGGGCCAGAGCTGGGAGGGGACAGCAGCTTGGCAGCGACAGGGCACAGCATCAGTCATGGCACCCTCACCAGCTCCAGCAAGCCCTCAGTTCCTCCCACTCACTCCAAAGCTGCTCTCCTTGGGGAGCGGTTCACGACAGTGGGCAGAGATCGGGAGGAGACATGGGAAAGCTGGAGATGGTCGTTGAAAATAGACCAGATAAGAGCCACGGGCAGAGCAGCCCATGAGCAGGAGCTGCTGCGGCCACTTTGACTAGCCATGGACTCACCCCAGAAACCCCGGCTAACCCCAGGACACTGCTGCGTGCTGGGGGTTTGCTTTGGCAATCAGCACCTGGGGACTCAGGGCAGCTGCAGGCACAGAACAGGCTCCTCTTCCCCTGGCTGGGAGGTGAAGGACACCCCTCGCTGCCCATCCATGGGGCTCAGCAGGGCACACCAGCACCACACACCGGGACCCACCTCCCCACATTCACCCGTGGCAAGGCTGGGAAGCAGCGCGGCCCCCGGAGCCCTGGCTGGAGGGGAGCGGACAGGCAGCACCACCAGCAGGAGCTGGTCCTGCTGGGAGCAGCCCCCAAGGCACGGGACAGATCTGGTCCCTGCCCTTCTCAGCACAGATGAGCTCAGAGCTGCCCAGAGAGTTTTTAGAAACCAAAACAGGATGTTTCCAGGCTGCCAGCCGGCCGCACAGGGTTACCAGGCTTGAATTAGCCAGCCCGCTGCCCAGCCCAGCCCTCCTACGAGTGCTCCCATCTGGGCATTGTCTTTTAATAGACGCATGGAAACAAACCCAGCGAGGCCACGTGAGAGTGGCGGGGCTGGGAACGTGCTCTTAAAATAGGAGCGGGGAGAAAACAAGTCACAGCACAGATGGGAACAGCCTCTTGCGGCCACACTGGTGGGACAGAGCGGGGCGTGCAGAGGGCAGCCCACTTCCCAGGTGGCTGGCAAGACCCCCACTGTCCCCCATCGATCGGGGACCCTGCTGCGTATTCTGCCACATTGCCCCTCCTGGGCCGGAGGGAGCAGACGATGCCGAAGAGGAAAGTGGTGTCAGCCAGGGGTGACATCAACCTTTCAGCTCCCCCTCCTTCTGCCAAGGCAGAGCCCTCACGCCACAGAGGCTGACATGGGCCCTGGGCATGAAACCCAGGAGCGGCCGCCTCCTCCCGCTTCAGAGGCCAAAGGTCCTGGCATGCGACGCCAGCAGAGGTGGCAGCACCAGTCTCTGTCTCACTTGGCACACCAGATCACAAACTGCAGACAAAGAGGAGGGAGGGCAGAGCACCCAGCCAGGAGCCAGCACAGACTGCAGGGGCCAGGGCACAACCACCGGGAAACATACCTGGGAGAGCCCCGGCACCACGTGGGCAGCGCCCGAAACACAGAGCTGAGAAATTCCCCCAGCAAAGGGGGGAGGAAGCAGCCACATCCCCCAGCAACCAGTCCTCACGCCTGCAGTGCAGGGAGCAGAGATGGCACCCGTGTACCACCACCCTGGAGCTGGGGCAGGAGGAACACCCCCTGGCCCCATGGCAGCACGACGTGCAGCTGGAGGCGAGTGGCTCTGAAACCCTGAATCCAGCTCTGGCACCTGGCTCCAAAACCCCAAACCCACTTTATTCCGGTTACCCACCCCCTTCCAGCTGACCCAACACCCATCTCGTGGCTTGTTCTCCAAGGCCCGGAGCAGCCCCCCGGCCCCTCTGCTGTAGCAGGCAGCACACCCGCTGTGCAGCACTGCCTGCCTCTCCCCTGCCTGTGCCAAGGGTGCAGCTGGTGATGGCAGCTCCCCCAGCCTTTCGCTGTTGCTGTGTCACACCAGAAGCCACATGCCTGGGGACATCCCGCAGCCAGATGTGGGGCTTTGCAGAGCAAGGGGTCTCATGAAGGGAAATACTTCATGTGAGTGACCCGGAGGAGTGTCCCCTGCCTGCCCTCAGGGATGCCCATGCCTGTCACTGGCTGAGTGGTGACTTTTCGACATCACACAAGCCGAGAAAGCAAAGTATGCTGCACTGAAGAGATCACTTGAGCTTGCATGAGCTTGTGACAGGTGACAGCAGCTTCTCATGGCCACACCTAAGTCACAATACTTGACGTGGCTTGCCAGCCGGACCCTCTCTGTAGGGCGAGCAGCAAAGCAGGCTACTTTATTCCCTGCTGTCAGAAGAGGCCGCTTTGACCACCACAAGACAAACATGGATTGTGGCAACTGTCCCAGCACCCATGACACCAGCTCTCAGCTGGGAACCTCTGAGCTCTGTTTTCTCTCCACACAGAGGGCTGTGGAATTTCACACCCCGTCACCAAGATTAGCAGCAAATCCCAAGATGACATTTGTTCAGGAGAAGAAAGAGAAGCCCTGACCAAGCAGTTTCCCTTGAGGGGACAGTGTAGAAATAGCTGAGGAGCAAAGAATGACCCTTTTCTTTCCATCCTGCCTGCAAGCGAGTTTGCCAGTATCCATCACCAAGCCCATGAAAATAAACACGGCTCTGCATATAAACAGAGCAAACATCAAACAGCATTCCCATGTGCAAAGGACCTGTACTCCACTCCAGAGGAGGCAGATGCCTCCATGGTGGGTATGTACAGCAATGCTCTGCCCCACGTAGCAGTACTACATCAAACTGTGGAGTTATATCCAGAACAACCCTAAATTCAGGTGAATATAGGATGAAAACTAGCTAGGATGTTTCCCATACCAGGGCAGCCATGGGATTTTTAATGACTGCAAGCACACCTGGAAGGTCCCCTGTAGAAGTACTGGCCAGGCCTCGCCACGCTTCTCTCGCACACTTGCAGGTGCAACACCAAAAGCAGAAGCTACTTTCAGGCAATCGGAAAGCAGTCAGGAATCAGAAGTAAACAGTCACCAGGCTGAACCTCCCAAACCAGAACTTTCCTCGAAGGCTTTCTAGCGCCTACTGTTAGCTGCTAAGTGGCTGCAAAGTCCAGCTCCTGTCAGGACCCCAAGCACTCTCTCACCCCTTAGGAGCCTTTAACACCTGGACAGCTGTAACCAAGAGGAGGAGCCAAAACAAAAGGGCACAAACTGTGTTCAGCAACCTGCTCCCAATTTCCCATCCCACTCCCTCCTCATGTGGGAGATGAACACACGATATGGAAGGACGGGGTCACTTTTTAGAGCCAGAAACACTTCTCCCCTTCGCTCATCTCTTGTACGTGCCCAGCAAATGAAGAAGAAGCAGAAAAGCTTGAGCTGTGGGGCTTGTTGCTGAGAGTGCTCCTAAGCCTGAGGGCACACAGAACCTCTTATCAGGCAGGCTGCAGGCACCCTCTCTACAGGCACGCTTCTAACCAGAACATCTGTATAGGCTGCTGGGACACTGCCATGCTCTGGAAATATAAATAGGTGTTAAATTCAACTCCATGTTGACAGTGTGACACGTCTCTCAATAACCACAGCTCCAAAAGGAGCAGCACTGAGCCACTCCAGCCCAGCGAGAAGGCAAGGAAGGGCATTGCGCCAGGCACAGGATGGCCTGCTGCCCAAGCATCTCATTTCCTTTGGAAGCAGCTGTTTTTTCCCTGCAGCTCTTCTTCTCTGCCTCTCCCTGGACTTTTGGAAGCATCCCCCTGTGACCACCACCCAGAGGAGCATTGTGCTTCCCAGCCTGGCCCAGCACCTGGCCAGGACTGTGCTTTAGGCGAAAGCTGGGGTCCCCATAATCCCCATTTGAAGGGACACCTTCAGACCAGCCCTTTGCTGGTCTGCCTGGTCACAGCCTGCTCCACACTTCCCTGGTAGACCATTCCGCCAGCTGCCCATAGAGGTGGAAACTGTCTGGGCCATCATAGACGTCACACTCCTCAAGAAACAAATACTTTTAAAGAGAGGCCTGGGTCAGCTGCACCCCGGCTGTATGGCCACCTCCCAGCTCTGCTGTCCTCCAGGAAGTCAGCCAGCTCACCCCTGCTCCACACCTCCTATGGGCTGCTTTGCTGGGGGCTCACTGGGAGATCCTGAGTGGTGTCCATTGGACAAGGATGATCTAGACACTACTCAGCTGCCTCACAACCACAGCAACCACCAAGTAACAGCCCAACAGATGCTGCCAGAATGGGACCCTTACCTTGGTCTGCTTCCAAAGCAGTTTGTACTGGGAGGCTGGTGTCTGCTCTCTGTGGCGGCCGGCACACTGCTGGGGTCCCGTCCAGGCACCTGGGACCCTGAATGGGTGAAAAAAAAAAGCAGGTGAAGAAAATGATTGAGGCACCTACTAGTTCTACCTTCCTTCCTTCCCTCTCTCCTTCCAGAAAGGAGACCCAAAAGCACAACAGCTCCACATCTTACAGGGCAGACCCACCAGCACACAAGGACACCATGCCCTTACTCTGGGGTGCTCTCCTCTCCCACCGCTGTGCAATGGCATAGCCCATCCCCAGAGCACCCCGTGGCTCTGAGCGCAGCGCTAGGGAAGGTGAATGCAGGGATTCGCAGAACTGGCAGCAACAGGAGAGCAGCTGCATTTAAGGTCTCCAGGTTTCACAGGCTTCGTCTCCCAGCGAGGGAAAGCAACGCACCAGCCCCTGTCCAACACGAGCTCTGCTCGCTCCCCTGGCAGCCCCGATGGGTCAGACATCAGTCCATGTCTCCACACACCCTCCATCACATGAAGCCCTTTTCCGTGTGGTTCATTAAATACATAAGCCGTTTCCCCAGCCCACACAGGACAGTAAGCCTCACGGGCGGCTGGTGGGGGGCCTGGAAAAGGGACGTTCCTGTCATGCCATCAAGGAGGCAGGGCGTGAGCCTGTCGACGCTCCTGCTCCTGTCCCACCACATGCTTGCTCCCACAGGAGCCTGTGCGCAAGCCCGGAGTTGGGGTGGGCAGGGGCCAAGCCTTACCTGGGAGAGGAGGCGGCTGCTGGCACTCGGACGCTTGCTCAGAGGTGCCGAGGGGCCGTGCTCTCAGCCCCGCTCCTCTCCCCGCCTCGTGCTCAGAGCTGCCACATGCATGTGGAGACGGGCGGCACTCACCCTCTGTCACGGCGCTGCCATTAGGCAGGCTTCCCAGATCAACAGCAGGCCCGTCCAGGAAAATCGTCAGCTCTCCACTGGAGACAACGCTGCCTTTGTTCTCCGTCTGGAGGTCCAGGGTCAGCTGCCTGTTCTCCACTGTAGGAGACGAGGGCACATAGAGAAAAGAGACCAAGCAGTCACCACTCAGGATACCAGCCATGATGGAAGATGGCTCCACCACCCCGGCTCCCCCATGGGACAGCACATCAGCCTCCTGGTCCCCTCCAGGCCTCCCCGTGCCCCCAAAGGACAATGTGCCTGCTCCCTCAGGGTCAGTTGTCCCAGTGAGCACCACCGGCATTGGTCCCACACCTACAAGTAGCTACCAGCGTTGCCAGAGGACACCCAGTCAGCCCCACCACCAGCTCCCAAGGAAGACCCTCCTTCACCAGCATGTTACTTGCAAAGCAGGGTCCCTCCACGGGGGTGGAGCTGCCCCTGGCTGCAATACAGCCGAGACCACCACCGCATACAGATCCAGAAACTGGGGCTGCAGGGGAGATTGTGGCAGAAAAGCTAAGGTATTTGGCTGGTTTGACATGACACATGGGGCAAGAAGGGTCGTGCATGAGGGTGACCACCGGCAGGTGTCTGGGACATGAAGCAGACTGACGACTACGTGCCCAACGGTGCCTGAAGCCCTGGCCTCCTGCAGAGGAGCAAGCAGCATCTTTCAGAATCGGGGGTATCCTCATGTCACCTAGAAAACCCAGGCAAGGGAAACCCCAGGCACGGGAAACCCCAGGCACATCCCTCCATCCTCATCCCAGTGTATCAGTTCCACTGAACACAATCAGCACAAAGGGCTGCCCCAAACGCACAGAAATGCTCCGCTGCAGCATAAGACTGCCTTTGCAGAAGCTTCTGGAGTGGGTGGCATAGGCTGGGAGGCTCCTGGAGGCAGCCGCCAGCTCCACTCCCCTCCCTTGTGAGCCAATTTGGCTCCAGCAGCTTAGTGAGACTTTGCCAATCACGGCTCCACGCACAGCTGGACACAGTGGCTTTGCTCAGGGGTAACGGCCCCAGGAACACCACTCACGGTTCTCCCCTCAGGCATGGAGCAGCGGCGGGGATGGGGAACCGACGAGCTCCACGGTGCCACATGCCAGGGCACCCAGCAGCTGCTTTGAGAACCAGCGCCTGCCCTGTTTCACCGACACACATTGGCAGCCACAGCTCCCTGCGCTTCAGGACACCCACCACCCTCTGAGGCCTCCTGACAGCTCCCTACTGCACACGGACAGCAGCAAGACGTGTCCCTGGAAGCCACCAGCAGGGCTGGAGGCAAGGCACAGTGCGAAAGGGCTGCCTGCACACCTCCCACAACCTCCTCCAACCACGCACACAAAACCACCTGCTGTGGGGCCACGTCCCCACAAGTGATGACAGAACAACATGACCCTCAGTGCCCACGGGCAGGCAGGGCACCATCGCAGCAATGGCCAGAGCCAGCAGGACCGAAACACCCAGCTCCGCCACAGAAGGCCAGAAACATTTGGCTGCGCCAGCCTGGGACACCGGCCCAGACGCTTCCTGACTCATTTGCTCAAATAATATTTTTATTATACACAGATTGCTCATGACACAACGGCACCATTTTTTAGCAACCTGCTTTGTCGCGGTGCGCCGTGGGGACGGGGTGCGGTACCTGGGAGCAGGAGGAAGATAGGAACACGCTTCCCACGGACACTTCGTCCCATCTCTAGCTCTGGGGTGAGACACACTGGCAGGGCCCCAGGGTGTGCAACGGCCACCCAAACAGCACCTACAGCTCCCGGCTGCCATCCCAGCCCTTGCACAGCACCAGGGGTGAAGGCGCACAGCCCACGGTGCTGCTGCACGCCAGCCTGGCCACTGCCAGGACCAGAAGGAGCCGCGCACCTCTCGCACCAGCCCAGAGTGTGGCTCCTGCCCTCCTTCCCTGTCTGGAGCTGCTCCTCCCTGCAGGGCGCCTGCCGGCCTCACACAAGTGGGAAGGGACGCAAAGGGGACAGAGAAGGAGTCTGGCACGAGGCCAGTCACAGCACTTGCACCATGTGTGCCAGCCCACCCTCCGAGCCACCCTTCCTCCGAGCCCACCAGCGCTGAGAAGGGGAACCCAGCTCTGAGAAGTCTCTGCCCCGCAGGGCTCTCAACAGGCATCCTGAAGCCCAGCGCCACAGGGTCTGTGGAACAGGCTGCACTCATGGATCTCATGAAAGCATCTCAGGTTTTTCGTGCCAAGGAGGCAGGTGTCCCCTCAGCGCCCAGGGTCCAGGCACGGCAGGAGCACGTGCTCACGGGGGCGAAGCATGGAGGTTGGAGCCCAACTCTGTCGGTTGTTACCTGCTCATCATCAGACAAGGGATTCTGCTAAGCCTGGTCTGACCCATCTGCCCAAAGAAGTTGCTCTCAGTTTGCTTCCAAGGGGAAGTGATCTCACAGACATTTTTAAGAGCCTGAGATAGAAGATGCTACGGAGCACGGCCAAAAAACAGAACAAATCCAGACCCTGTTTCTCCCCGGCTGCTCCAAGCCATAGGAATTTGCATTTTCTCCAAGCCGTGCGGAAGCTGTGCCCGCACACTCCGGGGGTCCCCTCCATCCCCCTCTGCGAGTGCCCGGCAGCCGAGCGCACCGCTCTCCCCGGCGGAGCTGCACAAGCCCTCATTGTGCAGGCGCCCAGCCGAGGGGGCGGCAGTGCAGGAGCAAAGACAAGGTGTCTCCAAGTGGAGGATGTGAACATGAACCTCCCAGCCGGCTTCCTTCTCCCCCTCTCCACCCCCTTCAGCTTTTTTAAAGAAAATAAACACTAGCAGAACCTTCCATTCACTGTCCCAGTCCAGCACGCGGGACGCACAAAGGGACATTGCTGTTGCACCAACAGAGGGTCCCCTGAACGGCTGAGCACAAAGGCTGCCTGTGTCCCGCCGGCAGCCAGAATGTCAGAGGGATTATTATTATTTTGGGAGGGGGTCGGGGGGTGATTTGGTCCTGAATAAGGTCTCAGTTCAGCTACTTCCAGTGCCCTGCACGCAGCATCAGAGCTCCCATTTAGTGGAGGTGAGCTGGAATTCCCACCCAGCCCATTAAGCGGATTTACGGTTCCACAAAGCGAGGCTGGTAGCAGCCAGCGCGATAACGGCCCCAGGCTGAGCCTGAGCCCAAGCCCTCCGGGACCTCCAGGAACCACACGCATCTGATGTCCATGGGCACAAGCACCAGAGAGCTGCCATGTGGGAGGGGGCAGCCCTTCTGCCTCTTTCCTGGGTTGGGTGGCTCTATCTTCACGCACAGAGCCAGGAAGATTTCCAGAGAGACAGCCGGACGGTGCTTCCCACCCTCTCAGCTCCCCAAACCCTCTTCACACAGTTCCATTGGATGCAAAGACTGGTTTCCACTCAAACGGCTCCATGCAATCAAAGCTGTATCCACCATCACCCCTCAAGAGCAGCCCCCTGCGGAGCAGCAGGGACTGACGCTTATGCAAACAGAAGATGGACGCAACCTACTTGCCCCCCATCAGTCTGCAGAAGAATCAAATCCCAAAGCCAGAACCATGCCCTGAAAGCACCCTGGCACTAGACAGAAAAAACAGGGCAGGAAATAACGTCAGCAGGGCCACTCTCAGCCCCGGTGGGAACACTGAGCCGTGCCAGCTTCCCCCAGGTCTCGGGGTCCCTGAGCTACCCCAGAGCTCAGGGCTGTTGGGCAGGCAGCACTGCTCACGGCACCCACCTCCCTGGTGCTTGACAAGTTAAGACTACCTTAACCTTTGTGCATACCTGCAGCTGAAGGAATGATTCCACGCTGTGGCTACAGTCCCTCTGGGAAGAAGCAGAGGGAAGTTAGACCTTCCACAGCCATCCCTAAACCAAGGAGGAACCCAGAGTTTAGGGGAAGGAATAATCTCTACTGTCCCAGGTCACAGTCTCCCCAGGCAGTAGGAAGCTTTGCCCCTGCTGCTGACCCAGTCTCAGCCACCACGGCTTACAGACAGCTGTGTCCCACTCTATTTATCTGCCAGGTATAACTGGGAGGACCTCAGACTTCTGCTTCTTTCCTCTGAACCATCACAGCCCTCGGAAGGAAGACAAGATGGGAAGAGAAAGTCAAAGAGCCCACTATCTCTGACCGGGGGCAGCTGGCCATCTGCAAAATAGCCCGGCCAGGGCACGGCAGGACCAGAGCTAGTGGACCCTGCTAGGTTGGGGACAGAGAGCAGCCTCCCATCCAAAGAGAGCATGGAGGTGGCCAGGGCATGGGGACTGTGCTGGTGGTCACAGTCCCATCAGCTCTGCGGGACATTTGGGACACGACACTGGAAAGGTGACATGGGGTAGGCACGGTCCGACCCCCACAGTGACTTACTGCCTTGGACAACCAGTTTTACAGGACTGTTGCCCAGCTGCTACAGAGGCGGCTCAGTGAACAATCACCTCAGCCAGTCTGCACATCTGCCTTCACAGCTCCTCGCTAGAAGCCTTTGCTGCCAGGTTGCGCAGCAGAGCTCCTTTGACAGTATATCCATGACATGGAGGCAGCTGCAGCTTTCCAGAGGTTTGGGGGGTTTGGTGCTGGCTTCCTGGAGAGTCCCACGAGGCCGCAGCTCCAGCAGCTCTGCCTGGGGCGCAGAAGCAGGAAAAGAAAAGGCTCTGCAGGATCTGTAAAACCCTGGCATGTGGTGCCACTCAAGAAACAGGAGCCTGTTGATGTAACTTGCAACCCAAGCAGTGAGCAATAAAAGCGAGCACTTTCATTTGCAAGCTGCAGCCTGGCTCACTCCAGCGCCTGCACAGACATTCACTGCTCGGGACACAGGGGGACCAGCAAAAACCAGCGAAGCCCAGTATTGGCTTCCAGTGGCAGACTGTGGCGCAAGGCCGGCCGGGGACGTTCCTTGGGCCTCACGGGAGAAGCGGGCGAGGAGCTCCCGAAGCCTGGGAACAAAGAGGTGCCTCTGCAGCAGGCAGCAGCTCGGGGGCCGGGGCAGGGGGCTGTGCCATTGCAAATTAGCTGTTTTACGGGAGCCCTGGGAGCAGCTCTGTGGAAGGCGCCAGCTCATTTTCTGTGACTGAGCCCATTCTTACCCACCTCTCCGTCTTCCTAGCCAATCCCCTCCAAAAGCAGGAGGGCGCTGCCTGCCAGAGGAGAGGCCCCGGAGGCGCCTGCCAAGGCGGTGGGAAGCGCAGCAAGCCTGAAAGCAAGGCTGGACCAGCCCGGAGCAGGAGCTCCTGTCTGACAGCTTGGGCTCTTAGCTCCAGCAAGCTCTCCCCATCTTCCCAGGAGCTCAGGCCTGACTGGGCTCATCGCTGAGCTCTTTTTCCAGGCTCCAGGCCTCAGAGCTGAGGCTCTTCCACCTGAAGCAAGGCGTGCTTGGCAGGAGGGCGGACAGAAAGAACAAGGGGAGCTTCAGCGTCTTCCTCCTGGCAGGCAGGAGTCCTGTACGCACTGTCATGGACATCAGCGGGGCTGAGAACACCACCCCTACCCAAAAGCAGGGCAACCAGAACAATTCTTCCACACCAAGAACTACAGGAACACAAACCAAAGGCCACAGCTACACTCATGTATCAGTAATTTACAAAAAAAAAACTCACCAAAACCATAACAGACCCAACTAAGCTAGAAAGCAGGTCTGCTGCCCGGCAGGAGCAGCCCCTGGGGAAGGTACACTCCTGCTGAGTGCCTCCCAGGAAGGGGGAGAGGATGACCAGGCCCCCACCAGTGGCAGAGGGCACACATGTTTCGGTGCCTTCCCCAGGGCAGAGGGTCATGGGCTGCATGAGGACATTACTTATCCAAATCAGGTTGGCTTGAAATCCCAAATGCCATTTGCATGCCCTTGTGTGACCTGGCCCCTTCCCCACGCTGGCAGGCAAAGGGAACAGGCTGCCCCTCCTCTCCGCAGGAGAGGAACCCTCTCAAGGATGGGGCCTCCCAGGGACACAGGCTCCCACGGGACCTCCGGGGGACCGGCAGCAGTCTCTGGCCCACTCAGAGTCGCAGCAAAGGCCAAGCAGAGAGTTTGCAGAGAAGAGGAGGGAGCAGATGCCAAGCTAGACAAGCCAGGCAGACAAGAGCGCGTGGCTCGCCCAGGCAGTGCCAGCTGCCCCCAGCCCACAGCAGCACCTTCCCAACAGGGCAGGCTCTGCAGCTTTAAGAGTCCTCCCTCCCAGCCCACAGCGTTAAGGAAAAATCTGACACGTTTTTTCTGGTGGATGTTCACGGACAAGCTAAAACAGCCAGTTGCCTTTTCCATTCATTTTCCACACAGCCCCCTGGGACGCCTGCTAATGAAAGAGCTGATTGTGCCCCTGCAGAGGAACAGGCAGGTAGGGCAGGAGCAGCAGTAGATCCAGGAGCCCAGCTCGGCAGGGTACCAGCACAGCTCGGGAAGAAAAAAAAGCTGCAGAGGAGTGTGGCCTGGGGCAGAGACCCCCACTGCAGGCTGCCTGACAACAACAGGCAACCCATACCTGCAGCTACCCAGGGTGGATGTTCAGGTCCTCACAGGCTTTGCAAGATGATGGCAGCAGCAGCAGCACAGCCGCCTGCATTGGCCCTCGCTGCCCCGGCAGGACAAGGTGCCACCCAGGGGCATGGTAGCCTGCCCGCCATCGGGAGCACAGCAGGGACACCATCGCAGTTTCGTAGCCTGCAGCGGGCAGTGCCAGAGGAAGGAGCTCACCCCAGGCCCTGGCATGGGGGAGAGTCTGAACCAGCCCCACATCCCCCCCAGGGCATGGGAGGCCCCTCTCCCCACTCAATACCAGGTCTGTCTCTTGCGAGTGGCAGAGCTTTGCTTGGAAAAGACAGAACAAGCCTTTTCCAGCCCTGTGCAGCCGCTTGCGCGTCCCAAGGCCTGAATGGCCGCCTTTATGCAGTAGCTACTGTCACGAGCCATGCTCTGGCGACCACAAATGGTAGCAAATAGCTGAGAGGTTTGTGTTTCCGTGCAGGCTGCGGCACCCTGGCTAACAGAGGTATGGCTTCCGTCACACCCCGGCCCCCCGGCCCTGACAGGCGGCCCAGGGCGCACAATGGCACCTTGTTCCTTCCTGGGGCGGGGGACTGCATGGGAGCTGCTGTGGCCACAGCGTCTCCTCCCCGCTGTGCACCTAACAGGGCAGGCGAGGAAGCAGGACCCTGCAGAGCGCAGGGCCCCCAGCCAGGGGGGAGACCGAGGGACCCCAGTGGGGTCTGGCTCATACATACATTTCCCACCGCTCTTCAGCAGGTTGCCAAGGCTGACGGAGGCGGTGCCCAGCAGCTCGTTCCTCAGGGTATGGCAGCTCCACACCTTCAGGTCCAAGTGGCTCTGAGCCGTGACATTCCTATAGAGACCAGAGAAGGAGGCCATCACTGTAGCCTTGTCCCTGCTCAGGGAGTGGGCAGTGCCAGGCCTGCCAAAGTCACGGAGTGGAGAGAAGTGGGCAAGGCCATGGGGCAATGGGAGACACCCCTGGTCCCGCCACCCTCCCAGCCTGGCTGTCCCTGGCAGCATCCTCGTCTGGAGGGCAAAGATGTCTGACAGCTGAGCAGCCCCAGCCGATGGCACAGCGGCATACACCAGGGAGCACAGGGCCAGCCCCGGCACCGTTCCTACACCAGGGCATCATGGAGACTTACAGGATGAGGATCTCGTTCCACAGCAGCTCAGAGCTCCCGATCTGCTTCCCCGTCTTCTTGGTCTCACTGGGCAGCCCGTCGCCTGCCACCTCCACGTAGCAGTTCATCCGCGATGGGCGGCTGTGCACCTTGGGCTTCACAGACACGACTGGGCAGGGGGGAGAGACAGAGGGTCAGGCAGCCACAGGGGAGCCCCTGTCCCCTGCTCCCCATGCTCCCCCCACCACCACCAACTCAGGGTGCCACAACTCACTGCAGAGTCAAACTGCTTTTGGGAGTGAGAAGTAATTCTCCTGATGGCAGCAACGGCCAGATTCAGGCGCTTCTGTTCCTGATTGCTGCCTGTCCCCAGCTTCACCGAAGGCTACAGGAGTGTCACGGTCCCCACAGACATCACCCTACCCCAGGGCTTGTGGGCAAATTAGGGGCAAAGGGGGCTCTGTCAGAGCCACTGAGGAGAGACACCCTGCAGGGGAGGCTCGGCTGCCCCCCAGGCCAGCAGTACCCTTTGCCAGGGCTGCCCCAGGGAAACAGCTCGGGGGGACGCAGCTCCGGGCGTCGGGAGCCATCTCGCGGCCATGGAGCCACGTCCCGACGGCAGCCGGGGAGAGGAGCTGCTCTGCTTCCCTGAGCGGGCACGGGACCCGAGCTGGCCTCCCCCAGCCCCTGCTCCCCCCGAGAAGGTGGGAGCCCGGGGTGCAGGCAGAGCACACACCCGGACCAGATGCACTCGAAATCCACATTCCGTGCCGCGGGGCTCCCGGCCCCACCTCTGGCAAGGCAGCAGGACCCACCTTTGACGGAGAGCTGTGACTTCTCGCAGGGCGGCCCAGCCCTGGCCCTGCTGGAGCTCGCAGCGGCCATGGCATCACCCCTGGCTGGAAGCAGAGAGAGAGAGGAGACACCTCAGCACCGCTCCCACCATGCGGAGGAAGCCGAGGCTGCACCGGGCTCCCAGGTCAGCCCCTCTGGGCCCAGACGCAGCCCCGCCATTAATGCAAGTGACCCACATGGCAGGGAGATTTGGCAATGGACAGGCACATGCCTGGCAAACACTGGTTCCCTCTCACTCCTGACAAACCAGCCCTGCACCACAGGCCACAGCAACACTGCACCCTAGGGAGAGAAACCCCCCTTCAATGGCACCGCCATGGCCTGAAGAGAGCCAAGCCAAGCTGGGCAGTGCTCAGCCCTCTGGACACCCCATTTGGGCAGCTGCAGCTCACCCTGACCCAAAGGTCGCTGCTGATCACAGCCAGCATGAGGACAGAGCAGCCTCCAAAGCCTTCAGCAGATACGTTGTCTCATGCCCTGCTCCATGCTGCTGAGCAGCAGCACCGTCTCATGAGCAGCCTGCGTGGCCACCGCACAAGGGATCCCTCAGAAAGGACGAGGCAGTGACACTGGCAGAATAGAGAAAGGTCCGGTCACAGTACAGGGGAGCAGCCGCATTCCTCACGGACAGCCCAGGTCTCCTCCTGGCAGCAAAATCCCACAGAAAAATTGGTCCCATCTACTCTAACACACTGAACAGGTCGGGGACCACAGCTGCTCTGAACACAGAGAAGGCTCAAGCTACGGAGCAGGCTATAAGCCCAGACCTCCACTTCCCCAAGCGCTCAACACTTCCTTGCTCTCCGGCGCCACATCACTGTCACCGTAAGCACAGCGCTTCCTCCTGCCCCTTCAGCTGCAGCTTTCCCCTGGAGTCACCCACCGGGGACAGGGAGTGGGCAGGAAGGGCACAGGCTGCAATGCCTGGGGACACTGGCAGTACACGTGGCTGGGTGCCTCTGCCGAAATGACTGACCACAAAGTAGAAGGATGAGGTCATGTATCACGCAGAAGCACGAGGTGCTTAGTCTGGGACCACAGAGTCAGCTATTGACTCGCACCGTCCTCCTGAGCCCACAGGCAGCAGTTCTCTCTGCACTTCCCAGGCAGAGGAGCTGGAGAGGATGCACCGAGGGTGGGTGCCTGCAGTGGGTGTCAAGGTCACAGACCAGTGGGTCCCTGCCTGCGCAAGCCCCCGACACAGCAAGGAAGATGGAGGCATTTGCTGCCCACCCCCAGGCAGGAGCAAAGAACAGCCTCAATCCTGTAATCTGGGGTGAGAGCTCAGATGTGGCCAAACCTCATCCCCCTCCCAAGTCCCCAAAGCCAAGAACACCCCTCCCACCTGCCCATGCCTGCCAGCCTCTCCCTCCCCCTCATCAGGGAAGGGAAGCATGAAAAGGGGAGAAGAGCATTTCCAGCCCCTGCCACCTCCCCTCTTGTGCAGGAATATCTCTCTCTCTCTTCCCTGCCCTCTCCCCACACCCTCATTAGACCTTACCAAGCTCCATTCCAAAGCCACGTCCTTTTTTAAATCCCTTCTTGTGAGCCAGGGTCTCCGCTCCCCACCTGCTTCTCCGTGCCAACCCCATGCAACCTCACCGCCCCCCAGCACAACAAACCCTCCCGACACCCCATGCTCAGCCGAGATCTGGCCAGTGCCTCGCACAATCCCCACCTCTGCCTGGAAAACCTCGTTTGGTATCAGACTTGCCGCTGTCTCGGTTCTATCAGATGGCAGCTGGAGGCTCGCTAACACACATCGATCTCCTCCCCCTCACGAGTGGGGGAGAGCTGACTTATGCAGGGAGGTCCTTCATGAGACTAATTGCACTCGCTATTACTACAGTTACTCCTACTGCAATTATCCTGGCCCACACATCACTCCGGCCTTCCCTTAGGATACTGTTAATCCTCGTGTTTGTTATGACTCCCCAGTTCCACATCACCTCTTATTTCATTACCGCCGTTAAGTAGGCCCACAGAAAACAGCCAGGCCCACGTGTCCCTCCTGCGCCAGCCTGTGACCAGCCCCTGGGCCAGACCCACCACCCAGCCTGTCCTGCGGGGCCTCTCGCACTGACACTAGTGACCTGCACCCACAAAGTTACTGCGTAAGACCCAGGGCAGCGGGGACTCTGGATCCCCGGTCCTCCCTCACAGTCACCAGCACGGCTTGTGCTCTTCTGCAGCCGTCTTGACTCTTTTTCTTTCTCTTTTCCTGATTCTACCCCACGTCACTGTCACTTACTTTAACTTCCCTGGCCACGTTAAACGCCCCTCGGCTGTCAGAAAGCCCCTCTGTGTTCAGTGCTGCTCCCCCAGGCACAGCTTTCCTCTCCCGCATGCTCCATCTACCGCTCGCAGCCCCTGCGGAGCCGGCTCGGGGCTGGGGCGGGCCCGGGGCGCTCCCTCACC
>VZSZ01007079.1:54670-132056 GCA_013398815.1 Ibidorhyncha struthersii | reverse complement strand
TGCTGCTTCCCCAGGTCCGGCTGAGCTCCACCCCACGGCACCCCGAGGCCCCCCTGCACCTCGCTGGCTTCCACCTGCCCACCAAGGTAAGGGAGGGCAACACAGCGCCCCAAGGTGCGGTGCTGAGAATGGGGACAGAGCCCCGCAGAGCCCATGGGGAGCAGCAGGCGAGGGACCCCCTGTCCTGTGTCCCCACAGCACAAGCGCCCAGGGAGAGGCCAGCATCAGCCCAGCTCTGAAAGGAGCACGGTCCCGTCTGAGAGTGACGAGTTCAGCTCCTTCCTCTACTGGCGAGCCCCCCTGNACCCGGAGCCTCCTCTCCTCCCTGTCCTTGCTACCCTGGTTTCTGGCTGGCTTTTCCTGACTCCTCTGCGCAGTGCTGGACTGCACCAGGAGCGCTGCGTGTGCCTGACTGTCTTCTCTACCCCAGAAAGATCAAGCCATCTCCGTTAGCCCAGAGACCACTGAGGAGCACCAAAGCTCTGAGGATGGGGCCAGTGCTGAGGAAGAGGAGGATGAAGAGGAGAGCGACAATGAGGGTTGGATAACACCCAGCAACCTCAAACAGGTCCAGCAGGACACAGGGCACTGTGACACTGCTCCCGTCGGTGTCCAGGTCGGCTGCGTCACCACTGACTTTGCCATGCAGGTGGGTGCTGGCTGCTGCCCTGCACAGGACCAGCTCCAGCCTCAGGCTCAGCCGATGCTGTGTGGGCACTGTATCTCCCCTGCCTGCATGGGGGGCTGGTGGGGTGGGCTGAGGGGCCAACTCCCAAATTACTCAAACCTGCAAGCTGGTTAAACCAGCACACCAAGACAGAGGAGCGCACTGCTGAGTCCCTGGGGCAGGATGAGATCAGCATTGCAACAGCTCCTTTTATCTTAAAAAACAGCCAGTTCTGTCCATAGCAGAGACCTCTGCAAAGCCCGTTGGCATCACTTCCATCCGCTTATCGCTGCTTAGGCTGGCAGACCCTGGTTAAAGCTCTTGGCAGTCCCAGCTCACGGCATCCTGGTTTCTCCTTCCTCGTTGCAGAACGTGCTGCTGCAGATGGGCCTCCACGTGCTGGCAGTGAACGGCATGCTGATCCGCCAGGCCAGGAGCTACATCCTCCGCTGCCACGGCTGCTTCAAGTGAGCACGTGTGCGCAGAGCAGCACTGCCCTTGGCGTGGACATGTGGTGCTTGCTGGGGCTGGGTGGATGATCATGCTCGTGGGCTAAGTCTGTATTCCACAGCCCAGGGAACAGTAAACCCGCTCTGTCACTGTCTTGCAGGACCACGTCAGACATGACCAAGGTTTTCTGTCCCCACTGTGGCAACAAGACCCTGAAGAAGGTCGCGGTGAGCGTCAGTGATGACGGGAGCCTCCACATGCATTTCTCCCGCAACCCCAAGGTCCTGAACCCCCGAGGGCTCAGGGTGAGTAGCTGTGCATCACATGCTGGGCAGCTGCTGCTGGGACTTCTCTAGAGCCCTGCGGTCATCTTGAAGTCCCTCTGAGCAAGAGTCACCCCTGAAGTGAGTTTAACAACCACTTTTCTCTTGGCAGTACCCGCTGCCGGCCCCGAAAGGAGGGAAGCACGCGAACAACCCTCACCTGGTGGAAGATCAGCCCTTCCCACAGCAGCGACTGTCCCGCAAGGCCAGGCAGAAGACCAATGTCTTTGACCCCGACTACATCGCTGGCGTCTCCCCCTTTGCAGAAAATGATGTCTACAGCCGCGCAGCCAATCTGCAAATCCGGGACGCGGCCCTGGGCGCTGGCAGGAGGCGCCTGAACCCCAACGCCGTGACAAAGAAGTTTGTGAAGAGGAGGTGAAGGGCAGGACGGGCCCTCCTTGCAGCCAGTGTTGCGAGGGAAGGACCATCTGCCCAGGAGGGTGAGGCCTCTCCCAGCACCCTTCTGGAGGCAGCCGCCCTGGGCAGGGCCTTTCCTTGCATGCTTTTCTGGTGCCTAAAGAGTGGCCAGTGACTGGGGGTGACAGTCATCGGGTTTGGGGCGGCTCTGCCCCAGGATGGTGTGCCAGAATGGGGGGAGCCAGGCAAGGTAGTGGCTTCCCTGCTCAGTGCCCAGGATGCCCCAGGCAGTCGCTGCGTTGCTAATAAACACAAAATGCCATAGCACTGTCTCTCAAGTCTTTCTTTCTGCGGCTGCATGCCAGGCTCATGGGCTGGGGTGTGCCTTCCTCCAACCCTCAAGAGGAAGAGGAGGCTGAGGAGGGTTTCTCGGGGTTTTTCGTGTGTCCCGTGGTACCACGGTGGCACTAATGAGGAGGGTGGATAATGAATGCCTGCAGCAGGGCTGGCAGCTCCAGAGGGGAAAAAGCCCACGGCAGAGGGTTGCATTTGCCCCTGCTGTAGCATGGCTACATCTGACCCTGGCAGCAAGCACAGGGCTGAAGGGGGAGGTCCTGGGGCAGCACCAGGGAAAAGCCTTTCGGATTAATCTGCTTAAATCTTTCACAGTCAAGTATTCTGCCCAGCTCTCAGGGTAATTGCAGTGTTTCTTCTTACTCCTCTTGTAATTTTTCAAAATTACAGAACTGCTGATCCTGGCTGCTGGCCCTGTGGTCCTACCGGAGGTTACGTCCCCACAAGAGGTCAGCAGGAAGGGGAACACGCACCTGAGGCTCAGCAACCCCTCGGTCATTTTTTAGCATGTTAGCATAAACACACCAAAGATGCAGATAAACTGCTGATTCTCCTGGAGAGGCAGTTAATTCCAGTCATCTCTGCTTAAGACTTCTGGCATCACCGCCCTCAGGCAGAACAGCCCCCACCATCCCGTGGAGAGCTCTGCATCTGCCCCACGCCCCCACAGATGGAGCCCTGCTTTAGGTGGACTATGAAAACAATTTCTTGGAAAGCTCTGTAATTTGCAGGCCAGGGTTTGGGCAGTAAAGATGGTAGTATAGATGGTTACTTTGGACTTACCACAAAATCAGAAAGAAACATTGCAGTTGTTTTTTTTTTTTTTTTTTTAAGTGCACACAACGACACGGTGCCTTTTCTTATGCAACAACTCCAGCGGGATACACCACAGGCACAAATCATCACGGGCTCCTGCCTTCCCAGTATTTCCTGAGGCGAGCGCCATATGGTTCCCAGATGGGTTTACTCCGTACTGAAGAATGGACACTTTCTCCCAGCAGAGAGGAGATGCCCTTGAAAAAAACACAACAAGACTTTACACTGCAAAATGAAAACTTTCATTGTTTTATTTTTGACTGCAGCTGTTTACAGAAATATAGTTGCGAGTATACAAATGTCCCAATAGAAGCAAAATATTTTTATTTTTTTTAATATTCAACAAGTTATCACAGGATAGCTAAAAACATAGATGCAAATGAAATATCCCCTCATAGAACAAACTGAAAACACCGGGTATCAGTGCTTTGAAAATCCCAACTACGAAAGCCATATACACAGAAATGCACAAAGGAATATCTGGTGCTACTTTCACATTGCAGGACAGAGGAAGAGGCAGCTCAGCGGTCGATCAGTGCACTCCAGGAACACATGGCAGAAAGGCAGGTAAACCACTCAAAGATGTAGCTAGTAACAGAGGTAGAAAGCTCTACTCTGAAGTTTTTTGGAGCTTACTAATTAATAACGAGCTGAAAGGTAAGTATTTCAAATCACCTCATTTCAAATAGTGTCCAGAATGAAAAAGAAAGAAAAAAAAAAAGTTTGGGGAATACTGTGGACTTCTAAGCAGGATACTTGAACCTGTTCCTAGCTCCGCAACACCCAGAAGTGCCACACTCTCTCCTTTCAAAAGGGAGCTTCCCCCTTCAACTGCCGTTATCCCAACCTCCAGGACAGCCACGCTCCGGCATGTGAATCCACCTGCACAAGGGACACTCGGGCCAGACCTGCCCCGGCTCACAGAGGGGCAGTTCCATGGACTAAAAAGAAGTGAAGGCCATTTATGTGATCTCAACACAGGACCCTTCGCTAACCTGAATCCTGGAGCAAATGCACGCAACTGGAATATTTCACAGTGAGCTGTTGCTGGGTGTTGGAGTCTTGGAGTCTGAACCAAGCACTTCCAAGAGAGTGTCGGTGAGTGTCCCACAGCAAGCAGGGAAATCCTCAGATTCCTCACCGTTGTCCCAATACACTTGAATGTTATGAGGCAATTTCTTGAACTGTAACAGCACAAATTACAGATCCCTGGAAACAGCAGAGATCAGACCTGCAAACTGACGGCTCAAAGAGAAGAAATAAGGACATTTGCTTTGGCAGAGGTGCTCTGATAAAGCCTGTACCAGCACAATGTCTATCAACCACCCTCCTGTCAAACTGCAGTAGAACACCCCTGATTTGGCATGAAGAGTCACGGTGGACAAAACACGTGCTACTGATTTTATGATCTGGATTTCTTTTAGTTTAATTTCTCACACTATCTGTAAGAAATCAGTACAAGTTGGCGCAGGGTTCTTCATGGCCAGAAACCAAGGACAGCTTTCACCAGCTTTCAAGGAGAGAGTTTTCTAGATACTTACTGTTGCAGTACAACATCAGTTAAAAAAAAAAAAAAAATTCTAAAGATGCCTGCCTTTATGAGAACAAAGAGAAGAGGAATGACAGATTAAGCTTCGCCTTCAGGATCCAAATGCAACCCAGCTGAGCAGCAGCCGCGGGATCCTTTGCTATGCAAGAACGATTAATAACCCCCACTGGGAGAGACCCGCTGGTGTCAGTCCAGCTCCCCCAGAGCAACACAACCACCACTATTCCCTATCGGCATGAGCTGCTGGGACACCCAAGAACAGGAAAGGTCCCAAAGTCAGAAGTCACCTGCGGAAAGCTGGCAGGGGAGCACAGGGATGCAGAAAGCCTGTGCTGCTGCTGCCGCCTCTCCTGAGCCCATCCAGCGGGCAGGCTCTCGACCCAGGCTGTCAGTTCTACTGTTTTGCTAACACCACACCTGCAATTATTAATAAAAATATATTAAAAAAATATAAAAGTACAGCTGTTTTAAACCCATGGATATTAGTGACCTTCACAAGCAGAGCAAGTTTCTGGAGCAATGTTACCAAGAGCGCCACATGTACAGTACTGAAGGGCGTTCATACAACCGTTAACGAGTTACTACAAAATCCTTGGTAAATAACCCCATACTAAGGAAAAAGGAATATTATTTCAGGTTTATAAAAAAGTAAATATAACAGTATTATATGCATGTGTCTACTAATTATTTATATATAACAGATATATGATTCCTCTATATACATATATATAACCCTGGAATATACAGGCATATGCATATTTACATACCTATACAGACTACAAGAAAGGAAAAGCCTTTCCCGTGTAACCCCTCAGAGCCCCATACGCAACTAGAGAATTTTACGAGTATGCTTTTACAGGGGTTTATCTGCTGCTGCAGTTTTCCTCGTATCTAAATAACATTTATCACATTTCCAATCAGGATCCTCTCTGCTCGATCCCCAGCCTGCAGCGTGCACAGACAGACGCGCCTCTGTTTGTAGGCTCAGGTGACTACCGTCCTATGCAACTGGCATAATTGGTCTGAACGTGAACATGAAGTACTCACAATCTATCCCAGAAGACTACTCCAAATTAAGACAAAAACCCCAAACAAACAAAGCATCTCAGTACCAGTTTCCTTTTAGCTTCTAAAATACTGGAATTGCCACCAGGCCCTCTGGAACACAAAAAAACACCTATTCCTTGAAAATAAGTTTTGCACTAATGAGAAGTCACCAGTGATCACTATTTCTTCTTCTCACCTTCCACCTACAACTCATAGCTCAGAGCATGCAAAGCAATTCGTTCTCCTTGTTCTCGCTCTACCACTCGGATAAGTGTCCATAACCCGTTGTATTCTTCTCCTGTAATTTCCCTGAAAAAGTAACGCAACAGTTTGCCATGCAGAGGCATGACATACAAAAACTGACAATTCTTTACTTAACTTTTCATGAATGTGCACGTGCATGCCTGCAAACACACATACATACCCTTGGGGGAAACTACGTGTAGCTTCTTTAGTCCAATAACAACTTTTTTTATTTTGCTTTTTAATAAATCGCCTTTCCTGCTACTCAAACAGTGATTTAAAGAACGTTTTAAGACAAATGCAAGCTTCTGACTTGTTTGGTGTTCTTTCTGAGGACTCTGGAAAGATAATGAGAGAGTAGAAAAATCTATTCAGACAAGTTTTCCTTTTTGGAAACTATATCCTAAATCAAAATCAAAATCCTAACTATATCCTAAATCAAAATCACAACAGAAGCTTTTAAAAGGAAAAAAAAAGTTCAATTTATCTAAATTAGGGGAATGACCACTGATACAGCTGCCCAGACTCTTAGGATTTCCAGTAAAAAAAACTGCCAAAGTAACAAACACTTAACTGTTCATACTTTACTCTATCTTAACACTAAACAGGAACTAACCACCCTGTCAGTAATTAAAAGTAATTATAATAAAATGGTTGGTGATTAAACATCCACTTTGAAACAGCAAGGCTGAAATTATTTCTTGAACTATTTTTATGTTGAAATAATAGCAAAGCATTTGGCTTGAAAGATCAGACAGTGAAGAGGCAATTAATAAAAAATTAATAAAAAAACGTGAATTTGCTAATTAAGCACAAAGCACCAATAACTTCCTACCAGAAGAGATGTTTAGCTAATAACTCATATGTTGGGGGTTTTCTAATATATATATACACACACATAGAGCATGTAAGTGGACAAGAGACTGTATGCACAAGTCCCGGCTGGTGGCTAGCAGGTACGGCTCCCTAGATTTTAATCTGTGCCAAGAAATCGCTGTTCTGTAAACCACCACGTACCACGGATGCTGTGCAGAGAGCGGACCATGGGGGCTGTAGAGGTATATACAGCCAGAGAACACAGCCCACATTTAATATGGAGGATCAGATTTAATAATTCTTTAAAAGTGAGGCCAAGCGGCAGAAAGAAAACAAGATACAGAAAACCCATCCCAGCACAGCAACTCTGCAGCTTTTCATTTTTCACCTAGTAGTACCTTCTATACTTAATTGCTGCTTTGTGGATACGATAGTAACTTCCCCTTTATAATAACGTCAGGAACTTTAAATTCATAGAGACTAATGTCTCAATATCTTCTAATTTTCTCAATCAAAATGGAGTAGACCTGATACCACCACCTCATCTCTGCAGCAAAGCACTCCATCTGCTCGCAGCGAACAGGCATGCCAGTGAGAAGAATAAACACAAGGATGGAAAAAAAAAAAAAAAAAAAAGGGCAGAGTAAGCTCCACTTATCAATATCAACTGCTTAAATGATAAAAGTGAATGTTCCAGGACTCTGATAAAATACAGATGTGGCTCATGCTGTTCTTGGGTCTTTCTGCCATGAAATCCTGCAGCCCGTTTTTAAGCTCTTTATTGGATCAAACCTCTCTTTATCCTCTGTAACAGCTGTTTGCAAGCAGCAGTTCAAGCACTAATCAACCACTGAGCGATCTCTTCATTCATAAGACAAATACTTTTTGTAACCAAATCACATGTTCAAAGTGTTGTACATTTAAACATTGACCTAAAATGAACAAGATAAATTTAACACAGGAGAAGGTGTTATCCAGAAGTGAAAAATGTGATAGCACAGCCCTTTTTTATTTTTTTAATTTATTTTTTTACAATTTTTTTTCTCTTCTCTTCATAAGCAACCTAAAATACGCACACAATTCAAACATACCCTTCCCCTGGAGCTGTAGCACTCTTGGTAATGAAGTTCTCTTTTGGACACCCATCTTGTTAAATGGAGAATTGGTCCCTGGTGACTTGGCACTGAACAACAGCACTTCAACGTAAGGATACACCCCCTTGGGAACAATGGAACAAATTGAAGCAGCACACAAGTGAATTTATCATTCCTATTACTTCTGTGTATGAAGGCCCCAGATGACACCCGACAGCTTGTCCTGGGACTGCCATCCTGCAAAAGCCACCAGTTCATTTTTGAATAACTGGCTATAGACTTCCACGACCATCTGGAAGTTGTTTCGGTCCATAATTCTCAGTCTTCTACATAGCCTCATATAGCATTTAGTCAATGCTGCAAGACTGCTGTTTTCATGTCATGAACCATTACAAGATTTTGTTAATATTCTGTCTTAGCAGGAAAAAAAAAAAAATCACAGAAAGAAAAAGTATGGTTCAGGGTTATAAAGCAGCTCTGGACATTATGAAGCAGGGAATTCTTTTTATCATGATTAAAATTTTAAACATTTTAGCATAATCATAAATTAAGAGTTAAAACACAGAGGCGCTAATAATAAAATATTAAATAGACAATGATAGTGGAGAAAAGCTGAATGGCTCATTCTGAATGAAACCCCATTATTTTATATACGCCTAAATGCCTACGGGTTTCCTCACTAGATCGTATTGCTGAGTGACAGACACATCAAAACACACAGTGAAGCTTCTCATAGCCAGTTGGAACAATAAATTGCCTGATGGAATGGCGAGAGATGAACAAGTTATTTATGTTGCAAAAAGTACTTAAATACTCAATAAAGACATAACAAACCCCACCCCACCCCACTGTTATCAGACGCCACGTTGTGGTAGAACATCAGACAAACTCACAAATTTACCACAAAAATGTGTGGCAAAAAGAATATTTTATATATATGTATATATATAAATTTTTATATTTATGCCAATGTACTCACTCAGTACAAATAGCAAAATAGTATACCATTTCCTAAATACAAAATATAGCTTTCCAAAAAAATGAAACACACATTAGATATAAACCATCCAAAACTTGAACGATTGAAAACTGTATTCAAAATTAAATGACCCAGAGCAGGTCTCTTTCTGAAAAGTTCCCTTCATATCGGCAAGAAGCCTTACTACTGAAAACGTAATTCAATGCCTCTCAATGAGAGAGAGAAAGAGAGAGACAGAAAGAGAAAGTGAACATTATGACAGACTGACAAACAGGAAAAACCATTAAAACAAACAAAAACTCTACACGGCTCAACTAAGCACACAAGTTAAGGGGAAAAACACACAGTAAACAGACTAGAGTAACTTAAAAACCATTTACAGACTATTCTTTGTTATTTAAAATAACAAAAATGAAAAATGACATGATACCAACTACACTCTACCAAGGCATAATAGCCATACATGACAGCTGTTTGGCTCTAACTGCAGCAACAGCTTTCTACGTGCAGAAGGAGAAGAAACAAATATCTGAATGAGGCTGTCGTGAGATATCACAAAACTGTCTGGATAGTTGGAGCACCCAAAAAATTCACATGCCTCACAATACAACTGCATGGTCTGGAGTGGGTTGTTTTTACATTCTGTAACATCAGTTAATATATTTTTATTTTTTTTTGAGACATGACAACCTAGAAACTAGACTTGGGGACCATTGGTATTAAAAGAAATCACTTCAAAACTGCAACGAGCTTAATATGCTACAAAGATGCAACAGCTTAGGATGAAGTGAAATTTTCAAGAATGCTTAGAAATGATGTAATTTGCCCCCTACTTGGAGTAAAGTCAAGCTGAAGATTTACATCAGTAACAGCAGCTGGAAAATGACTGGTTAAGGGGGATTCCTGCACTAAGAAGGTGGTGGAGAAATTGCTTCCCCTTTCCTTAATTCTTGATTATTTGTCAAAGCTTCTCCTGACTAAGCAATTTAATACCGTGGATTCCTAAAAGCTGCTTCTGATCTTTAAAGCCAGCAGGATATTTATGTCTTTTTTTTTTTTAATGCAATATGAAACTGAGGGAGAGAGAAGGAAAACCATGAAAAGAATGAAAGGGAGAAGGCTGGTTTGAGAATGGATAACGCAGCTTTACAGAGTTCTAACCCACACGGTCAGAGTGAGAGACACAGAGGAGTTCTTTCCTCGGCCAGGCAGAATGTTCCTTTCAAGCTGAAGGTATTTTAGAGGATAAAATTTTAAGAACAAAATCTAATTGAAATTTCCCCTTCATTTCTTCATTTTGTTAGAGCCACCAAACCCTTGCTCTATGTACAGTTACATGTAAGAGACGTGGAAAACCGTTAATCACATTCTCAGATGGGAAGCACCCACCCCTGGCTATCTACAGCAGCAAGCAATTCTCTGCTTCTTTATTACAGTTATCAATATTTTTCATTGCTACTTACTGCAATTAACAAATTGCAGTATTAGCTCTCCCACTCAACTGTAAAACACACGAGCCCTTCACTTATGGACAGGTATGAGCTCATGTCACGGGCATTTGATGTTTCTGCTTCACAAGCTTTTCTAGTCAAAACAGGGGATGTGAAGAAGAGGAGGAAAAAAAAAGAGTAAACACAGTAACAGGTATTACCTTCTAACAACAATAATAACTGACCAGATATGCTTTAAATTGAAAGAGCACCCCACCGTTAGTGAGGTTTAGGAATCTAGTAACAGTACAATCCCATGCCCTAGTAAAACAAAGCATAGCTTTTCAGCATTATTGGCACTACAAATCCCAAATACTATGGTCGTAGCTTTAGGTGCTAGACGCTGCAATTGGCCACGTGTGTGCTCTTTAGAGAAGAGGGCCACTTTTTGACAGAAGCAATCAGTTCCACACAGCCTAATCCAGAGTTGGAAGGTCTGAGAGGATCTGGGAAATCATCACTTTTTTCTTCACAGAATTTCTGCAGGAAAAAAACAAGCAAGAAAGAAAGTTAGGCATAACCAACAAAAGCCATCATCTTTCTTCTACATAGTTCCTTCATGTTGAAAGTGTCCATCACAAGCAGACATGAAACTATGAGCGAGTATCAGAACACAGTACTTTCATACAGAGGATTACTCTCCCTTCCACTTTTTTTTTTTTTTAAAGTTCATAACCTCATATACAAAACAGTTTAGATTAGAAAATGAAGTATATCACTTAAGTGAAAATTACAGGGGATTTAGGATGGCACCACAATTAACTAGAGCCAAGTTACACACTGTGGACAATACTAGATTCCAGAGTCCTCCTGGTTCTTGGTACTCATTTGTAGTCAAAGCTTCTTTCACCTCTCTGAAAAAGGCACCTTCTAAGAGCAGAATGTTTCCTAGTAACAGCTGATTGTGACAGCTCACTTTGAACAAAGACTCAGCATGTGGCACACTCTCAATAGCCGCCATATTCTACCGAAACTTGTTTTCACATTACGTTATTGTAACCCAGGGGGCAACTTCAGAATAGTACAGACTTGAGGTGTTACTTACTCCATAAGCCTTAACTTTTTAATTCATTATATTTCATAACGTTTTTATCTGCCAAGCTGTCCGTGATCTACTCTCCTTCCTGATAAAGTACTAGACCGTAACAGCAGATGACAAAACAAACAGCAATTGAATGATAAGACCCAGTCTCAACTAACTGTTTCGTACAAATTCCAACCTCTGACTGTTTTTAACAACGTTCCGTTCTAGCCACTGGTATTACATTCTAAATTCAGCAGTACTGCTATTTTAGCTAATCTCTTAGAGCGTGGTGATATACTCCGAAGTAAAGACTAAATGAACAAATGTATGCATGGCAGGAGAGAACCCCAAAACCCAAACATATTACTTACTTGACTAATTAAAATGAGCCAGTCATATTGTTCCCCTGGTTTTGCAACGACACAAGCAGATCATCTATTTTCTCAATATTCTGGTTGGTTGCCATAGCTGAAGGTAGTGGAGGTGTCTCAGATATCTGCTGGGAGAGCAGCGTTGGCACTGCTGCTTGTCCCTCGCTCTGTGGCTGACCTGGCTGACTTATAGCCATCAACTCATCCGGCAACGTAGCTGGTCCAGACGTTAGCAGCTGTCCGCAGTCTGTTAAGCAGCAAGTGAAAAACAAAGGACCATTTAAATTAAAGAGTAAATGAAGAACAAAGGGCCGTTTAAATTAGGTTAATACATGCAGTGAGTTAGCCAACTTCTTTACATATGTCCATACTGACTATACTGTATAGAAAGTTACACGTACTTTTGTTCACGTGACCACCTTTGCTCACCACTCTCTCAGGGCGTAAGCACAAGTTCAAAGTGTACATACTAAATATATGGACCCTGTACTATGACCAAACACTACTAACACCCAGGAGGACAATACTTAGCTAGAAGAAAAACAAAACGCATGGCATAAGTGTTGAGTATGCCCATCCTTTGCCTTTATTAATTACAGATGTGTCGTTTTCATTTTGGCCAAGGTATCCACTAGCTGCTTCTACAAATCTGCAAACAGTGTCACATCTCCTGCCACTTCTAGCATTATCTTCAGCTTCGTGGAAAGGCCTGGCTGTATATGGCCTGATTGTCAAAGAGTTCATACAGGAAAGCGCATATTCAGTTATAACCACAGACCAAGTACACAGCTAAGGCTTTCTGTCCACATCTTTTATAAGATGCTATAATTGTCATCTGCATCTGCTGCTTCTGGAGCTTCACAGGTACGTACAGCCCTTTACAGACAGATGAAAGGATCTATGTTCCAAAGAACTTGTCAGAGAGGCTAGACTCAGAGATGACATATGGATAAGTACAGGCTTATAAAGTTAAAGAGGTTTCAAATACGCTTCAATAGACACTCTTCTGGACTATGCAGCTTCAAAAATCTTTGCTTTTCTTAACAATGTGTGGAGAAAATCATTAAATGAATTGTGGAAACCAAATGCAGCAAGAGCAAGATCAGTGGAGCTGTCTTAAGAGGGAATAACCATTTTTTTTTTAAACATGTGTGTATATGTATTTTATGTATTATTTGTATATGTGTTATTAATATTTTATATATACTTATTTCTATATAGATATACACACAATTCTAAGGTGGTTTTGTCCCATGTTAATCCTAAGTGTAAGACGACCAACAGGTATTTAAGCTAAGATTTCTCATGCAAAATCAGGAACATTCAGAGCAATATGATGAATATGTATTTTCTCAATTGTCCTGCTACATTACTTATTCCAAGATTATTTTTTTTCCCTTGAAATATCTTAGAACTGAACAATCATTGTCTTGTGGACTCCAATTAGTAGCTCTTCTAAACTGTAAACTCAGAATCGGTCATCTACCACTTACTGTTTTGAATGCCGAACAGGAATATTCCTGATGTTTGCTGAGATGAAGCAGGAGAATTCTGCAGCTGGTTGATAGCACCTCCTGCTGTGTTGTGAAATAAAGAAGCTTGTTGCTGTGGAGGAGAAGCAGTTCCTTGCATTCCTGCCATGCTGTTTTGAGAAGAGTACATAGGAGACTGCTGCAGTTCTTGCTGGCTCATACTATTCTGCAAGGCAGACATGGAAGCTGAAGAGATGAAGAGGGTGACTTGTTGCTCTTGAGAACTTGGTGACCCTTGGACCAACTGAATCTGGGGTGAGTTATGGAAGATGGCTGGCTGTTGTGCTTCAGCCTGGTTGGATCCAGGATTCTGAAGAGAAGACACTGTAGTCTGACTCTGGAACTGCATGGGCTGCTGCTCCTGGTTCATTGATGCCATGTTAGTCTGTGGATGAAAAATGGACTGGCCTTGTTGCTCCTGATTGGTAACTGGGTTTTGATTTGGATTGAAAATCATGTTCTGCTTTTGAGAAGCAATTGTACTCATTGCGTTTTGATTACTGAACATCATGTTCTGCTGTTGCTGCTGCTGCTGTTCTTGAGATGGAGGACTACTCTGAATAGCAACTATCGAATGCTGAGGCTGGAAGATGGCTCCTTGTTGGTTCTGGGGAATTGAACTGGACTGGATGGAGCCTAATGACACTTGAGACTGAAACAAACCCTGCTGAGCAGGCTGAGTCTGCGGCTGTTCTTGGGGAAGCATAGAACTCTGCATATGAGATATCTGTGTCTGCTGCTGAAAAGAAGTCTGCTGTTCAGTGTTTGTTGCTGTCTGAAGAGGAGAAATGGAATTTGGGCTTGTAAAGAATGACATCTGTTCTTCCTGAGTTGCAGGGTTGCTCATCGAACTCTGGGAAAGGAACATGTTAGCAGACTGCTGGTCTTGAGGAACTGAAGAGCTCTGTAATACACCCATGGCATTCTGCGAGTGGAACATTGGAGGCTGCAGTTGCTCTGAGGAATTAGTACTGGTCTGGTTGTGGACAATGGAATTTGGACTGTGAAAAATAGAGCCTTGTGCTTCCTGTGATATATTTTGAGCATCACCAATAGGATTCTGAGAGTGAAAAAGCTGAGCTTGTGAATGTGGAGACTGCTGCATAAAGCTTCCCGACTGAATAGACATGATTTCTCCACCTTGCTGGAATAGACCACCTCCTTGTTGTTGAGTTCCACTTGCCTGAACAGTCATCATGTTTTTGGTAGATGAAAAGAGATTAACTTGCGATTGACTTTCTCCACTGTGCTGCATTTGAACCATGGTCTGAAATACAGTACTTTGCATCTGTTTACTCTGACCTGAAGCTTCTTCTCCATCTGCAGAATTTGATGCCTGAAACATAGTAGGTCCATTGTTGGAGACCTGCTGCTGAGCAGTAGGGGTAGCCTCACTTCCAGAAACACCAGGAGATGAAGAGAATAATTCACACTGCATTTGCATGTCTTCGCTTGTTGATAACCCACTCATTATGTGAGAAGCCTGCTGGTAAACAGGTGACTGTTGGAGGGCTCCATTCCCCGAAGCTGTTGAAGAGAACAAATCAGACTGCATCTGTGTTGCAGCCTGGCAAATGTTTTGCTGGATTCCTATCACCATTGCTGCGGAAGTCTCCATCGCCTGCTGCTGCTGTTGTTGCTGCTGTTGATTGGACAATGCATTTTCAGGCTGCGAGTGAACATTTTCAGCTCGTCCAGGCAAAAGATTCTCGGGTCTGGAATGGACTGATGTGTCTGATGAGGAAAACATCCCAGAATTGACACTATTTTGTATCTGGCTAACTTGCTGAAAGATATCTGCGTTTAGCTGATCTTGAACATCCTCGCTGCTCTCTGAACCAGAAAATAAAACAGAAGATAACTGCTGTTGAGCTTCCAATACCTGTTGCACCAAGTCAACATTTCTGTTGCTGCCAGTGGCAGTGTTAGTTGGAAAATTTCCAGCTTGCAGTTGCTGTATAGTGTTCTGTAACTGACTCACACCGCTTGCTGATGAGAAAATACTTGATGAAATCTGTTGCTGCAATGCCTGTGCTGGTTCTGAGAGCGTAGACTGTTGTTGTTGTGATGCATCAGTTAATTGTGACAAAGTGACTACTGTGCCATCTGATTGCAAGACTTCCCTGGTTTGGGAATCTCTTGTTTGGAACTGTGCAGCTTGCTGCAATAATGCATCGCTGTTCTGCAGCTGACCCGGAGTAGAGACTGCTGAAAAGCTACCAGGCTGGGAAATGTCCTGTGTTTGGATAGTAGTTAGTGTCTCTGGATTATACACCTTCGGCTGTATTTGTTGCTGGTTTTCAGTTTCAGAAGGTAAATGGGAAGCAGAAGTTGATATGCCAGACATACTGTTTTCCATTGTTTGTTGAGTTGATCCAACCACATTTGAAGCCTGAAAAGAGCAGTACGTTAAGCAATTCATAAGCTTACTCAGGTTGTGCTTACAAAATTTCCACCAACACTATGTTCAGAAAAGATCAGACAGAAGATTTAATGGCTATGTATCTCTCCATACCTAACCAAACAGCAAGCAAATGACTAGCAATGGAAATGCTACTTCAAGGAAGCAGTCAAGGTACAATCTAATGAAAGCAATGCTAGGAAGTGATTAAAATAATATTCTTACAGTAATTTACTAGTTCTGTGTCACAGGGAAAAAAAATTCATCACAGTATCACTAACTAATCAATCTGTTTGAACGCAGGAACAAGACAAGTTACTTTCAAAGGAAATTGTCTATTATTTTAATCATGCTCTGCGATCATGTTTTGCCCAGACCCATCTCGGACATGACATTTTCCCTGTGGGTTACTCTTCTCCACTATTAGAACGTGGACTGATGGGTAGATGTAACCAAGACTATTAAAGCTACTGTCTTCAGATCACAATCAAACTTACCTTGAAGACAGGGGGGGATCTTTTTTCTGCACTTACTTCCATCGGAGCCACATCTTCATTCTTAATCATACTGCTTGGCATGAGTGGAGTTATCAAGGCACTAGGAAGAATGTTTACCTTCTCCAGGTTACAACCAGTGGTTTTCACGGCTGCAGTCACAAATAAAAATAAAAGAAGGGCAATGAAATGTTAAAATTCGCTATTCAAAGAGTGGGTTTTTTACTTCTCAGCCCTACCATAACAGCTATCATTCTCATGTAAGACGGTAACATGCAGAGAGACCATTGCAGTCATCTGAATACTTCAAATAATCCTAGAAAACAACTGAAACCTTCAAAGGTTATTTTTAAGACTAATAGCAATGCCACAGGTTTTGTTTTTCTTTCATTTCGTATCTTTCTAGGCCAGGACAGCCATCCACCAACTGCTTAAACTACAAACATAAAAGCTTAAGACATCTTTCCACAAATTTAAACTTTACTGCACTTTAACTGTATAACTTTTATATTTCATTTTGAAGAATGTCTGGTTTCAGATAACCATGTGAACAGAGTGCTCAAAGCATTCAGACTGTATTTTTATTCTGTTAAAGAATAGAGCAAAAACTTGATAAATCTGCATGCCAGCTCTGTAACAAGAGCAAGCTGTTATTTTGCCTTTGCAGTGCCTATTTTTTCTTTTTTTTTTTGAAGCAGAAAGGTGGCTTCTTAAAATGAATGAGATCTTTTTAGTTTTATTTTCATTTTTTCCTGAACCACATAAAAAGCGTTATATAAGCTGAGATCTTTGCTGTAAGCAAGAATAACTTTCTTGATTTCAAATAGTGCTGAAATTAAGCTTAAAACCAACCAATGGGAAAGCCTACAAAAACCATAGTTCCGTAAGTACTTTAAAGTAAACTAAAGAATTAGTCTTCAACATAAAGCAACAGATAGCCATGCTTTAAACAAATTTAAATCTTGCAATAACATAGCAGTAAAATTTCTGCAAATTTATACCAACAGTATGCCATGTCCTCAGCAACAGTCCTTGTGTGTTTACTCTACGTAAAACCAAAGACTCTCTCCTGGAATATTACTTTCCGTCTTCAGCAATAAATTCTCAGCTGACAGTATGGCAACAGTTGTCAATATACTGACAGCCAAATAAACTCTTTCCCTCCTGTTAACTCACAGGTTTGGGGTGGCTCCAGAAACACAAGCCCTGTGACCTGACGTGTTGGGCTGTGCTGCTGGCAGGGAATGCAATTTGAGTGAGACTGTTCTAAAATACGTCTACTTCAGGACAGCTAGTCATACAGCGTATTTAAAGACACCAGTCAGTATTTTTCTATAATGTAGTCACAATTTATAAGCTTCTCTCTTCTATGTGCTCAATCATGTTGTGTTAATCAGAAACAATTAAAAAATTGTGTAAGTAATTAAAAAACATCCCAATGGTATATGGCTTAGATTCTAACAAAGGTATGTTCATTCACAGTGATGTATTTGGTTAGAAGAATGAACCAATGAAGTGAGGTTAATGATGAAAAAGAAGTTTCAAAAGCAGAGAAACACTGTTGGTTTTAGTCTTGTACTATGTTTCCATAATACACTTAGTTTAGAACTTCTGAATAGTTACCATCTTTATCAAGGCATACACACCCTCTTTCCCTTTTGTCCCAAATCTGGAAACTTAAACCATCATTAACCACTTAAAAACAATGCTCCAGCACTACTTCAATGTTAGAAGACAAAGACCTGAACTACATGCTTGTCCATACACCCCCATCTTCCTCAGGTTTCACAGAACAGCTTAGAATTATGAATTTGTTGTCCTGAAACATAACGTCACTGAAGTCTGTCAAATCTGCAGTCTCTAATTAAAATGTTAGAGCTAAGAAACTGTAATGGCTTTGGGAAGCCACGTTTTGGTTTTTTTACATATGCAGATGTTGTAACAGAAATCATTTTAAGGAATATTCACAGATACTCACGACAAAGATTAAAATTGCCTGTGATAGGAAAAGAAAGGCCCTGTAGCTCAATACTGAACTGTACATGACTCCGGCAACAACAGTTTATTCTATTTGGCCAGGGCTGCTGGAAATACCACTTAAGCAATTATGAATTCTAGGATTTTGCTCCCAGTGAAAGGAAACAGGAAGGAAGTGGCAGCCCACTGGATCCCCACCTGGTCTTTATCATTTCAGAACAGTGAGGAAGTACGCGCTGGGACATATGCACAGACAAAGTACATAAAGCAGACAAAATTATCTGACCTCTGGTTCCTGATCAGCCTAGAGCAAAATAGGTACAGGAATGAACTGTCAAAAAAGAGCTGACTCGTAGAAAACCCACACAAGAAAGTAAATTAAGATTTATCACATAAATTAAATAGAGGACATGAAGCAACAGAAATAGTACCTTGTTTTCTTACGCACAGCAGATGTTCTCCTGAAGCAGTTGGTATATTTCCTTAGTTAAATTTCCATACTCTACTAGACAGATGTCAGGCTTGCCCTGCTACATCAGTTATTATTTTTCTTCATCTTTTTAATCTTGCTACTAGAAGTCTTACCAGTCATTTTATCAGCTTGTTGCATTGCCCTAAATATTTTTGCGTATTTCTCCCCCAAATATCCTCTGCAGGTTTAAACTCATCATATCTTGTATTATCCTCCCTAACAAGTTATAAAGTCAACTTGTAAATATATCCCCTGCCAAGACCAAGCTATTAACTTCAAACATGTGCTTCACAAATTTAACCCGAAGCTATGGATTCCTATCAAACTTCTGATCACATTGTTAATTTGCTGACTTTTCAACCTGCTTTCTCCAGAGCAGGCTATGGAAATTTCCAGTAAGCTTTGTACACTACCATAGTTTTAACAATCAACTAAAAACATTTCCTTCCTCTACTTTATTTCAATATCAGAAGGATCAATTCACTTCACACTTAAAATGCAAACCTAAGACTTGCACCCTTAGAACAAAATGACAAACTTTGCATAGACAGAATGGTCGGGGGAAAAAAAAAAAAACAAAAAAAAACACAAAACAAAACACAACACCCCTCACTGAAGGGAGTAAGTTGAAATTGCCAGAATTAGCATTCTTAACTAGACCCACTGAAAGCAGTCTTATAAAACCACTGAACAGCTTCCGAAAAATACCAAGTTGACACATTTGTGTTTGTCAGTACTCAGCTCTTACCCACCCACCCTTATGTGTGTTTTTGCTTACACTAACACTACAGTTTCTACATCATTTGCATTAACTGCCATCTTAGCCTTCTTTCTTTTTCTTCTTCATGCAAGCGTATTAAATGAAGATTAGGCTGTAGGGCCTGAGGCGTGAAAACAAGATGTTCTTTTTTTTTTTTTTGCAAAGTTTTTGTTTTATACTAGCTCATGTTAAAATATACTTAAAGGAATACAGTTATAAAGTAAAATATTCACAATAAAAAAAATAAACCTCACTGTAAGAATATGGCCAAATTTCACAAGCACAGACTTACTTTCACCGGACGTCTGATTCATAACTCCAAATTTGGGTAGGAATTTATAGTTAAATTATTAACAACAACGATAAGAATCAATTTAGTACCTTTTATAGCCTCTTCAAAGGAACAATGTTGGGCTGGGCTGGAGATTTCCTTCTTCACATTAACATTCAGAGTACCAGCTGTTGAGACAAAACACATTGAAAACTTCCTTATGTTACACAACACACAAGCAAAAAAAAAACATAACAAAGCAAACCAAAATAGTTACTTATACCTTAAAGAAATTAAGGTTCTTTGAAACCCAGAGAAACATTCTGAGTTGTACATAAACTTTGTGTTTGTGGCTGTGAACACACCAATGATCACAGTGCACAAAACATCATTTTCACTTCCAAAAATGAAAGAGCCAGTCAGCAATTGCACTGTGTATTGTAATATAGATAAATAAGAACACATTAGATGGCCAAATGTCAGCATTCCTTAGGATAAAGCTTGGTGCAATTTTTTGGTTATATTTGGTGCACTGTATGTAGTATGTCTACTTTTTTCCTGCTGAGCTTCATTTTGAACCTTATATTAGAAATGGATGCTACTTTCTAAGAACAGCTGTCTCCACGCAGCTGAAATTGGAGCTACTTGCCACATAAATGAGAAAAGCCAAGCCTGTAGATTTTATTATTTAACACAGCAAACCTCACCAGCAAGAGGAGCTAGAAAAGATCCAAGTTACTTAACATTTCTGCTGTACAGACTCAATATTATGAAATCAGAAATGAGATGCTTAGCAGGTAAAACTGTCCATTCCTTCTCCCAGTCTGTTTCACTTACACGTATCTGGAGTGTATGTAAATGGTTGCACATCGTGTGATCTTCCAGCATTGGTCACCACATATATTCCCACAGAAACAGCTGAGGTTATTTGCTGGTCATGATATGGTGGTACCTTCACAATAAGGTGATTCTGCAATACAAAAATAGTAACACCACCCCCATTAGAAACCTTACTTCATTACTATTGACCTTAATTGTATTTACATCCATCAAAACACACAGACTGATAAAATACCATAAAAGCAAAGACATAGGGGGAAACATGATCAAGTTACACTTTCAGTAACAAACTTGTGCTAGAAGAGAGATTTGAATAATCTGCCTACATGATCCTCATTGGCAACTTACAGCTTAAATAGAAGGTGAAGAAAGGACAGACACATAAAGTCCAGCACTTTAAATATCAGCTTATGCCTAACATGCCTTACTGAACTGCAATCAGTTTGCCATCAAATTCTGCTGGACTCAGACACTTCACTGTTCTGCTGAATCAGATCTTTGTATTCAGTGCGAACAGATGGAGGATGCAGCTTCATGTTACACTTAAGCGGATTTAACACTGAGCAGACATCAAAAAACAGGCTTTCAATCATTCATCAACAGTATTAGTGAAGAGTGATCTGTCTATTCTCCAACTATCTATCCCACCAGAAGTGAGAAATCATTTCTACCAGTGCATGCATGGAATACTGCCTTCAGAGGTAGAAGCAAGATGACATTTGTCAGACATCATTTACATCTAAATTTCTCTAATTTTAGTCCAATAGCTCTTAAAGACACTTAGTTGTGTCAAAAAAAAAAAAACAAAACCCAAATATTTTGCACAACATTTCAAAGCAGAACAAAAATTCAGCCAAGTATAAAGACTATGGCATACACACAATATATTTCCACTCAGCTGTAATCTAATGTGGCGTTAGGAAAGCTACTGGAAAACCGTATTAGGCCTTTTAATTATGTTGTACGTAAGGGCAAAGCCTTGCTCACCAAGTTCAGATACCAAGCTCCTACTGTGGCATATAAGTTCTCAATTAGAAATTGAACAATTATACTCGTGTAAACCCAGAACAATGATATTCTACCAGACTCACTAAAGAACTTACTTGAAGAAAAGGAGTATTATTTCTAGAAATGCACAGGAAGAGGGAAAGGCTTATTCAATTTTTCTTTGGAAACAGAGTTAAGAGTCTTTTTTTGGCGATAATGAAAAAATACAGAAGTACCTGATGAAATAATTCCATGTCTATTTCAGCTTCTGCCTTCCACGAGTTCTCATCTAAATGAAAGTTAAAAAGCATAATTTATTGCTTATCCATATAAAGCAATAAAGCAATTTATTTTAGTACCTTTGATTCTACTTCTCGGTTTGTCCTCTACAACAAACACAAACACAAACAGCTTCTCTCCAGCACCCCAAGCCATTCTTGCTTTCACACTAACCAGAAACATTCTCTTGGAAAATCACTTTTGTTCCCTTTAGAAAGTTCTTGCCAATCAGAAAAACTTCCTCTTCACCCTTCACTGAACAACTGTGCAGACTTTTCTTTAGGATCTCTGGAACTCCTGCTGGTTGAGCTGCAATTGAAAAAACACGTAGTTTGAAATCAAGAAGATATCAACACCCAAAACAAAAAGCCTTGGGGTCGGAACTAGATGATCTTTAAGGTCCTTTCCAACCCAAACCATTCTATGATTCTATGATTCTAAAGGAAAGAACAAAATAATTCCTGAGCTTCTTTCTTTACTATATCATTCATGACAAAACTTTTCAGAAGATAACTGTTTCTATTATTCCTTCATTAAATGTAATGACCTCATAAAAATCACACTCAGGTAAATGATCCACTAATAATCTTTTCCCTTTTCTCCTGCATTTGTTAAATCTTCAAAATGAAACTTCCAGTGTTTGAGCTAAAGCTCAAGAAGTGCTCAGGAGAGAAGAAAATTTGGTTCTGTAATTTCCTGCCATAGAGAGCGATAAACAAATGCATTAGCCCTTAGATACAGCTGAAGCATACCTTCAAATTTATCCTTAAGCTAAAAGGATATTTTTATGAAGTTTATTTTGTTCTGCTATGCAAAAGGGTAGAAGTAGTAATTCCCGTATTACCTGGATTTTTACAGTTTGGGTTGTTTGGGTTTTTTTTTTTTTGGTTGGTTGGGGTTTTTTTTACATAAAATAGCTTTCTGGCTGGTACAAGAACTAACCCAGGGCTTTGAGCAACCTGATCTAGTGGGAGGTGTCTCTGTTGACAGCAGGGGTTTGGAACTAGATGATCTTTAAGGTCCGTTCCAACCCAAACCATTCTATGATTCTATGACTTTCTAGACCTATATACGTCAGCTAATACAAATCCTTGCAAGAGTTGCATCTCTAGTTGAGGATTATAGCAATTTATATCCTATAAACTAGCAAAGAGAACATGGCTTACAGATACACGCCCCTGGAAACCTCTGCCTCTCAGCCACTGATTCAGGTGATGATTTACATAACACTATTACAAACTGCCCTTGCTGCAAACTATTTCTATGCTTCTTAAACCATAAATCAAGTAAGACCATATGAGTTAAATGAAAATGAGCCCCAAAGACAATTTAAATACAGACATACGTTTTAAAATATTTTGTCACATTTAATACGTTATAAAATAATTCCAGTTTCTAATAAAGGTTTCTCAAACACGTTTTCTATTCACCATAAAATCCTAGTGGCATAAGCTTGTGCTTTGCACTTACGTGGCCCACTTGTAGTGTTTAATAACAGTATTCTCTGGGCTTACTACATAGAGCAACACACATACTGTAACACTCCAAATTATTTAATGACCTTTCAGAAAGGATTTTTCTACAACTGTTGCAGCAGGTTCCTAGGCAACCATTACGCAACTACTAAATACGCTCAAGGCATATGAACTTCTGAAAAGAGTAACTGGATTTAGGTTTGCTAACAAGTTATCAAAGCCTATTTAAAATGTAGACCTTAAATAAAGAGCCTGCATCTACTCAATGTCTTTCCTAAGGTTGCAGGAACATTACTGAAAGTCTGACAGCAATATTAGTTATAAAACACAACATAAACAGGCTCTGGTGAGTGAAAATGTAAACCTCATTCTGAGAAGGTACAGTACATATCTGTAATAAGATGTATGTAGCAAACAAACCAGATGTACTGTGCTAGAGGAGATGATTTATATAAACAAATAACTTAAACAACAAAATTCTATGCCACTTTGATCAGCCAGTATATATGTACCAGCATTTTTTCATTGGCTAAGGTCTACTGCAAGTTACTATAACTTTAGAGTAAGTTAAGACAACAGAAGCACAGAATCCGGAGAAACAAGTCTGGAAAGAACCCCAAGAATTTCCCTCTCAACCTTTACATCATGATCAGTTTTACCCACATCATTCCTCAAAGACACGAGTCTAACCAGAGTATTTTGTTTCTTTGTTTTACACCTCCAGCAATGGAGATGCTACAAAATTGCAAGGCAATCTCTTAGCAATTTACACAACTAGGAAGATTTTCTTATCAACTGACCACAACTCAGCTTGCTAAAAACTAAACCAAATTGCTCTTCACTGTATTTCTTTTTAGAACTTTATTTATAGAAAGACAACTTTTATTTCCTTCTTTCTTTCTTCCTTTTCTTCTCATGTCCCTTAGCATGTCATCACTCATATATTGGAACACTGGAACATATATTGAAATACTGGAACATATATTGAAACAGTGGCACAGGCTGCCCAGAGAGGCAGTACGTGCCCCACATCCCTGGAAACATTCAAGCTCCGGTTGGATGGGGCTCTGAGCCACCTGATCTAGTTGAAGATGTCCCTGCTTGTTGCAGGGGGGTTGGACTAGATGCCTTTAAAGGCCCCTTCCAACCCAAGCTATTCTATTCTATTCTATTCTATTCTATTCTATTCTATTCTATTCTATTCTATATTCTTCTCTTTACTCACTGCCCGTATCTCAAAACACGGCTACTAACGTTACGGGTATAAATGGATGCATTCAACAAACAGAGAATGAAGACTACAAGGGACCCTCATAAACCAATACTGGAATTGTCTTATAAGCTAAGCAAGAAGTGCATCAAATACAGCTTTTTTAGAATCTAGACCTATTTTTAAATTGGTCTCTGAAACATATCAGACACTCAGCTTCAACTTACAATAGCAAGTTTTCGATTGTTATGTGTTAAAGAAAACACTAGATGATTTCCATTCCCATTTCTGCTATGATTTAAATAACTTTTCTTTAACCAGTAAGTTAATGATGCAAACAAAATGTGTACAGAAATAGCTTCTGGAGATTTTATAGAAAATGTTTTCTTAAATCTGAAAATTAATATCAGATACTACAATGCTATACTGACTGGACTGGAGCTACAGAGACAACCATATTTCTAGCAAATGTACTATATTTTCCAACAACATAAATGCATAATTCTGAGAACACCACCACCGGAAAATGAAAGATTTAGCAAAAAGGGTCAGGAGGAGGAAAAAAGAGGGAAGGGAACACCTCAAGCTGATCTTCCTGGAAGAGCACCCCAAACATCAAACCATCGCCTAAAGCATAGAAGATGGCTGAGGAGAAGAGAGAGTCCTGCCCTGCATCAGCAGTGACACGTCTTTGGTTATCAGCCTTTCAGGGTTTCCACAGGGTTCCTGCTCTCTCTAAGTCTTGCAAAGGGATTCTGTGGGAGAATAGAATACTGGAAGGAGGGACAGGCTACACGGCACATCTGCCGAATCGCCTGTTGCCTGCAGCACTGGAATTCCATGGTGGCGTCTGACGTGGAAGCTCACGTTTTTAATTATCTCCTCTTCCAATCTGTTCTTTCACTGGCAACAAAGCTGCAGTTTCTGACAAGCTGAATGGGAGCCCTGACACAATAGGTACTGACAGTGTTTAGAAAAAAGAAAAAACCCAAACCCAGTAACTTGTTTTTATACAATGGTAAGAGCACAACACAAGCGCACAGGAGCTTGCATAACCATAGTATGTTCCACGCATGGAGAAAAAGCTTTCCTATCATCATCTTCCTCAAGAAGTATCAATAATGCCATCAATTGCTGTATTGAACACATTTCTCTGTATCTCCTCTTTGGCAGATGAGCAGAATTCCCTGTAACTGGAAGTCATTACAGACAGTATATGCACAGGCAGCCTCCTCTGACTTCATTTTCCCTGTTGTTCAGTATAACCTAGCAGCCAACGCAGCCATCTGTGCGCAGTGCTAAGCAGAGCATTTTAAATAAATAGCTATAAAAAGTTTAATTCTTGCACTGAACCAGAACAGATTCATCCTCTGGCCCAGGGAACTACCACAGCTGTAAAGAGCCACGCTCACTAACTTTCTAGAAGTCCCTTCTATTGCTGAAAGCTGACAGATGAATGTGACAACACAGAAGAGTTTAAAACCTGTATCAAAAAAGTCATACAGTAAGTTCAAAGCAATCATGACAAAAATTCTGACCTTTTAAAAGGCAAAAATTCATTTAATAAAAGTTATAACTATTTTTAAATACTGGTCAGTCATTTAACTAACCCACACTCCAAATAAAAATCAATCTGTGTGATCTTAGCCATAGCAATTCTGAAATAATCACAGATTAACACTGGAGGGTTTCTCCTGCCAAGGCAATTTTATGGCAATTACACTAAAATCCAGAGTCCTCTAATACCAACTTTTTATTTTGATACTTACTGCACAAAATTGGGGAGGAAGGTGTCTGAAGAGTCAAAGTTGAACCATCTTTGCGAGTGATGTTAACACGAAATACCAGCCTAGCACGTGTGCTTTTTTTCTTGGAACCAGCAATCCCTATCCTAGCTTCAACATCAGCATTTCTCAGCTTCAGTATTCCCACGCAATCAACCCTAACAACACAAAACAGGTGAGAGTTTAATAGAGTTTAAGAAGTTCGTCATCTTTAATAATCTTTCAGCTAGTTACACCAGGCACAAAGTCAAAACTCTTGAAGTGATTACTGAAATATTATTAGAAAATTTTTTTATTTACATGAAATCGCTATATGACCTTTCTCATTACATAGCCCAGTCTTCAATTCATCCCTACATAATCTGGATGATGAATCATGGGAGGAAGGAATACAAAAGTAGTATGAATAAAATAGAAAACGTAATGTAGCAAAGTAATTCTGGTAAGCATTCAGATTATACATCACAGATCTTCATTATTCCATTCCTGGGGCTAGATCTGGGTTTGTAAGATTATTACTACACAATATTCTGCATTCACTTAAAGCAGTAGTAGAAGAAAACTTACTGTAGTCATATTATTTTTTATGCTCAGTGGAACTTGGAAGTGATAGATACGTCATACCAAAACTGTGGTCCTATGGGAAATGTATACAGGGCCAGGGTGAGAGGGTGGTGCAGTGCTAACTTTCAGAAAGACATGCTAGATGCAAAATTAATTCAAGCAAACAAAACAAACAAACAAACAAAAAAAAACAGACGCAGCCTGATGTGTTAAGAAGAATAATATTGTAAGTTTACCAGGATCTTAGGCCCTACATCCAAGAAGTACAGGGATCGTCTGATACCTGATTTGAGTAGAATTTGAGTAGAACAAATTTTTGTTCTGCATCAGGGCCAAAAAGAAACAGCTAGGGAGCGGAGAGGAGGGGACAGTGTGATTCAGAAGGTGGCACTGGCATTACCATCAATAGAGAGGTGCTACAGCATCACTGAAATACTAGGAAGATTTCTTTTGAGATAAGACGACATCTTTTGAGAAAGTAGCCTTGGCAAAACTTTTCTTCCTAGATAATTCCAAATTTATCTTTCTAGTATCTCTATACTTGCACGGTTTTACATTAACCCTTGAGGACAACTATAAAATTACCCTCTAAGAGGCAGTTTCCAAACTTATCATGGGAATATATTTTATATTTTAAAAAAATCAAATTGATTCAGTCTATTAGCAAACTGTATTACCCTGCTTAAGAAGTGGACACTGTAAATTGAAGAAACATTTCTTCTCTTAAAACAAGACAAGCTTCTAAGTAAAGAGTGGCAGCTTTCAACCACATACCCATTAAAAGACATTCTACTGAAAAGAATACTTCGAAAGAAGATCACTTCCTTTCTATATATTAAAATACATGTGAAAAGCTCATCTCAAGTTTCTTGGGAGATCTAACCCTCACAGGCAGACAAGGCCACTTGCTCAAAAATCTACTGCAGTTAACTACTGCCATCAGAGCACATCCCTTCTCAGTAGCGGCCGTGCACTGCCTACATGCACCTGGAAGCCATCTCCAGAACGTCACCCATACTTGACCAGACAAGCTCTGTAAAGATAGCAAAGCAGAAGGCTTCCGTGACAAAGGACCACCTGGTGGAAATGACAGAAATGGAACAAGCAAAGCAAGTGAGGAGAAAAGCCAGAGTTTAGCCTCAACTGTCCACAACTTCCAGTCTTCTGGGCCTAAAGGGATCTGAAGATCCCAATGTTCTCCTTCCCTCTTCTGATTAGCAATTCTGTACTTGTTAAAAGACAACTAAGAGAAACAGTGACCAGTTCATAGTTGATGTAATGCTTGAATATGCACATTATTGTTCAAACAGAACATGAAACTAACATAACAAAGTTAATCGATAAAGTTTTAGGAAAGACCAGATTAAGCATTAAGCACAACAAACAAATTGAGAATGCAATTTAAGTTTTTCTTATACATGTAGCTTCACTAAGTGCCCGGTGTGTGCTAAGATGTTCAGATTTTTAACTGCTAACCAATCCAATCGATAAAGAAAAATCAGTTTCTAAAAACAAGCTAATAAATGACTTTTTTAAAAAGAAAAGCTACTCACGCAAGTGTCATGTTGTTGCTCGGGTCCAGTCCAACCTCAATAACAGTAGTCCCCTCTATGTCCACTTCTTTACAGGGAGTAGTGTTTCTCCCGGTAACTCTGCAGGCCTGGTAGAACCCGTGGGGCTTCACACGACCGGAGTCATTACCCACAAATACCTGCAGCATCACCGGCTCGTTGTGACCTTCCAGCTGAAACACAGCAACACAAGTTAAATATTTCAATTGGCCAGCAATTCCTCTGAATTAAAACAGGAAATATTTTATGCAGCTGAATTTGAAGTGAATCTGCTCCCAGTGTCACTGGAAACAATCCTAAGGGAAGAAGGAACAAAAACTTTTCAGCTAGTTTATAAACAAAATGCTAATTTTTTTTATCTTTTGTCATTTGTTCTTCCAGTAAAAGACAAGTCAGTCATTTAATAAACAGGTGAAATGATTTTTTGTTATTATTATTAATATTTTGTTTTTAAACTAGCTTGAATCCTATCTGTCTTCACATAGAACCATCCCAACTCCAACTTTCAGGTCTCTTATAACCCCTTACTCTCACCCCAAATGTAACAATTTCCCCATCTCTTCCCAGGATACTCCTTCCCCACCAGCATCGACATCCACCAGTCAGCTGAGAAAGAGAACTTTTGCTGTGGCTCGTTCCAAAGTTGATGAGAATTTGTTGGTCAGTACATGTATGCCAACCAATCAATTAGCATGCCATGCTTCTAGGATCCCATCTTCATGCCAGCCCACACCTTGTAATCTTTGTGAAACCAGATTAAAATTGACTAACACTTGTGAAGCCACTGGATGAGTCAGAACAGGATGAGGGGGAAAGCAGAGGGAGGAACGGGATGAATGATTGTATAGTCCAACCACGCAAACCTATTTGCCTTCAGACACCAAAATAAAAATTAGAAATGGCAACTTGACCTCTCCTACTTAAAGTTTACGAACAGTGTTAGGATTCACTGAAACCCTTAATAAATAAAAGCAGGTCAGACATACATTTCACAGAATGATTTAGCAGTCCTCCTGCAATCCAGTGTGCAAGCCATAATTATCCCAGAACACGTTAGTGAAAAACGCGTTCATTTTTATAACATTGAATACTAGCATGAAAGGGTTTGCGACCTTTTAACACTCTTTTTTATTAGCAGAATCCCACTGTGGTGCCACATACTATAAATACTCTGATGTAAAAGTAAAAGAAGTCTTCAAGTAAACCTGGACATTGTATTACAAAGTAACCTCTCATTCTTTTTAGGTACTAGTAGAAAAATACTCCAAGTGAAAAGAAACACTAGATCACTGTCAAATTCACAAGCCAGAGATGGAAAATCTTTGTCACAGCATTCTAGAAGGAGGTAAAAAAAAATATTTTTAATGTTTTCATTAAGCCCTAATTGTTGCTAGAGGATTTCTGGGTGACAATGTTATATTTCGTCCTAGGCCTGGAAGCCCAGTCAATACTTGCAGAAGAGACGAAAGCTCAATCTTTATGAGTAATGTGATGCAAATGAGAGCAAAATCTTCCAGAAGACCTGGATTAGTCTCTGGCACACTTACAAAATTTAGTTCTGGAGTTCTTAGCTAGTTCAGGAGGAAAAAAAAACCCCAAAACCAAAAACACCACCACCAAAATAAACAGCAAATACTGATAAAATCATAGTATGCTCCTCATGTCCAAAAGGAGCAACCAGCTTAGAGCAGGTAGGTGGGTTATGACTGTTACGGATGGGCAAAGCCAAAAGATTGCTGGAGGTGGCCTAGTACTAGCTCCCATGTACGAACCACAGGCTGACAAGCACAGTTGGTATCAAAAGCTCAAAAGCCAAGAGAGCCCAAGTAAACAAAAGACCATGAAAATACTGAACAATAGAGAACCTCACTTCACCAGGTGATCAAAAGGGAGTGGGGAGTAAAGGGTACTCACATATTCCACCATTAAATCTCTTTTACACAGAAAGCTGAATGAACAGTCTCTGTGTCACATCACTAAGATCTCCTTGGCAAGAAACTGCATCACCACAGCTAACCAGCACTGCTTTTCTTCCCTGGTGTTCTTGTTAGAAAAAGACATGAAAGGTGTGCAAGAGCATCTGTCATCATCTGCTCCAGCTTTGCAATACTGTCAGCAAGAAACCATTAAAATCTGCTACTGATGGCTGGGAATTCCTCTGCTGACACTTTCCAGTCAGGGTAATCTTTCTTTTGCCAGACAAGTTAATGTTTGTTTATACAATTTCAATGTTGCATATTGATTGTAAATGCTCTAGTTTTAAGTTCTCAAGTAACATGGTTTTCTTTAAAGGACCACAGAACCTGCTCATCCTCATCAGTCTGCTTAAAAATGAAGCATCTGAATGGTTGCCTATCACAGGTTCTGCCAGAGAAGAGCAAGCACCAGACCTCTACTGAACTAGAAACATTTTTACACTATTCTTCCCCATCTTTAAAACACACCGAAAAAAAAAAAAACAAATAAAACAAAAAAACCCTCTTGTTCTTTATATATTTTTCCTCTAGCTCAGATTTCCTGAAAATCCACTGACTCATTTGTCTGTCCAACCCTGGCAGACTTTTACATGCAGGGTATGAATTAGTGTGCCTACTGGTAAAGCAAGCTTGAGCTTCCAGGAATTCAGTAACATGAGACTCTTCCAAACAGAATTTTCACTGATGGGTGCTAAAGGGTAACTGGGAAAGGAATTAAAAGGAAATTCAGATGAACAAAGGCCCATTAAGAAAATTCACATAAATGAGCACTAAATCACCATAGCGACAAGACTATATGAATGGATTCTTTTCTTATGAAACTTCATTGGATATCTACGTTACTCAGGAGGACTGAGTGAAGTGTTGGAGATGTTTCTAACATTGTTGAACCAGACTTTAAAGACAAATACACTTCTATACTCTGTCAGCAGTAGTCAGCACAAATTTTCAGGGCTGTATCATAAACAAACACTTCTTTGTGGACCTGGTAAATTAGTTTGGATTGAGAACTGCTTTGCTGCTTTCTCAAAGCGGCACAACTAAGGAAAAACATGAAAAGAAATGTCTTTTATCCTTCTTATTTGCATGATAACAAATATAGTGGTCTACTCGCTCGACCTGCTGACCACACTCCTCCCAATATAACCAGGATGCCATCTGCCTTAGTTCCAATGAGCATGCAATGCTGGCCTGTATTCAGTTCAGTGTACACCCTCACATTCATACTGTGGTTGCTGCAACTTTATGATGATATTTGACATCAGTTCTTGTTTGTCTCTGTGTAAGTCAAGTAAAGCCCTACTCTTGGTAAGCCTCTCTACCGTTTGCATTAGGAAACCTGCACAAGCACAGTCCTCAAGCTCTTCCGTTGCTCGTACCAGACTATGTAGCCATCCTTGCAGATGGGACAGATGGCTGAAATCTTTCACAGTGGGAGAGGTTTGTATGCAGGAGACTCCTGTTAGTTACCTATAGAAAGCACCATCTATTATCTTCTCAGTCAGGCAGTCTGCAACAGATACCAAAACATTACCCTTAGCTTCCTCCCTCTTCTGATCTCAACAGGCCAGTCTCCAATTTCATGCTGGAGGTTTGTGCAGTCAAAGAGCTCCCTACGATACATGACTTCCTCTCTTCTTTCTGAACAGCTGGTGCACATCCACGACTGCATTCCAGTCATGTATGCTACCCCCAGTCTCTGCAATTCCAGTCAAGTCACAGCCCTGTGACTGCACAAGACCTGCAAATTCACCCTCGTGCATTAGTGTGCAGTCACTGGAGAACAGCCTTTGAATGTTCTCCCTTTCAAGCACAAATGTGAAAGACCTCTTTGTAGCCTTCTTCCTCCTGTTTCTCCTCCATTTGTAGCTCCTCCTTTCCTTCTGGGCTTTGGTTCACGTCCTCTGACAAACTTACAGTAAAGCCCTCCTTCAGCAGGCTGGCAAGCCTGATCACAAACATTTTTTCCGCTCTTTGAGTAAGGTGAATTACATCAGTTCTCCTTTTCTCCCCTCCCAATGAAGCAAGACAAACAAAGCAGCTAAACGCTTGCTTGAGAAACCAGCTCTGCAGTCAGGCCCTGGATCCCTGACTGCATCTGCTCTATCCAGATCCTTCCCCTTGATCGGAAGGACTGAGGACACCACTCAGTCCTCTGTGCCACTCATCCCTACCTCAGAGCAAGTGACCATCAACACCTAAACTTCAAGGCATCAAAATCTATACAAGAAACAGGCTGCATTTGTTAAGTATGCATACAACTGCTTCCTCTTTTCTTCCCGCCCACTACTGATCCACACGTACTTTACTACTGCTAACTGTACTGAGCAGTGCAACCTGTAAAGTACACATTAGTTAGGTCTTTATGACTCTGCTTGAAACACAGACGCTGGATATGTGGATTCAGATAATTATTTTTTTTTTAAAAAAAAGCAAACCACAAAAACACCAACAAAAAAACAAACAAAAAAAATCCCCCACCTTTCATTTATTTTTCTAAATGAAACCTAGTTTTATGTCCTTACCAATAAGGCATAATGATGACCCACAACCATCAGCGATCAGTTACAGCGTTTCACTGTCCTAGCTTTGTACGCTTCAAGTGTCTATCTATTTACACAGTTCATGTAAATGTGGTCTAGCAGGATATGCATCACAGATTATACATCACTGCCTTGACATAAAGCTTCCTTCCTCCTGTAACTTTGTAACGCAAGTAAGACTTGTTGTGACCTGCAAGAAGAAATACAGTGCAGTCTCTACATCAAAGAGACCGCAAAGTCTCCCCCCTTCCCTCTAAAAAGAGAGATTCTAGGCCTATTTGAACTGAATCAGCTCCCCTTCTACTAAAGCATCCCTTGGAAAGGGGCCCCCGTATCACCTAATGCTAAACAGCCTACCTTGACAGTTGGAAAGCCTTGCTGTGTCCGGTCTTTCACTGAGCCTCGGCTGCCTTCAGTCAGATAACGAGCCCTGTGCTGGGTTTCTGGCTGCACCACTATCTTCAGCTCCTTCCCCTCACTCTTAGTCGGATACTGACCACACAACATTGGGGTCTTCTTCCCTCCAGCTCCTTTCTGGTTCTCTGATGCTCTGGGAAGTCAAAGCAAACCATTAAAAAGATGTTATAAGTAGCTCCCCAATAAAAACAATCACAGAAAAGCTAGAAAGGTAAGAAGTGTATATTAACGGATAGAAGATTCATAGTTGAGAGCAAACTTTGCAATTCTCTTTCTGACAGAGAAGGAAACCTGCAGGATGAAGAGGAACTGTGCTTCCCTGCCTCCTCCATGCAGTGCAAATAGGAACTGCTTTTCAGAGAGTAAACATAAAGGAAGGAAAAAGAAATGAGCATTAATCTATGTTAACAAACAGAAGACAGCTCATAACCTGCTTTTGCATAGTATATGATACAGCCTGATATTATGTGAATAAGCTGTTTTCGCTTCTGTAACAAATATACATATGTACACACACACACTGAATGGATTTAAGGTTAAATGATACTTCTTTAAATAGGAAAACAGCCTCATGCCTGTCTCCACCTGAACTTGCATATCCATGCAAACTCAAATACTAATTTCTGTTAAAACAGATTGATAAATTTATGTTCAAACCAAATTAGTTATTGTAAGAAGCTCTGACACAATTGCACCAATTTTCAATCTGCAGTGTATGCAAAAAGACTGTTTCCTTCCAGGTGCGTACCTTAAGATGTACTGTATCTTGTGTTCAGTTCCATAATTAAAACCTGAATGAAGAAGCCCTCCAAAGTATAACACCATGTGATTGATTTTGTGTTCACTTTAAAGCACAATGGAAAATAACTCTTGGTCTCATACAGAGCAGGTTTGTATAATGAATCTGAACTGAAGTCTAATAAGCTCATTTAACACTCACAAATGTAAACGTGCCGTGGCAAACGGTACAGGCAGAGAAAGGGCTCAATGAGTTTACGTAGAATGTAATATTCTTTTTTACTACCAAAAAGTAGTTTCTAACAGCTAATGACTCTGAAGAAATCAGTTTAAAATAACAGGTGTGAATTGCTTAAAAAAAAAACAAAAACCAAAACAAAACAAATCCTGTTTCCATGTGCAACATATGGAAGTAATTTATCCAGGATTTTTTCTTCACGAGGAGAAGAGTGAAAAAAATGCTTTTTCTTCAAAATCATTTACTGAGAGCTTTGCCACTGCATGAGTTTTTCACTGACCTGAAGGCTGGGGTAACCCGTAATGCTCTCTTCCCAATTACCAGATGATTTATACTAACAAACATAATCAGCACCTTCCCTAAAACTCCTACTGTGCAATGAATAGCACAAGGCCACACAGTACGCAAATACTTCCCAGTCGTTCCCCAACCCCTGCACAGCCTGGCCCAGCACTTTTCCTACAGAAGGGCCTTCTCCTACCCCAGGGGAGGTCAGGCACTTTGCCCCCTGATTCCACCACATCTCCTACCCCTGTAAGTCCTATTTGTCACGCTCTTATTTCTACTAAGCCTTCCAAAACTTTTTATAATCTGTAAGAAAGGGTCAGAATGGACAGCGCTGAGCTGTTACGAGGTCTGTGCTTTGCATGAATTTCATTCATGTTTTTCTCTTTGTGAAGGTTAACCACTTCACTATGGACTGCCCAGCACGCCTCTTGCTCACCCAGCTGAGCCCGGGACGGATGCCCGGCACATGTCCCCGAGCAGCCCTGGCACGCTCGTCTTCAACCCAGTGACGGCAGAGAGGCAGGATCGAGAGGGTACAGAAGACTGCGAGAGTACCATCTTTCTGCCAAGGAGTCCCAAATACTCTGCCGCAGCCTAGTCAAACAGGCTTTTTAAAAAAATAAAAATACTAAGTAAAAACATATCTTCTTTTAGGAAAATAAAAAGGGACAAAATTCTTCTTCAATGTAGCATATACAAAACCTGCAATACGGTAAATAAACTGTAACACTCTAACTACGCTCTTCACTTCTGTGCAAGTTAAGCAAAAATGCTAATCAAATTCAAGCTCGTTAGATAATCACTTTCTCTATTCTTCCTGTCAGGATATTACTCCAATGGACTTTCAGTGGAAGTCTTCTCTTTTTCTTACTCAGAATTTGAGATCACACAGCCACAATCTCTTAGCTTCCCACAGGGAACACGGGAAGGAACGCTGAGCAACCTCAGCCACTGTGAACACCACTATATTATTCAAAACGCTGTGCCTGGGACCTGTCACAGGAGAACGCGCCATGTAAAGACATCATATGCATTGCTTAGTCTGACCTTGTCGTGTTTGAAACTTCCAGCTCCATAAATTAATACATGAGACCGAGATATTATTGAATTCTGAAGGGAAGCATTAGAGGCAGCCATCAAAATGAAATTAACTTTTAAACACTCAAAATGTGAAGTTTTAGCAGTGTGACATTAATATTTTGGCCTCACCAACACAACTCTATGTTTTCTGACATCACTTTACTCTTAAAACCCACGTTACCTTAATTGACAATATTTCATACATTGTCATAGTCATGCAAAGAGATGCTGCCTAACAATTACTTTGAAAGTTTTTCCTCTAGAAGCCTAAAGTAATCATTACTTCCAACCAGATTAGCTGAACATGAAAGCAATGGTAAAGCCTTCACCAGAACTCCTCAGTGGTCTTTCTTCTCAAATTACGAGGACATATCAGTTACACATCCTTTTAATTTAGTTTATTTATAATACTAATATCTATGTACATACAAACACTAAATAAATGTGTGTATGAAATACTTTCTTAGCTCAACTGTTACCAGACATCTCCTCAAAGCTAGCATTTCTTTTAAGAAGAAAAGAAACACAAGTGGCAAAACCCACGGTTATTAAAACAGATTTGCTGAGTTAACGTTTCCCTGATCCTGCACTGGCATCAGGGCTGTTCTCAGTGAAGACCTGAAAGCGAAAGTGAGAGCAAGGATGTCGGAAATCTGAGACTCTGCCCTAAATCAACGTCAATTTATCCATTTGTAAAAAGGCTTTCACAAATTCTGAGTTTCCACAGGCATATATTCTTTTCCTTCCTAACTCTTAAAGACAGCTGACTAGAAGTCTCTTTTGAGGCAAATGGCTTTTCCACTCCACAAATTAGCAAGGGTGCTTTCCTCGCTCTTTTCTTAAAGCCAAAGGTAAATGAACTCCCTTGGCTGAACTCCATCAGGCTGGAAAGCAAAAAGAAAAAAGTCACTACTGTGACCTAGATTTGTAATGCTAAATCTCCATATTCCAACCGCAAAATTAATTTTTCTAGTATCTTGGCCATTTCTTATCCCAGGGCTTTTATTTGCAAGGACAATTCTGTTACATAAGAGGAACAGTTCAAACTAGTCTGTGTAAGACACATTGGAAAAAAAATTATGCTTGTCTACCCCTATGCGTTCACAGAATGCTGCTGACAGTACCGATGAATGTTCACTGGTTAGCCCTGAATATTTTAGGGAATGTTACAGTCTTGTGATGTTTTAGATTGAGATCACACATATTGTTCCAGAGTTTCCTAAATCTCCCCTTTCTGTCCAGAGATCACATTTACAGTCACACAGTTCTTGCCTTTCGATAAAGTTTCACCCCTTTGTACGGGAGAGCCTGACTTCCTTTGTGCTCGGTGGAGGCAGTTTCCTAGTTCCAAGCAGTTGCTTTACATACGCTAATCTGTTTTTTCAGGACTACCATGTACTAATGTTTTACTTTATTCTCAGTTTCAGCTGGTGAAAAAGAGAGATGCTGGACAGCTGCAGTCAAGCTTAGAGCGGCTGTTGTAAGGAAACACCAGAAGACCCAGAGGTCCAAGGAAACAGGAGCGGGCAGCAGAGCCCAGTGCTCCTGGTACCAACCAGCTCGGCTTTTCCTGATGCAGTACCCAGGGCAGCACACTCTGGAGAGTTTCTCAGAATAACTTTCTCACAGTGAAATTTTAAGTATGGAACTGCAATGACCCTGGGAATACAGACTCCAGGCTCTTTCCCTTTGGAACATGAGAAGTTCATAATCTTTCTCATCAGTCAAATTTTAATATTCACCATTACTGTGATGAACATTAGAATGTACTGCGAGCACATACATAAAAGTAAAACCAGAAAAAAATACACACCCCCCAAAAAAAACCCCAAAAAATAAAAAGCCAAATCTATCCACTTGACCATCCATCTTAAAAGTACTAAAGAAGCCACAAGTTATAAAATAAAGAAAATGTATCAACACACTATTGTAAACTGATGGACTTTCTCTTCTCTAAGCAACTACTGAAATGCATTTAGTGAACAGTGTGAAGTGGGAGAGATGAGAGACCACCACCCAGGCGTGCCCACGTACAGACACACTCATGCACACAACCCAGAAGCACAGAGAGAAACAGGATTAGAGATTTATTTCTGAAAAAAAAAAAAAACAAATACAGAAGTGAATTCACAAGAAAAAACAAAATCTGGTTCACCGTATCATCTTGACATTTTTTTTTTATAAAAAAGTAAAGCATGTGTTAATTTAAATCGTGAGAAATCCTAACAAGCAATTAACTTCTACTCCCATCACTCTCTATTTGATGAATAGAGAGGCACAAACAGAAGCAGATAAGTGCACAGACTGAAATCCTCACATAAACTCCTGCAAAAAACATTAAGATTTAGGGTGCATCCAGTCCACCTCTGCCTTTCTTTCTAAATACCACAACATTTTCATTGCCATTTTATAAATGGAATTGTGCCGTCTTTTAGGAGCTTCACGTAAACAAGAATACAGATTAACAAGAAAACAGATTAGCTAATCAGTGCTGCGTCCAATTGTTGTAGGGAAGTTTAGCTTTATCTTCTAGACAGAGATTAATGAGTCTAATGAGAACTTATCATGGGCTAGGACGCAAAAGGGAACAGCAGAGAAGGGAAGGGATTTATGTGAGAACCTGAGTAGAACACTTGACTCATGAGGGAGNCTGTCAAGTTTTTTAAAAAAAAAAAAAAAAAAAAACAAACAAAAAACAGATACCAACCCATTTCCTGCTTTTGAGTTGCCTTTGCTGTCCGTGCTGAGCTGAGAAAGGACATAGTGAGGAGCTTTGGCACTGTCGGCATCAAATATATCCATGTTGGACTCTTCACAATCTCGACGTTTGATCCCTGGCCTCTGCTTTGGATTTCGTTTGCGTGATTTACGTGGCACCTCAGTGTTATCATTGTAGGAACTGGTACTCATGTTACTGAAGTTGGAGGGTGAATCCTCCATCCACATACTGCAGCTCTGTTCTGACTCCAATCCACACCCCTCATCCTGGCAGGACATCCGACTGTTGTCCAGCAAGTCCTCAGGTGGTGGCGAGATGTACAGGACTGTGTGTCTCTTCGGCGTTGACTGCTGCTGCTGGACTGTGTTACTGGTTAACTGCTTTTCACTTACCCCTCTGTTACTTACCCCCACGGCTGAGGAGCAGCTCTCCACTTGCATAGCCTTGCTGTCGGTGACTGAGGTAGAGTAAATGGTAGGACTGGAAGAGGTGGTAAAGGAGCTGCAAGCACCGCCCATGGAGGAAGAGGAAGGAGCTGAAGAAGCATCTGCGGTGTATAATTCAGAAGTAAATACAAGATACATGGTTCTGTGTGTGCTGGCTATAGCAGTCCCATTGAAATAAAGTGATTTATGAACTGATTTTTTTCCCCCAACAAATATTTGGAATTTGGTAAGTTTTAGAATGTAGATGCTTAAAGCAATACAGCCTAACCAATACAGTACTTTGGAAATGTCCAAATAAGACTTAGTATGATCCACTGTAATCAACTTTTTTAAAACTTAATGTTAATTCATAAAAATGGCTGCAAGTAAACAGAGCTTTCAATGCCTCAGCTGGACTAATTATTTGTGTAGAAGCCATTTCATCTAAAATAATGGAAGCCCCAGTGCAAAATGCATATAATCCACATTCAATGCCAATTAAACAATTTATTGTTGGAAATTTTTATTTTTGAAAAAGACGGGACTGTGCTTAGCCACAAAATATTAAAATAAGTTTCTAACCTATGAAGCAGAGAACTACAGGTCATTTTTAATGCAGACACTCCCTGCTTCAGAGGCAAATCCTGGAATAAAAATATGAGAAAATAAATGAGAAAAAGAGCTGCTGATTATTCCATCATAAATGAGAAATAAAATATAAAATCAACTGAGTTGGTAGGCAAAATGGAACTGGTATCAGTCACTATGACATAGCTGTTTATTCTGAAGGTTCAGAACAGGGATGAAATATCTGTACTGGCGACATGCTGATACAAGAAGACGTGAAATTTCTGTAATTTGACACTTTCAAGTCACTGAGACTGATTTCTCTCAGACTTTATTAGCTGAGTCTCTTATGCGTACAGAGACAGCTTGGGACAGACTTCTGAAAAATTCATATTAAGCAGGATATTTTAAACAATGGGATTGTGACTTCTCCAGAGGTCACACAGATCAATCTGGTTTAGAAACCTGAAAGGACAGCTAAATGATTAAAACAAAACCCTGAAGATTTCTGGAGAACAACATATACATTTCCACCGAAGAATTTGAATGGACAAATCAGCTGAAAACGTAGGCTAAAACGTTTGAGAGGAAGCAGTATGGACAAACATAGGTCTTTATTTAAATCAGCTGTAGCTCACTGAGGAATGAACTACCTGAATTTTATATTCAGATTTAAACATCCTAGGGTGGAGATGCTATCTTCTGTATTTCTGCACTGCTGGCCGCACCTTACACAATAAACCAGAGCCACAGAAATAATCTAATTTTGGAAACAAAGTGTACATAATATATATACGTAATTATACAATATGTTTGTTCAGCTAGTTACTGGTGTTGTAGAGGTAACACCTATTTATTAAGAGGAACATGATGTTTTCCTTTTTGTAGTTTGGGATTGTCTTAAAATCCAGGATATTCTATTAATTTCTCAAGTCTAAAAGGTTTAGAAGTAGTTGAACTTTTTTATCCAGTTTGAGCTATTTGAAAGTAACAGAATAAAGTATGTTCAGCCATGATATGTATATTTAACTAACAACAAAACTTAGCAAACCTTCCTATAAATCAACCTCCTTGTGATTACCAGGGGGTATCAATGACTGTTGACAAAGTATTTTTAAACTGCTATTGTTTCTTACAGCTTTTCTGTGCTAAATGAATTCAAAAGTAAACCTGCACTACTTCAGATTGTAAAATTTAGTAGTGGTCATTACAGTTTATCAATAAACTACTCTGCTTTTATCTTCATAGGAAGTCCCTTCCCGAACCTCCTAGTGAACCAGGAGCAGATGAATGATACCAGTTCCATTTTCCAGTTTGTCCTTTGGCAAATATAGTGGCTGAAATTGGAAAATTCAGTCACTTTGAACTGCATTCCAATTTAAAGGCAAATTTATCCTTTCAATATCATGCATTAATGCAATGCTTTTTTCAAAAACATTTATAGGATTGGCAAGAACTATTAAATCTAGATATTAATTTCAGTGACAATATTTAAGAGCTGATTTGCAGCCACTTTGAGTTGAGAAAGATCGTTGCTACTTGGGATGTTTACTTTGTTTTCTTGAATCAGAATTAGTTTCCATTCACCATTTATACACCCAAACAGAAAGAAATAGAAATATGCAGCATGCATACAGCATATATGCTGCATGTGAGCGTTTGCAAACAGAATACACGGAGCACACAGCAGTAATGCTGCAGAACCGGATTACTGAACAGCAATATCACCCCCATTTAAAATCAATTCTTCTTTTAACAGATGAAACCGAGTATCATGCACAGTACAATACAGTATGCATGGCTCATGTTTGCCTGTCCATGACAAAGATTTTGACAAATAAGTAATTATGTACGTTGAACATAGCAGGGCTCTAGAATTGGAAGACTTTTCCTCCAATTATCAAAGACCTATCTTTTTGCAGCAAATACTGTGAATGTTTTAGAAAGGTCTTTTAGAAGACCTATAAGAAAAAACATAAAGTAACAATCCATACACAGGTCTGCATTGGAACGGGTATGCCAAACACTGATCATACCCTGCATATCAAATGGTTCAATGCATACCCTGTCCAGAAATGCAACAATTGTACTTTCTCCTCACTTCCCTAAGAAAAAAAAAAATAAATACACCACTAAACAAAATACTTTGCAGCATAAAGCTAAACGAGCTGGTAAAGGTATTATCATTTTTGGGTGCAGGATTTTGCAATATTTAAGTTGCTATCATTATTGCTATCCAAAACAATTTCTCCTCCATTTTTTTTCCTAGAAGTTAAAAAGCATGTATGCATATGAATATGTGTGTATGTTTTTCCTTTATACATTTAAAAAGGAAAGAAATACTGTCTATTATAAATTCGTTATACTCTCCATTTATCAGACATCTCTCTCCTTAGCCTTATATATGCTTAAATGAATGTCATTACCATCCATAAACATGCAAGGGTTTTAAAGCATGTACAAGCCAGTGTCTTCTCTATTATAACAATTAAAAATATGTGAGAAAGTATGACAAATACTACAGCCAATGAAATAAACTGGCTATATTAGGACAATCAAATAGACAAATTTAAAATCTATTTTGGAGGATAGACTAGTATTTGCTTTAGTAACATTTTAAGTTACGCAAATACTAAGAAACTTAGTAAAATTTATGTTTTCCCACAGGGTCTGCAGGCCTTTAGCCAACTCATCTTCCTTTGAACTAATAAATAAATGAGGCCAACCAAATAAGAATTCACAAAGTTATTATAATGAATAAACCACTATATGTTTTGCATGGCTCCCGTTTTGTTTTATCAATTTATTCTAAAGCCAGTGACAACACCTGCGTATCTGATACCCAAAGGAGATCTCTTGGTTGAATATGCTACCGTCTGGGGAAAAAAAAAGAAGTTTTCAGTAATTCAAACTTGACTGGCATTGCTTTAAAAGGTGAGAGCATTTTGCATTTCCTGGTTTTGAGGAATCAGATTTTCCCCAACATGCAGATAATAAACAAAATATAACCAGTGGACATTCAGTGTGAGCGCTGTACCTGGTCACTGGTCTATCAAGTTAAGAGTGGAAACATACACACGCCTTTCCCAGTTTGAACATTTATTTTATTTGAAGTTAATTTCTTCAGACACATATTAATGGGAATTGTTACAGGTGGCTCTTTCATTTTCAATTTAACAGTGCTTGCAATGACAAATATATAGTTTAAATGAGTATGTACATTTTGAAATATAAGACTGAATATATTTTAATACAGCCTCAAAATAAAAATTGCTTTCAGAGCAACAACACTGAATAGAAGCCAAGTGCATGTTATGGCAAGTATGCAGCCACGGTATTATAAATGAAACGTGCACCAGCATTACAAGGTGGGTTTTTTCCTTTTTCTTAATAAAAAAAAAAAGAGAGATAAAAGAAAACTACTTCCACATTAGAGCAACTTTGATCACTGTTGAAACTAAACCTCCTGAATCTATTCATTGCCATCGCTGTAACATGTAAGGTAGCTGAAATAAGTAATTGAGAATTTGCTGCCCATTCTACAAGGGTTTTTTTCCTCTAAGAGAGGCAGAATGATATCAAACCGTTCAGCACAAGTAAGCCCTGGTTCTGTTTTGGACATCATAATTTACACATCAATAACAAGCAATTCTGTAATGTGTAAATGGAAGACAGAAAATAAGCAAGAACTAACAAACTAAGTGGTTAGTGCTGGAGTTCAGAATGCCAATAAAGATAATCAATTACTCCGCACTACTCCTAGGAAGACTAAATTTCAAAGAAATTCCAGTTGTTCGTACACTTGCTTCCCAGGAAGTCTAAAAGGTGTCTACCGCTCCCAAACATTTACCTCACTTTCAGGCAGTGAACAGAATTACATTCACAACCAAGAGACTGAGTAATTTAGGTTCTTTCTGAAAACAAAAAGCAGCCAAAAAGCAGGCAGTGGAAGAAAGGATGCAACACGCACGGGGAACAAATGCATGCTGCTAAAAATCACAGGCTAATATAATATGTGAGGGAACACACAGCAAAGAGCATCCCCATGAGCAAATCACGGCAGTCTTTTTCTTTTCAATAACATAAAGCATCGTACAAAGCAAATTTATTACCTCCTGAGTTAGCAACTAAGGCAATGACATATATTTCTATATCCTATTATCTTGTGAAGTCAAACAGGCATTCAGCCTCTAAAAAAAGGTCTGAAAGGCAGGAGAAAGAAAAAAATTAAAAAAAGATCACTACTCCGCATTGAGGGAGTCTTGTCTTTAGATAACACTTACATGGAGCCAATCCTGAAATCCTTGTTCATTCTTTCCAAAGAGATCCTTAAATACAACAAGGATTACCAAGTTCTCAAAAAGAAATAAATAGTGTCCTGATGACTTTTTTTTTTACTGCAGCTGGAGTGCAAAGCAAGTCATTTCCCAGACTGGAAAGCTTAAGATTGCAAACGCAAATAAATCTGAGATATTTTGGGTTTTACAAGGTTTTCAGCCACCTGTGCATGAACAGCCAGGACTAGCAAAAAGCCATTAGAGAACTTGCCTTTTTCTCTGTACCTAGCCTGCACCCCACGCAATCCCCTATGCTATGTTCAGAAAACAATTAAGCATCAAAAATGAAAACTCACAACACAGGAAGAGGTTTAGGTGGTGTAATAAGCTTAATATATGAAGTATACCCATTTATTAAATTGGTTAATTTATCTAACATGTCATGTTCTTGATAAGACTCTTGTGTGTTAATTGGTTTATTTGAACCACTGGACACAGAAGAACATTTTCAGAACAAAACCAGAAGGATACTATTTGCAAAATTTCCACCATCAACCCTTGTGTTGCCAAAGGTTTTAAAGGTAATAACCAGAACTTACAAAGTGGCTGCAAACCTGCTTTCAACACCTCACATGCCAAACTTGGGTTTCTACTTTTCTTCTTCTTGTATTACTGATGTAATGTCAAAAACTTTTCCAAAAAGTTTAGTTTCAAATCAGTATCAATCCACTATTTAGAAATAAAACAAACAAAAAAAAAAGAAAGAAAGAAAAGAGACTTATGAAGAAGTCTGAAAACAAGACCGACCTATACCCTGGGTGAGATTGGATGGGTTAAGTGTCTCTGGCACTATTTGTCTTCACTATTGACAGACACTGTCACACAACCCACCACTCGATGCCTGTCTCTGAATGGCGAAGCTAGAATGCAAGTTAAGTGTATTAATAGAGAAAAAAACTAGCATCCCAGCAAATATAATAAAGCAATCCAATTCACCAGTTATTAAAAACACTCAGATTCAAGATAGGTAGGTTAATTTAATTTACATTAAGCCCAACAGTGTAAATTCCCCTTACATTCACATGCTGAACACCAAGCAGTGCATTATACTTTGGGTAAATACATCAATCATCTGTTTTTGTTATAAATTACATCCATTATTAAATTAACACTCGAGTTTAGGCATCTAAGTAGAACTTTTGTTAGTGGCTCGCATACACCAATTCCATGTATCTTAGATCCTTCCCCACTCAGAGCGATAACCAGCTGCGTACAAGCAAGTCAGAACTCTAGGACCCTCAGCTGCTCTCTTCAAGCTCTACTTGTCATCACCTCAGCTCCCTCCATAGCCCGCTACCTTAAAACACTGTACAGTGATGTCAGGATCGATGGATCTGACAAAGAACACTTCCATTTAAGAAACAGACTCTTTCCTTCTTTAGATACGCAGGTGGTTGGTTTTTTTCTGAGAAATTAAGAACAACTCTTGGCCTTCATGAAGTCTTTGATGCTGCTACTGTAAAGAGATGCCCAAATATAATACTACAATAAGACTGTTCTCTTTTTGCCCTTCACTGGCTTGTTTTTTCATTATTTATTAAGGAACGGGGAATTCTCTTGTCAGAAAGTAACACTCAATCCTTTTTGATGTAAGAACGGGAGCCACTTAATGCAAGAAATTACCATTAAAAAAATCTCAGAATGATAAAACAGCTTGTATTTGATTAAGTAATTCTGGAAAACTGGGTTTACTGACTATATGAGATTCAGGAAGACTGATACTAAGCTTAATTTAGGAAAAAAAAAGAGATGATCTAGAGTACATCTATATAATCCTGTATAGGTAATTATAAGGAAGCTCTGCTCCATGCAGAGGACCAGGTATGCACTCAACACACACAGTCCCATACAACTACAATGTTTGAACTGAATTTGCAGAGAACACGTTGTCTAAAAAGTTCCCATAAAATGGAAACAGTAGAAGCAATCTTTTTATTTTGCATTTCCCAGCAATGACTTCTCACCAGCACACAGTTCAGAACGATGAAGGAACCTCTCCACCGCCTCTGACCATACCTAATCACAGCTCAGCCTCTCCCAGAGCAATGCAATTAGCTCCACCATAGCTTTCGGGGGCACACGCTATTGCCAGGAGTATTACTTAAACTTGTTCACTCTATGTTAGTGTTAACAAGCCAGAGCACTGTACTAATATACAGCACCAGGAAGATGCATCTTTAAAGAGCATTAGGATCTGGTTTAAATTAATTCTGCAAGAAAGAAGTATTTGACACATGACTGAAGCAAGCACACTGCAGACAGAAATCCCTGGAAGACATCCTCCTAGGAAATTACAGGAAGTCATTTCCAACTGGGAGGGCGGTGGGAAGGGGAAGGGAAAAACCTACAAAGAAATGGAAGTTTTTACAGGCACTGGAGATCAACTACAAAGAAGAATCTTTTTTTCCCCTGATAATTTGTTTACAACATGCATTTATAAGCCCAGGATAACAGACTTAGTAGCAGCACTGATATCCTTTTTGAAATTTCTGGGAATTATTTCTGTATCAACAGGAAAAACTGACTAATGACACCAGGAAGGATGATAAATTGACAAAATATTTTCATTAAAAATAAAAATCAAGAAGCCTGACTATCTACTCAGAAAAAAAAAAAAAAACAAACCAAAACACCCCCACACACATCTCCATTTTGAAGCTTTATTAGAATCTTTAGTTGAGAATGATGAAAAAGCCTTATCTTGGCAGTGGAAAACATGACCCATACCCCTTAGCAGCTGGTCTCTACGCCACAGATGATTCAAATATTTGTATCCATTTCTCTACAGCAGCAATTGAGAAGCAAAGCCTTGTTTTCATAATTAAAGTGACCAAAACTGCTTATAGCAAGTATTTCAATAACAACTCTCATCAAAAAAGCCAATTACTCCTGTTTGGACAAGTAGTTTGTCCCTTTAATTAAAGAGGAGCACAAAATTGGCATGAGCACAAAATTGGCATAATCACAAAAAGGTAAAACTTCTATCGTTTACCAAATATTTTCCCAGGATACATAGATATTTGGGAGCAGAAAAATTCAACACATCCCAGATTAATTGTATCCAAATATGAAGAATGCAAAGAGAGTTCAGTAAATACACTTCAGTAGCATAAAATCTGTTCCCCTTTTGTTACAGCAAGAACACCACTCTGTGGAGAATTCAATTTGAGGTAAGAACTGGAAACTGTCAGAATGGAAACGATGCAGGAAATACTATCCTGGGGAGCAACACAAAAAATATGGAAAAATATATATTAGTCTCTGTGAAGAGCAGCTTAAGAGATCAGGAACGAGCTGAAGAAGCTCATTCCAAGACCTGCTACAGAAAGAATGAACAGATAAGCAGAGCAGCAAGTTTCTGTAAGTTTTCTTCACTGCAGTTCAGAGGGTTTGAACATTCCTGTTACTGCAGATAAAAGATGAAAATGCAACGCTTGTTTAAAGTACGTGGTCGAAAACACTGCTGAACCTTGCCCAAAAGACAAGAACAAGGTGTTGACCTACCAACTAGAAAGACACCTTTGAGAAAGGACTTAAATTAGCAGTGTGAATTTTAAGCATTTGAAGCACTTGTTCAATGCGTCTTGATCAACGCGATTCAACCTTTAAGAATCAACTGAAAAGAATCAAGCATCTCTCCTTGCAACTGAAGCTTAAAAATATTGTGTAGAAGGCATTATTAAAGCTTCAGGCACATTTATTTCATATAAGAAATCTCCAGGCACAGCCTACAATGACATTTCTCAGCATGACACCCTCATGCATTTCAAGAGTCTAGAAGATGATTCATATTTAATGTGTTTATGGTACCGCACTAGGCAAAATCTTCCTTTTCCTGTCCCCTGAACAAAGACACTTGTTATTCAAATAGCAAGCACAGAGAATAGTTTCTAGCAGTAAAAGCAGATCCTTTTCCTCCCTTCTGCTCTCCAGAAGAATAACAGAATTAGAAGCTTGAGATAGCAGCTTAGGCTGTGAACATCACAGCTCAAAATCCTAGAGTTCTGTTAAATTGTACTTGCCTGCGTGATATTCAGAGAGTGGGTAATACCTCTTTTGTCTGGATTAATGAATGAGATACACATTTATTAACAAATTAATGAAAATCCAATCAGCAACGTTCCATATTAATACTCTTAAAACTGTTCTGTAAATCACAAAACAAATTTCCAATGGTAGAACTAGAAGTCTGCCCCTGCAAGGTCATCACTGCTAAAAACAGCCCATCCTGCTCTTCCAAAAAAATCAGAGAAGTTAACTGCAGCAATATGTATTTCTCACCTATGATGTGATTTATATGGAACAAAACCCCACAGCAAAGTGACTCAAGTAAGTTGAATTTCAGCCAGATGTTACCTTAGTCTGTGTTTTGGGAAGCAAAGAACAAACTGTGTTAACTATTACAGGAGCAGCAAAAAGCTCTCACCACTTTGGATCATTCCCTGTAACGTAATCCTCTCATTATCAAGAGTAATCATATCTGCAATTGACTTCTACATACAGTGTTGCTAGCAGCATTTCAAATTAGCCCTTCCTTTTAAAAAAAAGTAAGTGACATTACCTACAACGCTATGGAGACTGAACTACCATTTCCCTATCATTTCCAAAAAAAGTAAGGTTTTAGAGCAAGTAAGAGCTGACATAATTAAAAAAAAAAAAAAGAGACTTGCACAAAACAAGGTAAAGATTTCAGATATAGAAACACTAGGTTGTGAAAGTCATCTTTCCTTTTCACCCTATCATCTGCACAGTGTCAGCTCCTTGAAAATGTGCCTATAGTCTGCTATTAAAGACTTGATTTATGCAAATGAATGGTCAGTCTTGGTCTTTTAAAATACAAGTGCAAAACATAAATATATGTTTTCTTGTATAAGCATACGGACATGCACAAAGCCCAGGCTGATTTTCCTCTTACTTTCCTGTTAAGAAGAGAGCCCACCTACATTACTACAAGAGGCTGGATGACAAGGTTGAAAATATGGTAGCAACTTTTCAAAGACATTATAGCAATCCTAAAACAATTACAGAAAATAGTAAAATATGATACACCCTTTTCTAGAAACATGGTACAGCTACAGTCAGAATGCAGCCAAAACACTTGTGTCCTATTCTCTTGAGAAAGTGGAGAAATTGGGGTGCAGGAGAAACACACAGCTACCACAGTGAAAAGCAAAAGTGCTCCCGGGATTCTGGAAGTCAACTGAGAACACTCCTGCTCCAGGCAGCTATGTGCTGTGGGTACCAGCATCAATTCAGCAGTGCTGAGTTCAAGATGGCTTGGAGGAAGAATCCTGATTAGGCACTACAGAGCAGGAATTTGTGTGAAGGCAGAGGGGCTACAACTATAAAACAATCCACTGAGATCCACTGCAAAGAGTAAATTCACCTCTCCTTGTACCCCCACCTACAACTTTTATAGACGTTGATGTTCCTTTCTCTGTTCTACAATGCATGTATTTTCTTTAAAGGATGTGGTAGAGGACAGGAGAAAAACCAAACAAAAACCCCACTAAGATGTTACGCTAAAACTATCTATCTGATATCATTCATTGGCCAAAATGCTGAAGTTGAGCCTGCCGCAATGCCTATGGGAGTCAGGCAGCCATTCCCTGTAACAGCACCAGCAACGTTGCTTCAGGCTGGGGCTCATCTCTCCTTACCTGTGTACGCAGCACAACTCAATGTTGAACAGTCCTGGTGATCACAATTTATGTTTATAAAAGACCAAGGTTCAATTGTTCTTGCCCTCACTGTAGTGGAAAGTGACATAGGCAATGAAAACAAAACTAGTCTTTGCTCTGTTTGGGGTTTTTTTGGTTGGATAGCTAGGTGGTTTTTTTAAGAAAATTTTTAACAACTTGGAGAAGTGTAGTTGCTTGTGCTTAATACTTCTGACCCTGATTTTAAAAGCACCCAGAAACTCAAGTGTCTCATCACAACACTGAGGGAAGGTCTCCAAAGCCACAGTTCATTAAGCAATTTAAACCAGCACAAACTGACAGCCATTGAGAGAAACTAGCTCCACCTTTTATGAATGCTCTTTCTTCCCCACATCAGCCCTTTCCTTGTGCAGACCCGCAGTGAACCCATCTGGGATAACTCGAACCTGGAGCAGGTCTTTGATCCAACGCAGCACGCACTTGAAAAGTTCTTCTTTCAGGAGCTTAAAGTCTTTGTGAAACTACACTATCTCGGACATTGAAAAGTGTTCTTAATTGAATGAGTAGGTCTCCTTTCAGTGTTACAAAAAAATCTCAACACTATTTTTTGAGGTTTTTCATTCAAGAAAATTGTGCTGCAGTTTAACCCAAACACAGCAAACATATTCTTTGGTTTTTTTAAAAGGAACTGGACTGGCTGTTAGCAGACACTAAATACCTGGAGGTAACAGACATTTAGTTCCATTCAAGTTTTTAAGTCTTTTCTGTTAGATATAGAATTAATTAGCAGTTCAAGTCTATCTGTGGATTTAGAGTGTAACAGGGTTTGTGGGATTTCTTTGTTCACTTGTTTTTAAGGTACATGTTTCTGCAGGATTTGGTTGCTTTGGTCTGCTGCTATGTCTTTGAACCAAGCCAACCATGAAGTATCTTGATTTTAGAAATATATGCCCAAATTATTTTTTTAATAAGTGATATAAAAATTTCAAATTTGTTCAGTATCATAAATAAAAACATCAAATTCTTTCAATGTCTGAAGTTCCACTGTGCACAGTTAAATCCACAGGTTGTCCCAGAAGAGGTCTGGCAAAACATGAATGGTGAGCAGTGCTGTAAAGTTTCTCTGACAAGTCTACAATCACTTCAGTTTCTGATCAGGATTCCTGTACCATGCAAATCTGGGAAACATTCTCACACAAACACTTAATGCATATGAACTCATACAGAGAAAAAAGAATAATGCAGCTATTTGAATCCTCACCTTGTATATATACATTGTTCTCAAGCAACAATTTAAGGCCAATTAGGAAAGTGGATCATGACCTTGTAAGAAATACGGGGATCACATTATGTAAAAAAACCCTCATCCAATGAAGAACGATGCATCAGTCATGAGCATGATCGTTTTCCCTCTTTTTCCTCATTGCACAGATGTTTACTGATATATGCAAGTTACTGACCAGAGTTTCAGGTGCAAAACAGCACTAAGGCTAACTTCACAGATCAGAGCTTTGCCCTTAAATCCTCACTTTTTTATGTTTAATGAAGACCAATGACAGAGTCTTTGCACTAAAGTCTAAAACATGACTGGGCGTAAGACAAAGATGAAGATAAAAAGGTCATGTCTCATTTTTATATGCTGTTAATTAGAAAAATAACTAATTTAAACTTAACAGTTTATAAAAGTGTCATCCTGACATATATTATATTCTTATGTATATAAGAATTTTGTAATACATTACAATAGAGAGCTGTGTGTGAATGGAGTTTAAATAATAAGCTTCTTTAGGCCTCTTGGAGGAAAACATGACTTTTCTTCATGCTTACAGTTTGATAAAAGCTCCATGGCCCAAAATGTAATCTCCCATTCCAATTTTTATCCTGGCTAGAACTTGCTGTTTTACAGTCGGTCAGCATTGTGCCTTAGTTCCAAATTGGTATTTATTACCTCTGAAGGCAGAGTGCATTCTAGGAGTTAACAGGCCTGTGCTGTGTAATAACAGAATAGCAAACAGGTAACTTATTTCTTATGAAGATACATATATGAAATACAGCAACCATTAATATAGAATACCTGATAATTTAATCACCCTGTTTAACTTATATTACCTAAATTCTCCTAGAATGAACTCTGTTACTTCTCCACAAGTTTGGGTTTTTTTTTGTTGTTGGTTTTTTGGGTTTTTTTTGTTGTTTTTTTTTTTTACAATCAAAACTTTGCCAGCACTGTTCATGTTGGCCAGAACATTACAAACCTTAACAAAGCAACTGAATAAATGAGAATGCTTACCAGCAGCAACTACAGCTGGAGGCGGCGAACCTGCCTCGCCACCACTTGTTTGGCTCATGGATGCTACAGATGTTTCTCTGGAAGGTGGTAGCTGCAACTCCTTTGGGAGAAGGTCATAGACAGATTCTGTGGAACAAAAAGGATTTAATCAAAAAATTATTTGTATTCTGTAAGTGAAAAGAAATAAAGTTTCTGCCGAAAAGATATGAACTATAATTCAGCCTTTTCAGAACTTTCTGAAAAAGTTACAGTAAGCGCTTGGAGATCTTAACATCATGGAATAAAGTTATTTCAGAAAATGAACAAACAACGAAAACATTAAGATACACATTCTCAAGACCAAAACAAAAGGACACAAACTTGTCCAAACAAAGAAATAATTCATGAACTTCCACAGAAACTGTACTCATTTAGAATAAAGGGGCTGACAGCATGTACAACTCATGTGAGAATCAAAGACAAACCTGTTCTAAGAATCCAAACTGTGCAAATGACTTCCAAAGAGCCTAATTTAGTACCATCATCCGCAGAACAGTCTATAAAGTCTTCCCATGTAATAAGTGCCAATTCTTGTTACGTAAGATCCTTCACTGCCATTTATCTGCAACATTTCTTTTTCATAGAACCACAGCATGGTTTGTGTTGGAAGGGACCTTAAAGATCATCTAGTTCTAACCCCCTGCCATAGGCAGGGACACCTCCCACAGGACCAGGTTGCTCAAAGCCCCGTCCAGCCTGGTCTAGATGGGGTTTTTGCCTCAAACCCTCCTGTAAACTCACACAGATGCTCCAGAGAAAGCAGTTTCCACTAACAAAACGCCTAGTGCCAGTCTATTTTACACAGACAGCTCTTTGATATAACTGGGGCAGATCCCATGCAGTAGTAATACAACCTCCAAGAAATTTTTTGTGATTTCTCTATTGTGACCCACCTGTGGCCACCACACAGCTCATCTGACAGGGCTGCAGCAGCCAAGACAAGAAGTGAAGTCAACAGCCCCACGCTCAACCTGCTTCTCCACGCTTGCTGACGATTCAAAGCAAGTCCCTGCCTATGGTCTACAGGCTACTTCGGAGTTCAGTCAGCAAGAGCTCTCACCGCACCCAGCAACTGAGAATGGATCACTGCGTTATCCTGAGAAAAGAACCCCACTCAGGCAGCGGCACACAGCTGCAAACACACCTGTTCCAGGGGTACACCAAAGATGCACCATTTCAAACACCCCATTTGGAGATGTAAATCACCTAGATGAACAGCTATACACTGAATCAACAATTCTACACCACAAAACTTCATAACATTCCCTTATATGTATTCTTTAGGTGCCCAAGACAGACATGGAAAACTCAGTGTGCATTTTTTAAATTCTTTTGTCCTCCATGAAGCAACAATTATACTCAATTGATCCTAAAGTAAAATAAATCTGTGCAGCAACTCTGCAAAAATTAGAAGAGTTGTTAGCTAAAAAACTTTATCCACACAAGGCTCTGTAACAAATGAAACACACTCAAGACAAATGTACAGCAGCATACACTCTCAGCAACATATAACTTTATTAAAAATTTCACACATACCAAATGCTGATTATGCCACAAACCAGAACAGTTACTGTATCAGGTAAGAGTGCCAATACGCTTACCACAAAATGGCACTAAAAGAGCCCAAGAAAACTTTAATGCTGTTTACAGGATACTACTTGTCTGTTATGCACGAGACCACAAGCAACTACCAGCAACGGCTGCGAACCGTCAGCGAGGTGTAACCTGAGGTAGCTCCACAGTCCATCAAATTGCTTCCCACCTGCTACAAGACAGGGGGGTTTAATTTACCTTAATTTACCCTTTTTTTTTAGCTACACCCACTTTTTAGGGAAATAACGTGACAAATAAACAGAACAGAAATAATTTTTATTTATTTAAACCAATAATCAAAATACCAGCGACCAGAGGTTGGAATCCAAATCGCAAAATCTCTGCAGAGGTTTTCTGTAAGAGTTACCTGTAATGCTGAGACAATACACAAGTAAAATATTTTGAGACAGCTCAAGTTCATGAACCATAAATTCATAGTTTTATTCTTTGGAACAATCTGGGGGAAAAAAAGAAATATTTACTTGTGCTTACTGAAGATCTTGAAAGGTACAAAAGGCAAAGGGAACAGACAGACATTTGTTCATACTTTTGTTCCTGTTTTACTATGAGGGAAGTGTTTTATTATGAGGAAGAATGTATTAGCATTTCCCTCAAAGATGAGTTCCCTTTGTAAAATCAACTTTTTCCTCAGCTATTAAGGCCTGATTTCTCACTCTTCTGAACTAGTAATTTTCAACACCATAAAACTGGCTTTCAAAGTAAAATAAATTAGACCAGTTTAAAACTGGTTATGTAAATATATGGTTACAATGATGCTTCTCATTTTATACTTCATTTGCTTTTCCCATAAAAAAGGTTAGTCCTTTTGTGGTGCTAATATATTATACTTTATTAAGCAGGAGTATTATGTACTTTTTGTGTGTATGAGCACTTATGTGGCTTAAAGATACTCTAAATTTTAGCCTTTATGAAAAGGTGAATCATGCTTTTATTTTTTATCTTATATTTTTTTACTTAAGTTGCATGCGCATACAGACTTGAATCCAATTCAAAAATTAAAAACCAAATTAAATTGCATTAAAAATTCTTACTAGCCAAATACCATCTCCTTATGCCTGGGGGCTACCAAGGCACAGTTCTGTTAAGAGGGGAAGGGACTGCAGAAAGTACAAGGAAAAAAATCCATCAGCTAAATAATCAAAAAGAAGTTATACTGATATTTGAACAAGAACGTCTGATGAAGGTGAAGGAAGTAGAGAATTTTTTTTATTATTGTATTGAATATACTCCAGCCAGTGAACCACAAGCGTTAGACTCACGGATTCACTCTTCAAACAGCAGGAACAAACGGGGCACTAGAAGACCAACAGTTACCTACTCTGCCTTGGCTAAAAAAATTTAAAAATCTACCAGTCAAGTTCTGGCTGGACCATCCGCTGAAGAAGAGTAGAGAGGTTGTGCATTATCTGGCTTGCGAAAAGGAACACATTTGAACTAACAGCATTTAAGACTCTACGCAGTTGTGTTCACAGCTTTCACAGCAGGGAAGACAGTGTGAAATCCAGAACTGGGAAGCCAAGAAGCCCAGTTACCATTTCAAATAGTCACTGTCAGGCAGATTCTGCACTGGCACTACAGGGACAATACAATTTATCTACAGGTGTCATTGTAAATTCAAATCTGGCTTAATACATGGAAGCATTAGAGCGAGAACCCTATTAACATACTTATGCTGACTGCTATTGGGGATTTTCAGTCTGAGTTCTCCTCTCTCTTTAAGCTGTGAAACTAGTCCTCGCTTACAAAGCCCAGGGAAGTCATATGAAAGAAATAAACATGTGTTTGCACCTTTTTAAAAACAAGCCAGTCTAATTCCTGCTCCCAAGCCATCTCATGCCCTACACATACAGAAACGCAGCCAGCGCTGCATATTTTGCACATTTGTTATTTGTCATGCTGCATTCTGAGAAAGCTTCTGTGAACCACAAATTCCCAAGCAATTTTCAGAGAAAATGTTTACTTATTTGAATGGCTCCTGTAAGCCTGGCCGCTGGCATAGCTATCAATATGTCAAAAAATTCTCCAAATAAAATGTGGCGTTTGGAAACCATAAGATGCGTGTGGGTCTATTTTCTGCTGAACTGCAAATTTGCTTCAAGAGGAGTAACCCAATTCAAGAGCCTGAAAAACAAAATGTATAGATTTCTCCCAGCAATGAAAAACACAAACACCAGCTGAAGAAAAATACAGTTAGGACACGAGGGGGTGCTTCCCTACTTGACAATCGCTCCAAGTATTATTGCCCCTGCAGCCAGCAGTTTATACAACACCTTCAGACAGCAAGCCCTCGTAAACGAGCACCAGCCTTTATTCTGGTTGGCACTGGTACTACTACCTACAGGAGGTGAGTAAAATCCAAGCTCATGTCTGTTGAAAAAACAGCCATAGGCAGATGTTGGGTGCTGGAGCAGCTGCTGCACTGTAATTACCACCCAAGGTATCTGTTGCAACCTCTCATACGGAAAATTATGCCCAGTCAGCTTTGCTGACAAAAAGTGCAACAAATTCTTCCTACTAAGCCATCTCAGAAACTCACACACTTCAATGTGCCAGAGCCAGGAAGGCTATTGCCTCTCGAGGAGTAGTAGCAACACTTAAAGGTGCTGCAGTCACTTGACGGGCAGCTCTGCGTATGCTGAATATTATTCTACACCTAAGACACTGGAAACAACTCACCAAGTATTTCAGTTATGCAAAATGTTTAGTGACAGGCCCCAAAATAAGTGATCTTAACACAGCATGTGTGCATGTGCAGTTAAGTAGAGAAAGCTTTATATTTGTATCTATATGTGACATAAACACATACATTTTCATTCCTTTCAGTTGTCTCTCAAGAAATCCTCTCTGAGGACAGAGCTGCTCATCATCATGATTCTGTCATGACTCATAAGATATTTGGTGTTAGATTACAAAGCCTTATTTCCAAAAGCTAAGTTATTAGATAAGACTGTTTTGTTTTTCTCTTTGGGTTGGTTGGTAGCTTTTTTTTGTTTAAGAAATTTATTTTTAACTCTCAAACATGACAAAGATTCTGTCAAGTTTGCTGCTTTAAAGGGATGCTCAAATCCAAAACTCCCACAGCACATTTTTTCTCAGGGAACACAAAATTTTAGCAGTAATCCACAACAAGCACAATTACAATCTTTGTGAATAATTCTAAAAATATGATAAAGAGAGGGAGGTAATAGCTAGCATTAGAATTGAAGCACATTCCTAAAGATCACAAGACCATTAAGAGCAAATCTTTTAATTTCATGCTTCATTGATAAAAGACCAAACTACTTGAAACATGGTCTACAATACGCCACCTAGTTTTTATCCGGATACACTTGGATGCAAAACCTAAAACTAAAGATGCGGCCTACACTCGGAAAAGAAGCTGGCATTAGCCTTGACAGCTGTAAATATGAGAGGACGGAGCAAGCTATATGGAGGGAAGGGAACACTGGTATTAGCAAGTCACTGTGAGATGCAGCCAAGAGAACAGATGTGGTGGAAAATGAGAACAAAGAGCACCATGAAGCTTCAAAAGAGATAGCACGGCCCTGGCCACCTTCAATGCCTCCTCTGCCTGCCCAGTTCTTCCAGGCCTATCTCCCCCTCTGCTCTCACAGCTCCCCGTGACCTCTCTCCCATCCCAGCAGCAGTGGGAGAAATACTGCATAAGAACGTCCCAAATATGGGAGGTCTACTGGGTATCACAGGAGGAGGAAGAGAGATCAAAACCACGGGATTAAAGTAGCGCAGGAAAGATGTGGACCTGTTAGAGCGGGTCCAGAGGAGGGCCACAAAAATGATCAGAGGGCTGGAGCACCTCTCCTACGAGGACAGGCTGAGAGAGTTCGGGGTTGATCAGCCTGGAGAAGAGAAGGCTCCGGGAGACCTTACTGTGGCCTTTCAGCGCTTAAAGGAGGCCTACAGGAAAGATGGGGACAGACTTTTTAGCAAGGCCTGTTACAATAGGACAAGAGGTAATGGTTTTAATCTAAAAGAGGGTAGATTCAGACCAGATATATAAGGAAGAAAATTTTTACAATGAGAGTAGTAAAACACTGGAACAGAGTGTCCACCAGAGAGGCAGCAGATGCCCCATCCCTGGAAACATTCCAGGTCAGGTTGGATGGGGCTCTGAGCAACCTGATGTAGTTGAAGATGTCCCTGCTTACTGCAGTGGGGTTGGAATAAATGACCTTCAAAGGCCTCTTTCAACGCAAACTGTTCTATGATTCTATGAACACGTGGCAGAAGTTTAAGGTCAAATCCAAACTTTAAGAAAAAAAAACCCAAAACAACTCCTCGCTTTTCTTCAGAACAGAGGTAGCTTCATATTCTAAAACACATCTTTAGTGAACTGGATTGCTAGAAGCCATCATTTCAACGCTTCTCTGAGGAACCTGAAATTGTTCGGGTACCTTTAAGAAAGCTTGCTGCAACAAACCTCTTCACAAATCAGACTTCAAATGAAACTTTGTGTTTTCACCTAAACACAGGCCAATGTTTATATATGCTGCACTATAAATAGCATTAAAGCAAAAACTGACAAATCCCAGAAAGATCAGAGCTGTTGCAAGGAAACTAATTCTTCCCCAGAGGATATAGCTTCCCTCCACGCCTGATATCGTATTTAAATAGCGGAAGATCCCTCCTCTATAGATCAGGTCACCTCCATCACCATGTTTTACACATGTGTGCACGCACACACACACACACTGAGTATATGAAATCTTCTGCTACAATTTTATGTTTATTCATGTGGAAAACACCCATGAAAAAGAAAAAACTTATGTAAATGTAGTATTACATTTGAAGGCAAAAATAAAAATTCAGTATCACTACGTATTTCTACCTAACTAGCAAGAAAAAAACATGTAGACAGAATTCCTGTTTTCAGCAGCCACGCTGCTGAATCAATTAGTCAAGTTTCAGCTGGCTGACAGCACATAGTGTCATGTAACTTATTGCTGACTTCAAATCCCCTGGACAAATACACTAGCTGATCTCACGTTTATGCTTTTTTTCCTAAAAGTAGCTCCATTTATACTCAACATCTGCCCTAAACACATTTTCTTTCTCCATATAGGAAGGGAGGAACATGCCTTTCAGGATTACTCTTATTAAGAAATATAAACAAGATCAAGACACAAAGAAAATAAAATACTAATGATCAGCCAAGAGTCACACACACTCATTTCCACATATAAACCTTCACCTGCATTCACGTAATCAGTTATTAGACATCCTATTTACAATAAACTTCCGAATCTTATATCTCCCCTCAAAATACCTCAACTGGGCTAATTAGATGAGCTCAGGCTTCACAAATTCTGCTACTGACAACAAGAACACATGGGGACAGGCAGATTTAAAATATTTTTTGTACGTGTCAAATTTCTTCAACTGCCTTTTATCCGATTATCCTACCCCCATAATCTCTCATCTGAGATCAGCTGCTTGTAACTTTGATCTTCCTGCCAGTTATACCGACAGTTCAGAAAATTATATTTCACATGGCTATACTGACCAGAAAAGCATCAAACATCAGGTCAATATGCAACACCGCAAAATTTTAAATCTGGGGAGGACAAGATTTTGTTAGCGTACTGCTTGAAACACCACAAAACATTCAGAAATTGAATATTAAAGAAAAATAATCAAGTAATATGATACCGGACTTGCTTGTTATTGCAGCACATCAAAAACAGCACACCCCGGCAAAATAAAGAGCATTCCAGTACACTTGGCTATCAGTGGGAACCGGGCCAGCATCCAGTCTCAGGTGAAAGGTATTCACCACCACTTTTCCCAAAAAACTGCAAGAGCAGCAACAAATCCTGAAGATACACAAAAGGATACACAACACTGCTAGAAGGGATGCTCACCTAGTATAAACTGCTACACAGAACTCAGTTCATTTTAAAGTAAAAGAACTGAAGAAAAGCTATCTGTGAACGGGCTGGATGTATTACGATTGGTCTGCACAAAGATATATCCCTGGGCCAGCATGCCTCTGGATCAGCCCTAGCGGATGGTGGCAGGAGCTCTATCTTTGAGGGAGGGAGAGAGAGAGGAGAGGCCGAGGAAGGATTTAGGCAAAATAACTCAGAGAAAGTAGGAAACAATAGGTGAAGCTGATCTGATGATATTACAGTGGAAGGAAAAAGGCCGGTGGTTCATGAAGGCAAACTGAAATATGTAAGTGCTCCTCCTCTTATTTTACTCACTTCACCTGAGCGTACACACACAGTTGCCCCTTTTGTAGGAATGTTTTTAAGATTTCTACATACAGACTAACCAGGCTAAATTACAGGCATCTGGGCTTACAGCAAAATCTAAGTACTCCAAGCTTTCCCAAGCACCACCAACAGAAAATACTATACTTAAACTTTAAAACCATTCTCATCATCATGATATCAAATAACCTTTCAGAAACACACCATGCCTTGTGACCAGCAACATTAGATTCCTCCTTACTAACTATGAAACTGTGGTTCTATTTAGACGTTATTCTTAGGAACATAGCAGCTAAGCTTATGGAAGCAAAACGAACGCAACTTAACACAACTGCTTCCTGTTTGGGAGTGCTAAGACAACTGTAAGATTCTGTGAGAAGTCACTGCAGCTTTGGCCATGGACCAAAGCAAGCCCTGCTTTTTCCAAAGTGTACACATTCTCACCATGGAGAGAGCTCTCCCTCAAAACTTAAAAGAATTCTCATTTCGGAATTTCAGATAACCTCCCATGGTCAGAATAGCAGCTACTTTCAAGTAAAAGGTCTCTTGTTAAATAACAAAAGTTTAACACAGCGATGGAGATGACTTCAAGATGACAGAAGGCAAGAAGAGTAAAGAAAAGTAGTTTCCCCAAAATAGCTAATGAAAGTAGTTGCAAATAATCAGTTCACCTGTAATGAAGCAAATCAAGTACACATGGATCCAGTATTCCAGCACATGCAGCACTTTTCTGCAGCTACTCACATTTAATGAATCTTGAATGACTTTGATTACATCTACATAGGAATTTCAGCTATACAGATTAAGAACTGTGATTTCTAGTAATTTAGTGCCTCAGTAACTCACATTGTGCTAGGACTGGTTCATGATGTTACAAAAGAACTTGTCTGTCCTTCTCAAACTTTTGTGAGGTATTCTTAGCCTACCAACAAATTTAATTGAGATCCTCTGGTTGGTTGACCAAAGAGCTTCTTCTTGTAACTCAGCACTTGTTGATACTGGGAGCACAGAAGATACAGAAAACAGCAGAGAATACCAGTTTCCAATGGTGAATGCACGATGAATGCAGACATCCTCGTTTCGCCAGTACCACCAAACACCTTAAATGTTACGGAATGCTCTTTAGATATACCAATGATTTCCCTACGCTTTGCTGTTCTGTACCAGAAACAAAGCCAATGCCACCCAGGACTTCCATATATGGAAGCAAAGTTATGAACCTGGAGAACTTTGCCCCAGCCTACTAGCAAACAAGGCCATACTAATATAGAGGGAGACTGGTATCACCATCTGAAAAGGTCATCTACTTCAGACTGCTACAGGTCCACAGAATCCTGCTAGAGAATTCAGAGAGCAATATGCAGTAAAATAGCCATTTCTGCTTTCTAGGCATGCAAATCCCCCCTCCCCCTTTTTTTTTTTTAAGGTAAACAATGTAAATTCAGTAGAATTACCAGTTAACCTGCCAACATTTCCCCACTATTTCAAGGGGGGAATTTGACAACACACAGTTAAGAACACAAAAAGGAACCCAAGAAAGAAGAATTGCTTCTGCCTTTAGCTGAAGCCATCCTTCAACTGCACGTAACAGCCTTTAAATCAGTTTCTGATCATGACGTGGAAAATATCTTTTTTTGCTACAGTTTTCCTCTTTAACAACAAAGATGTCAGATATCACTTAACCTGGCTGCAGCTCCAACTCCCACTTCAATGCCACTTTTCAAGGCTGTTCCCCAGGCCCAGCCTTGAGGAGGTCACCGAAATACAGCGTTGACTCTCCCCGAGCCCACCTGTCTGTTCCACCATGGTGATCTGCTCCTGTGACTTCACCCCCTCTAATACTGGGCGCTTCTTCAGCAGCATCCCTTTTATCCCCATCCCTAGACTAAAAGATAATGACAGCCTTCCCACTCAAAAGGCAATCATGCGGGAGAGCACGATCGATAAATGGGTGATGAAGAAAACCAGCCAAATTGTTTGCACTAGAAGCAGAGACAGGGCATTTTCCACTTGCAGCTGGCATTTTTTTTTGCTTTTAAGGTAGGTACATCCTGGAAATCCCTTACCATTTCTACAACCTCATGAACAACAGCAGAGTTAATCCTTGTCTTTTAATAAGCTCCCTGCATTGAATGGCTGCCCATTTGATCCCCACTGATACTAGTCTCCTCAACATGTTTTAATACCCGTACAGATTTGGCTGCTTCTTCCAAAGCCATTTCCTTGCTGCAGCACATGACAGTCACACCAGAGATTAGACAAAACCTTGGTGTACTCTTCTAATCAGCTGGCAGCATCCAAGCAGAAATCTCCTCTAATGATGTACTCCACGCTGATCAAAAAAACAAGCAAGCAAATAGGCAGAGAGAGTTGTTTATACGGAACTAAGATTAAAAAACAATTAGAAATACATGAACCTGCAAGTAGCCTTTCCTACACGGGAAGTAGGTGAGAGAAGTAAAGTGGAGCACACATGCTCAGCAAATTAAAGAAACTCTATAAAGGAAAAAATAATGGCGTCCATATTCCACCACATCCCCAGCTAAGCATACAAATTCAGGTTCAGAGTACTCATACACACATGTATAAAGATTCTATGATGCTAATCAGTTCACAGAAAGACAAAGTTTTGGGCTAAACCTGTATTACCAAGGTTCCGAACATCAACTAAGGGCCTCACTGTCACTCCTCACTCCAAAGGTAACTGCATTTTAATGAAACTATATATGCAACTGAGTATCTTTCAAAAACTTTTGTGGGTAAGAGATGCTAGAACCAAAATCTATTCTACAACTGAAAAATCTAGGCCTCTGAATCTGCCAGAAGACTTTGTGATTTGTTTCTTTAACTTGAAGTTCTGTTCTGCTCAGAAATCCAGTGTCCCTTATAAACAATATAGTTTGGTGGCTGAGTTCATTGTATGCCACCAATTCCACCACAATAGCTTAGTCCATAGAGTTTTTAAAGAACGATGGGGGAGGGGGGGGACAGGGGGAGTGTTACATCAGCTCTAAATATTCAACATCTAATCAAAGCCTTGCTTTGTTGCAAAACGTTAGTTATCACGTGACCACCATTAATTTTTCTGTATACAAAAGCTTGAGTGTGGGAATACTCTGAAGCAAGTTATTTCGCCTGTCAGGAAGAACCTGTAAGAGACCGCTGATGGGCCCTCCACTTCTTAGCCCTCCCCACAGTTCCTTCCATACATCCACCAAAGACAAACAGGGTCTCTTGCAGATCCCAGGAAAAGAATTTACTGAGCAAGTTTGGTTATTACAGCACAGAACTTTCAGAAACCTTAGGCCACCCTCAAGTATAACAGGCATTCGAACCAATACAGAAGCTCCATGTTACATGGAGCAGTGACTGCTCTTGCTTCATCTAGGCTGAACTGGGAGAAGTAACATCAGGACCCCATTGGAGTAAATTCTGCAGTGAAAATACAGGCAGTCTATTGCTTTTTTGTCTCCAAGTTAGCAAGAGGAACCATTACTATAGCTACACCGAAAATACATGTCTGTACCTCTGTGCAAATGAAACAGAATTTGTACATAGCCAGCGGAATATTTTAAGGATTGATGCTCCATGAGATGGCAGGCTAGTAAGGGGGCTGGCGCAGTGCATAGGAACAGGGACTGCACAGACAGGAAGCCAAAACAGGATAACGAGGACTCAGTAAGAAGCTCGACAGAGGAAGCTTTGAGAGTCTGAGAAAGGCAACTAGAAGAAAGCCAGAGCGCCTAGCACATAAAACCAGAACAGAAACAGACTGAGATAGGCACAGGCCAGACGAATCTGTGACCGCTAAAGTACTTTCTACTCCAGTATGGTGGTTTTGTTGTTGTTGGGTTTTGTGGTTTTTGGTCTGGTTTTTGGTTTGGGTTTTTTTTATTATTATTTCCTTTCTTTTCTGTTTGTTTGTTTGGCTTTTTTGAGTACTCCACAGGAGATCCAAACTTTCACTTGCAGAAGTGAGAATCACCCACAACTGCAGACAACAGCAGCTCTGCTTAAGGTACAGCAGAGATTTTATACAATAAAGTTACAAAAAAGATTTGGAAAAAGGAAAGAATAGGCAACATAAACAGTAAATCAGCTTTTAATCTTTATTATACATTACAGATTATCACTGCTTCTGTACTTCCTAACAACTTTGCAGCCTTCAGTAGACTTAACTCAGGCTTGCTTAGCAGCAGTTAAAATGGGGCAAACAGCCCTGAAGACAGGTTTGAGTTATGTACAGAGCAAGAAGGGAAGAGCCTACTTGAGCACACATGGGAATACATAAAATGCAGCGACTGTTCGAAGAACGAAAGATACTTGTCGGATAACTGCATGGCAAAAGCCAAAGGGCAAGGAAAAGCCTATATTTAGTGAGGCTGAGGAAAAGGACACAATACAGTACTTAATAGTCTTGATGCTGACACCTTAAAACATTTTACAAAGTTGTCAGTCTGATCACTCCTATTTTTGCAAATGCAGAAGCTGAGCCATAGTAAGAACACAACTCACAAGGCTTCCCAGCCAGCCAGCAGCAGCAGCACACAATCGAGTTTCTCTTACCCAGGCTGCAGTCCAGTGCTCAACCCACCAGGTAACACTTACTAAAACAATGCTTTTATTTCACGTCTTAATGTCATAATGTGACTAAACACAGAACTCAGTTCAAATTGTCAGCGTAACCTAAAATTTGTAAAGACTACTTCCTTCTGTTCCTGTACACATTAACCTATTCTGAGTAAGTTCCCAACGCTACCTGGACCCTTATTTTTCACACAGCTCTCAAATGAAGGTATGTCAGCAAGACACTTGGCAGGCTTTCTGACATTGTACTGGTGCCATCATTTCAGTAGCACCTCTAAAGAGAGAACAGTGGCAACAAATTATAGAGTACTATCCCCTCCCTGCTTATCTGTCATGCTATATTCAGAGTATCTGTAGATGGTAAAGCAGTAAAAGACTGGAAGCGAGTCTTCCCGCCAGTGCTCCTGTTATTGTCAATACTGGCAGAACTATATTGCTGCTACAGCAACAGTGGCAGGTTTTCAAAGAAACCGCAGTGTATACAAGGATGTTTTACACAGCCAAACAGAAAATCTTCCTTCCAGTTCCCTCTGGCTTCAGACAAAAGAAGCAAATCCTAAATCAACACGATTCATGAGCACATAGGGGAAAGGGAGATGCCACGGTTCTGCCTGCACTAGAAAACTTCATGATTAAAAAGTTTATGTTGGTGCAGCTCCACGCTGAAGAATCAGCAGAGGATCTGAGCACTCTGTGTTGATGATGCAGCACTGGACACTGTCAAATCCAAATCTTGCCTGCAAATGCTGCTACCATAACACTGAAATGCGCATTATAATATGTTAGTGAAGAAAAGCGAAGAGTTTGCTGAAAGACAGCCACTCCTATTTTAAAGAAAGATGATCAGTAATATATTAACCACTAAAGTCTTTAAAATTTTATCACAACTGTAATATCGTTATTTCTTGTACTAAGATAAAAATGAAAGCTAAAAGTTGTTTCTTGCATTTTTTAAAGCACAAGTATTAGTATCAAAAATGCTAGTATTAAAAAGGTCATTTTACAAGCAATTCATAACTGAACAAAAATAAGTTACTGCAGTATTCCACTAACCTTCAGAAAAGCTGTTAATCTCAATATTCAGGATTCTGCACAGCAGGGTAGAGTTGAGAAATTAATCCTTTTAAAGTTGAATTTCAACAACTGACAAAGGCATGTGTTAGCTGAATTCTATTTATGGCACTCATCCAAATATCAAATAAAGCTCTCCTGGCTGTGTTTCAGTCATCCCCATTCACAGCTCAAAGAGTACTTTTATAAATGTAGACAGACAGTATAAATCCCATGTCTTGTTTGCATCCAATTTTACACATCTCCAAGAGAGAACAACATTATTTAATAATTGCCATTTCAAGAAACAGACCCGTAATGACTTACTGAAGAGTCTATCCTATGCAGTTGTAAACTCCAGACAGAATCCCAAGAACTCAAAAGATACTACTAAAATAGCACAGTGGATAAGGCAAAGCAAGTAAGAACTGACAGAACTGCACATACATGAACATAACAGGGTACCGCTCTGCTAAACAGTTAAACACTTCAGCAACGTAAAGGCTTTACTACATAGGAGTAGTATTAAAGATGCACATTTCTCTCATAAGCAGCCCAAAATGGGAAAATTTTTATTAAAAATTTTTATTAAAAAAATAATCCATCTGTTCACAATACCTTAAGAATTAAAAGAATAAATAAATCCAATGTTGCCATGTTTTAATCTTCCAGCATGCAGGAAACCGAGCTAAGCTTATGTTTGGAAAGAATCCAAACATGATAGGTATGAAAATTCAATTAAGGAATTCAAACAGCCTCATTTTGCTATACAACACTGTTATATACAGTTGTTACAACAACAGTATTTCTTTGTGATTCTACACTAAACTGAATTTTAAGCATAGTTGCTTTTCTCCCTATCTTCACATTCTGTCACTACAAAGACTTTTCTCAAATGCTCAAAGAATCCCAAACGCAGTATGACCAAAGAATTATAACTATTAATTATATATTATTTTTTATTTATTTATTACTAATTGTAACTATTTATCAACCACTTTAAAACACTTCTATTGTTTCAAAATCAAAGTTCACCAGCAACAGAGGCGCTCCAGCCAGTTATGCTAGTTCCTTAGGTGCAATGCACCATCCCAAGAGATGGGATCGTTCAGAGACACACAGAAGTCCACCTGACCCTCAATTTACTATTGTCTCAGAACAACGTTCCTCAGTCTTTTCAGGTTTGCACAATTTTTTCCAACGGGGTTATTTTTGCCATCTCTTACATTTGCTGTAGAACAAGAAATGCAACACCAGCAATGAAAAATACATGCGCTTTTTTCTTTTGAGGCTATATCACAATATTTGACCTTGAAGAATAAAAGCATACAGGTATTCAGACAGACTTTCAATACATTGCAACCATCTCTCGGATTCTGTATTTTATTATAAGCCTGGGTCTAGAGGCTATGTTCAGGAGACTTGGCATGTCCCTGTAACTCCTAGCATGATCTGTAGCACCTTGAGCCCACAAACCATCTTCACACCTCCCTTCTTTTACTCATTTTACTAAGATACTGGCATTAAAAGGTATTTTCTTTTGTCATCCCCCAAACTGAGAAATATTTATGCTTCCTACCATCATTTTGGTTTCTACTTATAATTCAACTACTATGTTTGATGACAAACATAATTTTTAAAAACAAACATGAAGTAATGTTTAACAAACAATACTCCTTGGCACAGTTAAAAGAAAGCTCTGCTGAAAGCCTGATATCTCTAACACCACTTCTAATAAACTGACTAATAAGGTACATGAAAGAAACATGTTGTGTGGAAGGGATGGAGCCTGAGACTCCTGTATCTCACCAACTTCTCTCTGGTATTGCAAGATCACAGATTAGGAGGTAAAACTGATTCAGTGTTAAAAAACAACACTGACAGTAACGACAGACAGCCTGGATACTTCGCACACATTTCATACAGTCACAAGGCATCTCGGAGCATGACACATGAGTCCCAGATTGCCTCCTCAGCTTTCTGTCACGTTTAGCACCAGCAGCAGCTACTCTGAACACACTTGTACTGGAACTCGGAGGGGGAAAAAAAAAAAAAAAGAGGAAAGGAAAAAGATGACAAGTAAAATCCTTTTTAGGGAGCCTGATGATATAGCAGAAGCACGTGTTATGGATAGCATTTGTTCAAAGCAAGCTTTCATCAAGCACAAGGTGCTACAGTTCCATCTCAGGCTCTACATTTACAAGCCTTTTGTTCTTTCTAACAAGCGGTGCTGCTGATACGCACCAAGCCTCCCTCAGACTGCAGATAAAGATAGATGCAAATAATGAGGTGTGCACTCAACCACAGGCAAACCTGTGTGATAAATACTGCACCTGGAAGGAATTCCTCAAGGAAATAAAGATGCAGGTTGTTTGTAACAACAGGTTTTAAAACTATTAAGCGAGTTCTTCTCCAAATATGTTCACACATGACTCTCAGGAGACAAGTGGGAACCTAAGCCAACCATTTAACGGCAAAAGGTGGATAAAAGATTCCTTTCTGTACTACAGAGCTGAACCCCCACTGGAATCAGAGGGAAAGCAGCAATGAGAGCATCAGTGGTATAACTGCACTGGAACTGCCAAGTTTTGTAAAACTTAAGGATCATCATAACAAGCCAAATTAAATATTGATTAGCCCGTATCTCTCCTCTGATAGCAGCAAACTATAGGGAAAGGTTTACAAGAACAGTAAGTTTAGAAAAGCATTTATCTTAGAATACCTTCCAAATTCTGACAATCAGCTACAGACTAACTCCCTAGTTTACAGGCTTCTCTAAACAGATACATGCTCCACAAATCTAACAGCTTCTTGAATCATTTATCCTTTTACTACCCAAAACATCTGTCAATTGTTTCCACAATTGAAGGTGTACAGAAAAAAAGACAAAAAAAAAAAATTTGTCTTTTGTTTGAAACTGCTGCCCGGTCATTGTATTGAGTGTCTTCTACCTCTGAAGTCAAGAAAAATAACAAATAAGCATGCCTATTTATGTGTGCTGTACCATTCATCACTTTCCTTGCCTATCACCCTCATTCAAATCTTCTTCAGTTTTGTATCTACAGTTAAACTGTACACCTTGTATGTGCTAAAGCTGGACATTGATTCAAGGACAGACAATAACAGAAGGTAAGTCCACTGAGGGTTAGAGTTCACGGGAATAACTAGCAAGCATGCAGATAAAGATCATATCTGGATGGATGCAGCGCACCTTTTGGGGATTCCAACATCCCTTGTCTAAGACTACGCCACCCCACTCCACAATAAACTGAGCTATTATAGTCCGCTATGACCAGCTTCTCATAAGTCATATGCTGTTATACTTAAAGATCTCTTCAGCTTGATTAAGTTGTCTTTCCTTACTAGACTTCTAAGGGGGAAAAAAAAACTTGTACTCACAGTTCAACAGACAACTAGTATCCCACTATAGAAAGTGTTTCAAACGCCCAGGGTACTTCAGCTGTTTTTCCTCTAAGTCTAAAAGCTGACTTCAGTAAAAATAAAGCCTGTAGATTCCTTGGCTCAGGTGCAGAAAGGTATTAATCTTCCTACATAAATTCTTCAGCTATTGTATTAATGTACTGAAATACCTGCACAGCAAGGAGTACTTAAATTTACTCCAAACAATATAATCCCTTCCTTGCTACCACACCTCCAAAAGTACTTTTTTTACTTAAGTGGCAGCTTAACTTAACTGAATTACTGAAGCTTAAACTGAATCCTTTCAGGCCACAAAATAAAAAACCAAACTATTTCCCCATCTGATTAAAGAGAAACTCCGTTCCAGGTGCAGTTCAAGTTTCAAGGCGAAGCAGATGGCCCTGTCTAGCATTAAGATGCCCTAAAAGAAAAAATAAGATTTATTCCCAATTGAAATCTGCACACAGACTAAGGAAGGGCACTGATCACACTCAAATGTATTTACAGACAAGAGATGATGGAAGTTTTTTCTCTACCACTAACAAATGCAGAGAAGAGTTTAAAACTGCTGAACACGCTGAGTGTGCCTGCAGCACAGAACTCCAGGAATGCCCCAAAAGTCACTTTCAAAGGAACATGCTCTTGATAAACAAGTGTAACCCCCTTTCTTAAGGGAGCAACATGGCAATCACATCTCCCAATAGGTTTTGAACGTGGTAGATATCCTCAGCAAAACTGGTAATAGGATACAAAATCTCAGTGTACTTTTCCTACAGACTTCAGGAAAATAAAGAGTTATATTCAAAAGTAGAAATCTGACTTAGTGCCCTAATGAGACAATGACTGCAACACTATACATGAGAATTTCTGATGTGGGAACTCACAAACATCCCGACAATAGTAAAAGCTGTTCAGAACTCAAACCAACATGCATTTAGGGCCATGAAGACAAAGGGCCTGGAGCATCTTTCACACAAGGAGAGGCTGAGCAAGCTGGGACTGTTCAGCCCAAAGAAGAGAAGGCTCGGGGGGATCTTATGTGTAGAAATACCTGACGGCAGTGAATTGGAGGCTCTTCTTTGCCTCTTGTCCTGTCACCGGAAACAGCTATGGGCACCAATTAAAATACATTAAATTCCATCTTCATTACCTTAACCAGGAAGGTAGCCAAACACTGGCACAGGCTGGTCAGAAAGGTTGCGGAGTCTCCATCCATGAAGACAGTCAAAATCCAACAGGACATGGTCCCAAGCAAACTGCGGTAGCTGGCATGGCTTGAGCAGGGCGGTTAGATTAGATGATCTCAAAAGGTCCCTGCCAACCTCAACGACCACGTGACTGAAAGCTGGCACTGCCTCCACGAGTACTCGCCCTCTTCCTCCCCCAGCCCCTGCACAACTTGGACATTTGACTGTTTTCAGAAATTTAACCTAAATCAGATTCATGGGGTCTGTAGCATTTACTTATGAAATATAACCAAGACTATTAGGAACTGTAATTATAAGTTCCTCAGTAAATCTGCTTTAATAGGAATACAAATTCCAACCTGAGCCACCCTTCCCCTCCCTGCTCGCCCCCCCCACCCCGCCAAGAAACACAAAGATTTTAAACTAGGAGACCTCATTCCTAATACTAAACTGAAGGAAGACAAGAAATACTTCTTCACCAAGTCTACAGTTGGACCATGGAATTTCTTGCTGAATCAAAAAACTAATCAAGAGTCAGAAAAGAACTGAATAAGATTCTAGATACTCCTGTGACACCCCAAACAGTTAAGCATATATGTGCATCCATACAAGGGAACCTCACTGCAAAGGTAGACACACCCGAACTGTGAAACATGCATTGTTAGTGGGACTCACATTACTCAAACACATAGATGTGCAGTGCTGCTCAGCGTGAGTTTTGCTACGACCTACAGCTCAGAAGGAGCTGCTGCTGCCATCAACGCTCTCCAAGGACAAGCACTGAGAGAAGTGGAATGTAATTTCAATGGAGGCAGACTGTCACTTACAACTCGCATCTTTCTGCCCCACTTTACAAAGCGGCTTGCATGACCACTATCAGTTAATAGTCATATTAGTAGGTCATGTTCCCCTATGCACAAGAAAACATAAACTGTCATAGTTAATAGAAGCTACTGAACTCTGCAGCTTATTATTTTCCAAACACTTTGTAGCGCTGCTATCAAAACTTACAGATTCTTCTGCTGAGTGAATCAATCCAAAATAATAATAATTTAAAAAAAATCAGGCCTCTAGACAATGAGAGACTGAAACAACTGGTTTGTAATGTCAGTTTTTCTGAACGGGAGTGGAACTCCAACATTTGAAAACTATTTATTACTGTCTTTAAATCTCTTTCTTTCCTATACCCTTCACATCTTGTCTGAGCATTAATATGAACTGCTATCCATCTTCCTTTCGTTTGCCAAACAGCCTGAACTTCACCACAACTCAAATCTGCTTTCAGTATCAAAACTTTGCATTACTTTGGCATATTGCATTAGTTTTATAAACTTTGTAAGATGACCTGAAATTCTTTCTAATTATTTACAAAGCAACTGTAAAACCCCTCCAACTTCTGGAGGGACAAGTAATCAAGGGGAACTGGAGAACGATTCTTCAGAGTGTATTTATATAAATAGTGAAAACTTTCCTCTTAGTCTGGTGCGGTGATATTCACCATATACATCACTCAGAGTTAGTAACTGATGTTGAGCATTTACATTTCAAACACTGCAAAAGCACTGCATGTTTTTGGAAGCAGCAGTTACTTAAGATTTCACTATGTGCCCATTAGAATCCACTGTTACAACACAGTTCAAAGTTAGATCTGAGAGTTCATCTCAGCGCGTTCCTAAAATAATTTCCGTACTTGCTGACGAGAAAGCCAAAACTTGTCTGAATATACAACCTCATCAGTTTACTCTTTACATAAACACAGAGAAGATAAAGGTGATAAACCACACAGACATGACCACATACCTTACTTCACCTGCACTTTGGCCACTCATCAATTTCTGCTAGGGTTTACCAGCACATTCAAACTTCAAAATGAGTTCAGGCCATTGCCTTTTTGTATAAAAGAAAGCATTGCTTCTCTTTCATTTTCTTCAACTCGTAAGAAGTATATTTCCACATAAAACTAAGTAATCTGTGTACAGGTGCAAATGAGATCAAGGCGCCACATTTTTAGTCAACACACCCCAACAGAAGGTAACTATTCTGTTGAAAACTTATAAATAAAGATCAGATGCTTTGTAAAAATTGAAAAATCTTAACCCACAATCCAGGAAACATATGATAAAAAAAAAAGTACTTCTTGACTATACCAAACAGCAGTATCCTATGGATTCCCCTTATGAGCAGTTATAATTGATTTCAAATATGCAGGTCCTGAACTAACGGAAGCACAAGTACTCTTGATTCCTAATATTTTCATATTCTAAAGATTCTCAGATCTCTATTAGATCAAGTGTAAAAACCGCACAAAGAACTACTTTCCAGAAAACAACAAAATACGAGGGATGCCACGTGGCATAACGTCGTATCAAAGAAGAATGCAATGAGCCAAAAAAAGAAAGACTAAGGGTGGAAAGCAACCAGTGGGAAAGAGCGTCTTCCTCTACATCAGAAATATCTGCACAATAACTTAAAACAATTTTCCAGCTTCTGGGTCCCTGGGAACCCTCCAGCATTGCTGAATTAAAAAACAATGTAATAACACATATCCATTTGACTTTGCAAGTGGAAGAAGACTGAACCCAACACAGCTGATGGCAGGGAACCACACAGCCCCAGAGCCTTGTGAAACAGACCACTGCAACGCTTGGCATGCTCACGCTGAGATCTCAGTAAATCGAGTCCAATTCAAGCTCCTCATTGCAATATTCAGATCCTTCCATGGGACTGAAATACATTCTCTCCAATTACGGTTTCTTTGAATATCTAAATTTAAATGGGACAAGAGAATTGGGCAATGTATGAAGATTCTCTAACAGAAAAAAAAAAAAATCTACAACTTCCACAGAACTACATAAAGTATGCAAAATGAGTAAAATTGACAATGAAAAATTCCAACTAGTCTTAAAACTAAAGAAAAAGCTGACTTAATTCCTCTTAATTTCCCCTACTCCTTGATCCGTGCCACACATCTACACTCAGATACAAACAGGCAGCAAAGGAGAACCTACAGCAGGAACACCATCTCACACTCATCCATCCACACCTGCAACAGGGGAGGTGCCCGGTGTCCTGCCCGGCTTCCCAAGCTCCAGAAATTGATTCCCTTGCCGATCCCCAAGAAACCAGCCCAGGCAGGAAGCCTGGCTTTCCTGGTCTCGGCACAAGAACACAGGCACAGCAAACGCAACATAAGGCACAATGTGAGGAGCATTTCTTTCTGTGGCAGAGCCGGTTTAGCAGTTCTACCTCATCTGCTACCTCCTCCACCATTTATTCCCCGTCCTCAATACGCCCTTTCTTGTCTTGACACCGCTACTTGTGCAGCTGCACAGTAAACTAGACCAGGGAGCAGAACAATGTTAGAAAATCCTATCGAAAGTAAGGTATTCTAGATTGATTTCTCATTCCCATTCATCTTGCAGCCACAAAAAAAACAATAGTACTGGCATAATTCAGGCAAGAGTACATAGGTGAGAACAGAAAGCAAGGAAAAGGGTCTGTTTAAACATCTCTGTCACTGGAATAGTCAGATTACAGTGTGAAAAGCTGAGTTCAAAATCCTCCTCCCTACCCCCAGCACCACACAATCATCTTGCAGCAACGTATTTCATAGTTTTGTTTTTAAAGGAAATAAACTAGTAGGATTCAAAGTAGGAACGGACATTTCCAAGGCTGACACAGAATTTAAGGAGCTTTGGTAGAATCGATTTCAGTTGACTTAAGTCAGAATGTACTGGCGGCAGCTGGAAGTGCTGCAACAGGCGGATGTATGCCATCCGTCCCTCACATAACACTCGGCACTGCTTGTCCAGCATGGTGCCTCCTATGAGCCACAAAAAGAAGCCAAGAATTATTACAAAAAGAAGATAAGTATTACTTCTATTCCCAAAAACTACTAGTACTAGTTGTAAAGTTCAGAACTAAAAGCAGGCTCTTACTATTTTTACAAAGCATCTGTTCCATCCCTCTTTGATAATTCACTGCCTTACTAGAGTTATCCCTTGGATCACAGAAAGAAAACAGTTCTGGTAGGGGGGAAAAAAAAAATCACCAAAAACCACGTGTTGTTTCAACAGTTCTCAGTGAACACAAGTAGATTACCATCACTTAACATTTAAGCAGAGAGGAAAATTGAGTTTTTGACATTTTTAGGGCAAAAGAGCTATTTAGGAGACTGCTAACATTTTTTTGTGCTGCTTCCAAGTTCCAGAAAGTCTCNATAAGTTTTGATCGTACTTGCTGCAGTGCAAAAACACAACTGTATTACTACACATTACTTTTTAATTGTTCAAATGAATGTATTAGCTAAATTAATCACACATTTGATCAGTTCAGATTTAGTACCTGACATTTGACGAACAACTTAAATCACAGTTTTTCACTTCTGCCTGTTTACAATGAATAGCTAACTTTGCTATATTTGAATGTTGTATATGATATTCAACCACAGAACAACTAGCCTCAAGGTTTTAGGTTTTATGCTCCAGTGATTTTTCTACTACATTACTAATTTGTATGCACATTTGGGTTGGTTTATTTCAAAAAGGACAGTATGTTATGTAAAGATGGGAATTAAACCTATTACATTCTAAACATTTTCAGCATTCAAAAATGCATACACTTTTGTATATCGCTATTATCTTCTTATTAGGAGATACCATCCTTCTAGCATATTCCTTTTTTTAATATTGACTCTACATAAAAAGAGAGGGGGTTCGTCCTTAGCAGTAGTTAGTTCCTCAGGAGCTGCGGGGATGAGCTTCAGCAATGGGCCTTGGAATCAACCCTTTGCATTTCTTTTATTTTTAACAACTATAACCAGTCATATTCCCAAGGCCTGCAACTTAAGTACAGTTTCACTATCATTTTAAGCCAATATAAGCTGGCACTGCTGCTGAAAGAAATAGTCCCACCCTTCCGTACTGCTAGTTTTCACATGTTCTTTCCTTGAGTCAGCACAAGCCATTCACGAAGACCCACAGCAAACATGTGTTGACCAGGATACTCACCTGGTTAAAAATCAACATTTCTCTTCCCCTTTTCCTTTTTTTTTTTGTTGTGGGGCAGGGCGAGAAGGAAGAAGGGAAAAGCTGAGTTAATTTTAACATGATCAGTTCCCCAATCCAGTTCACTGCATGGCCACATAAGCGTTGCATGAGCAGAGCAGCAAGGAAAAGACAGGGGACAAGACTGCTTTAACTCAGCAAGTGGGAATTCATACTGGCTGGACCTGCTCATGAAACCACACCTACAAGAGTAAAAACTGGAAGATAAAGTGTTCAGATACTCAAAGAAAAATTTTCTTTTTTCCAAGCTACACGTAAATGAAAAGAAAAAACTCAAAAGAATTATCAGATCAAATTTTAAACTAGCGACTCTCCCTTTGCCTGTATTGCCATTTCACCTTAGGTCTGTGCGCTCTCAGAAGTTTGGCTTAATATTTTTATAGGAATATGAAAACAAAAATCTTAACCGAAATGGCCGTGCAAGCCAAAACTTTAACACATAGGACAGAGGCAGACTGACAACATAACTCGGTCTGTGCAGAGAACGGGACAAACTATACCATAAGATATTGCACTAGCTTAACCTACATCTTGATTCACTGTGTTTTCAAATATAACTTCACTTTTAAGAACAGGAAAGTACATGTTAATCAGTACACTAATAGTCTTCCACTTTAATTTCAATAAACTAAAATCTGTATGTTAGAAGACCTCAGTTACTCCCCAGACCACCCCAATCTTGCAGCTTCTCTCACTTTCATAATCTTTGTATTTCCAAAACACCACAGTGATCATCACTGACAAACTTACAAGACCGGTATCATTAAACCACAACCATCCTGACGCGCACACAGGAATGCAATTCAGAGGAAAAGTTACTGGCCCCAATTCAATCTGCAAGCTGGATTCCAAACTGTGGGGTAGCTGTAATTCTAAAAGGAGAGTAGTTATGAGAAACTACATGCTCCTAACACACCCTCATCACAAATGCATATTTGTGGCTTTTTCTCTGTGTTCAGACATTTCCCTTTATCTCATCAGTTGTATTTATACTCTGATCCAGAGCATTTCTCCACAGGATAAGTTTATCTGTATCTATCTATCTAGGAAAAAAAAAAAGTGCACTGAAGAGTGTTCCAATTTATTGGATAACCACAACAGATAACCTTTTACTAAGTCCAGTTATAAATCGTACTAATACACTTCACAGCAAAGAGGATCACTTAGTTATTCATTCTGTAAAAGTATATTCATTTGTTCTAAATTTTAATTTAAATTAAATTGCATTTCAACTTAACATCTCCTTGATCTTTTATTATGACAAAATAGGAAAAGCAAGCCTTGCTTTAACCTCTTTATAAACATTCACTGCTTTATACACCTCTATCATATCCCACCTTGTTTGGATCAAGAAGCTCATTGTGGCCGCTCCTAAGCGCCATACATCCTTCTCTGGACCTTTTCTAGCTCTGAATCCACATCAATGCCACCAAATGAAAAAACACACTCTTGATTAATCAGTGTGAGATCCTTTTCCTACCTGAAACAGACATTGAACCATTCCACTAAATATAAAAAAACTAACGATTTTGAGAATTCACACTAAGATCTGCAAGTTCACAAGTTCTGCTCAATTAAGCATGAGTCCTTGAAGAAATTTTGCAACTTACATGGAACCTTATTTTAAATGTTTTACCAAGTACTTGAACAGTGCACACTTTTCAAATTTCCAGTACAATAAATTATAATTTTGATGGGGCTTTATCACCTGTATTTTTTAATTAGAGCTGTTCTGTTTCAAAATACTCTTTCCCTTCTATTGCCTCAGTAGGACTGAAACCAAGTAGAGCCTTAAACTCCTGTAATAACATCTTGAAAAAAATCTGCGAACTGTTACACACTGGTGATAACTAAGATCTCTAAACAGTGAGACAGTGACTTAGAGCAGTGTGAGAGCTTTAAAGATCTGCTTTGATTCTTTAAAGTCTTTTTATTTCTTTTAGCTTCAGCCCTAACGACACACCACTCAGAGTTAATGAGTATATCACAATTAGGTCCAAAAATTCTAAAAAAGTTTAATCTTTCCTGTAACAATATTAAGCTCTGATTAGCTACCTTCACTTTAGGGTAATAAATGATGTACCTTTTTTTTTTTGTTATACACCCCCAAAATTGCTCCCTTCCCCAGATGTACTGGGAGTGGGATATGTTCAACAAACTATTAGTAGTGATTTCCAAGTCTTTTACATAAGAGAAAACGAGTTAAGAACCTGTGTAGCATGTAACACTTCTAACATCTGTACCCTTATTACTGTGCAGTTGTCAAAACTAAAATGCAGGTATTGTGAAAACAGGCGTTCAGTTCGTTTACTTGCAACGTTCCCAACATTCCCTCTTGGTCTCCACTTCCCACGTACCAGCGATGCCGTGTTACCCCCCCCGCTCCCCCCCAGTCCCCAGTGGATGGAGCTCTCCCCCGGAGATGCTCTCAACTCCCCGGTACCGTAACCCATCGCCCCGCTGAAAACCAGCCCTCCGCCTCTCGGGCTCTTTGCCCGTTTCTAACCCAAATCAGAATGTTCACGTCCTCTGCAAGACTGCTTGTTCCACCGAAACCCTTTTCCGAGAAAGTTAACGAGCGGTTTATCGGGAAATCTCCAGCCGCCCGTATTCCCGGTGCGTCGTTACTTCGCGCTCCCCAACTCCCGGGCGAAGGAAACGCTCGCCCCCCGGGCAGCGCCGGGCTCCGGCGGGGCTCGGCCCGCCTCCCTGCGG
>VZSZ01007079.1:41179-53765 GCA_013398815.1 Ibidorhyncha struthersii | reverse complement strand
CGGAAGCGTCTAGAACGGGGGGCGGCGGCGGCCGCCCCTGAGGGAGTTCTGGTGCTGAGGAGAGCCTGGCCGTGGCCTCTGGGGCAGCGTCGGGTGGGCCCCAGAGCCTGCGGCCGCAGGGTGGAGTGTGAGGCGAGGGGCGCCTGCGGGGAGCCTGACCGGCGGCTGCGAGGGAGGCCCCGAAGGCCTGAGGGAAAACGTTTTGCCGACAGGCCGGTCGCGTCCCAAAGCGCAGCAGGGGTGGCTCCTGGGTGGTCGTGGGCAAGTGCTTGGCGCCGCTTTCCTCGCATGGTGCGGGAAGAAGCATGGGGCCCACAACAGGGGCTGGCTGCCGTTCTGGGGTAGCGGCCATCACACCTCCATCCGCTGTGGCCTGTCAGGGGTTGGCTGCCCTCGGTGCCCGGCTGCCGAGACACACAATGCAGAGAATCTGTGGTCTCCAAATAGACTCACAATCTATATTGTGCCAAATAAAGAAGCAAACAAAATGGAAATGTGGAAGGAGTGTCACCAGTGCATTTTAATCAGGTGAAACAAAGATGGTGTACCCCACATCTGGGTAAACTGGAGAACGCGTACTAAAAAGTTGAGGGGATTCGGGAGCTGCACAGTGAAGACCCATTTCCCTGACTAAGAAGGGGGAGGAGGTAAAGAAAGGTCACCCGCACAGATTTAAAATTATTTTTCCAAGGTGATAAAAATCCACTTTGGAAATGGGGAAGGGATTGGAAAGCGAGAGGCCTTGCCGTGTGAGTGAATGGAGGTGCCAAGCGAATGCTTAAGCTGTGAAAAATGGAGGCTGAAGGAGCTGTGAACAGCTGATGCATACCTCCAGCTCAGCAGAGGGTCCGGTTTCCCTGCAGGGACTGTGTCACCGAAAGGTTGGCTCCTGTCCCTCCCGCAGCCGGCTCCTGTGCCAGTCTGCTCTCAGATCCTGGTGAAATCACTCTCCAAAAACACTCAGCAGCTTCCCGAAACTCACCGTATCCCACCAGCCAGGACAGCAGCGCACAGGAGAGTTTGTCAAACACCGTCCACCACCACTGGTTGGTCAGTCATCGAGAGGCAGCCTCCCGCCCGGGGTCTTCACCAGACAACTGACCGCACTCCTGCGCTGGCAGCACTGTTGCTTTGGTGCCTGAGTGCCGAGGTTTTGCACCATGTTATCCACACAGGCAGGGCGCTGAGACGGTGCCTGTGGAGTCAATTTGGTGTGGCACACACACGGCGTCCCCGTTCACAGCCCTGCAGAAGAATGATGCCAACTGTGCGGTATGCAGTCGGTTTTGTTTGAAGTCGGGTGTCTCTTTCATCCCAGACGTACTGCTTTAATCCCCTGGAGCTGTGCTGGCTGTTCCTCTCCTCTGCCTGACTTCGTCATCACTTGCGGCGTTTCGAGAGGACACGGTGCTCAAGCCATGGAGTACGACTACAGATTTCAGCGCTGTCCAAGGCCTCATTTGTATCCAGACTCTAACATCCTTTTCTGTCACCATCTACCCTACCATATCTCCAATTTATGCCCCTTTAACGTACTTGCCCATTACTATTTTGCACCAACTCGTGCGGGGGGGTGTAAGGGTTTGCCCAGCATGGCTCTCCACCTTTTCCTTAAGGAGTCACCCTATGGGCTGCTAAGGCAGCCAGCGTGTGTGCCCTGGGGAGCAGGGAAACACATCCCGCCATGCAGAAACATCACACCAGGGCTGTGCTGGTGACCACTGCCCTGCCCACGGTGTGCATCCCTCCAGCGCGGAGGTCTGTAGGACCCTTCCCTGGTGGTTACAGCCTGGATGCGGCTGTCGTGTTCCTGGAGAGCCCTCCCTAATTCTGGTCCTAGGCACACCCTAATTCTGGTCCTGTTACACGGTGCTCAGCAGCGTTCACCAATACAGTGAAAAAAATACCATTCAGTTGTTATTAAATGCGTTATTTTTATCATGTCTATGGAGCAGAGGGGTGAGACTTGCTCAGGACAGCCGAGCATACCCAGCTCGGCTCAGCTCAGAACTGTTAGGCTACTTAAGAATATCAAAACCAGCAAAGCAATTTTGCCAAACATAGCAATGCTAAGTGATTGAAATAAGGTAAAACACCAGCTATAAATCCAAGAAAAAAAGAATTTCAAAGCGTGAGTCTAAGGGCACTATTTAGGTGAACTGCACAGGGACTTTGTATAGCTGTCGGAGCATGCAGGAGAAAAGAGGAGAGCTGAATATACACAGCACTGTGCAAACTGGCAGGCTGGGATTATATGATCGAGGAATTAAAAGCATTAGCTGATAAATTTACTGAACAACTGGCAATTATTTTTATGATAGGAAGTTTAGAGAGGGGAAGAAAAAGTTGTGAAGCAGCCATATTCAGAAGAGCTGAAGGGAAAGATTCCGCCTTTGGCAGTCCCGTACCTGGCAGCCCTGGGAGGGAAGGTGAGTTCGTCCGTGCCAGGCGAGGGTTGCCTTGCCCTGCCCAGTGAGGGAGGAATGCCTTTCCTGTGAGAAGAGAGCGCTACTCCTGTGCTGGCACTACAAAATCAAACCGTTTGGGAAGCATCCAGGGAAAAAAAATGGAAGACTGCTATAATCACCTCCTGTCTGTGTAATGAGGGAAACAAAGACTTTGTGAGAAGGTGCTATTAACAGACAATCTATGGCAAAGAAGAAAAACAGATCTTGCTCCTGAAAAGGGAGCAATGAGAGATGGAGCAGTCAGGGATGCAGCAGGTAGCTCCACTGCCTTTGGGGGGCAAAGAAATTTATCGCTGACCAGCAAGACCAGACAGCGTGGAAATCCCTGACACTACCAGCACAGCAGCAGCAGCTATGCGACTGCGGAGGACTCACGCTGCAGCAGGGACAGGTCATCCCGCAGGTGATGACTGTTTTAATTGCAAATACAGTCACAGGTGTCACGAGAACATTCTCCTTATGGTCGAGACCCAAGCAAGTGCCTCTGCCCGACCGAGGCAAGCTGCATTCATGTCCAGAGGCAGCTTCTGCTGCCCAGTGGTCCTGCAGCCACCGAGGCATTATCCTGGGCTTCCCGAGGCTGGCGTGCCCAAGCAGGACACGGAGCGGTGGGAAGGCAACTGGCAGGCAGAGCTCCTGAGTGACGGTGTGTCCCCAGGACTGACTGCACACCTGAATGTGGGGGAAATGTCTCTAGAATGGCAAAAGCTGCAAGAGCAAACAGTAAGCCACGACCTGCAGCTGTTCCCCACGAAAGCTCAGAAGTCCCATCCAGCCGTGTCTGAAGCTGGCTGGCTTAGGGAGGGCTTTTGGCTGTGAAGAGCCTTGCAGAGTCCCAGGAAGGGCAGAGCTGGTAGAGCACAAATGACAGCACAGAATGAGAGTAAAAATGGAGAAAAAAGGAGTCCCGATCCTCTGTGGAGTGAGGCAGTAACAGCATGGCTGTTACTGACAGCTGTTCAATCCCCACCTATGGCTTACCCAGCCTGGGGTAAACTTCTAAAGCAAGGTCACGATAACAGCTGGAAAGGAGAGATGGCATGCTTGGAGAAAGGCCCCTGGTGCTTCCAGGCACTCCGAGAGCTGTGCGCTATCACCAGAGAGGGGGAGGCAATGGGAAAAGGCCAAATTTGGAGAAAGAATAGATAATCTGCTCTTTGGGAGGAGAGGGCAGTCCCATGCAATTAGACTTTTTAATACCTGAATATGATTGGTTCAGGGTGCAGCATGGAGCAGTGCCTAGCAGTGGCACTCGCGGAAATAACCGCATCAAAGCAGGTCAGCAAAACACAAGTACATGGTTTGTTGGAGTCCAGATGGAACCATGAACTCTGTGGACTGCAGCATGTGAAAAAGCCGCGTGGAGCATGCAGCACAGGTGTTGCAAATCTTACAGTTTTGAAATCCAGCTTGAGTTACCAGATATGTTGAAAGGGGCAGAGAAGCAAAAAAAATGAGGCACGGGTGGGTGAACGGAAAGACTTCACAAGCCAGAGTGCAGGGGGATGTTCAGGACATTGCACATACCCAAAATTGATGCACTGACCTGGGATACAGATGTATGTGAAGTCAATAAAAGCTGTCGCATTAAGCAGAGCTGCTGAGCAACCACCCATCCAGCCTACCGAGTGACACCACTCCCATGTCTTTCACAAACCTTAAGACAAACGGTTATTCTGGTTGGTGTATGATGGGAATACATGACAGACAAAATTCCGGTTGCTCCTACACGGCATGCACCAGTGAAAGGTCTTGCAGCTGCAGCAGGCAGTGGCTGGAGCACGTGGCAGAGGACCCTGTGGCACATATGACACTGGTTGTGCTGGCCAGGGGATGCCAATGAAGTAGCACATTAATCGTGCCGTGTCTCAGATTGCCAGTGGATAGCAACGGGGAGGACTTACAGGATTTTTTTTACTTATGTTTTTACTTAGGGTGGACATGGCCTTTCACTGAATCACAGGGGACTTCTTAGGCTGTCTGGAGAAGCCCAGCACCAAACAGTTGCTGGTGATGATAGGTCTGGTGCCTGTTGCCCAGGGAAAGGAAAGCTGCTTACACTTCCCAAGATAGAGAAAATTTTCACATGAACGGGATGAATCCGATAAAGCAAGGCAAGAGAGAGGTTTACCTTTACCAGTGAATCTCAGTCAGGACCTTAGCTTCCAACCTCCCTTGACTTGCCCAAGATCTGGGTGAGGTTTAAGCTACAAGAGTAACTACAACGTTTAATAAAATCTTTCTCCTGGCTGTTCTCAGCAGCCCCAGGCCACGCACTTCACATCACGCTGTGTTGCTGTGCTGCACGGACAGCAATCGAAACCCAGCTCGTGTTCCCAGTCTGGGAAAATTAGGGGACAGTGTAGGAGGGATTCATACCAGCTACTCTTGAGGGTGGCTGAAGATCACCCAGTGTCTGGCACAGCCCAGCTGTTTAGTACCAAACCCCAAAAGTCAGCGTGGGACTGAGTCCTCTGGCCCCGTGGTTGGTGCTGAGCTCTAGGTCTTGATCGCAAATGAAACTGGAAGGTGGAGAGGCTTATATGCTAACAGAGGTTGTAGAAGAATGACCACTGAGCTCGTTGCGCATTTTTCTTTACTTTTGTGATTTTTGAACATTCTATGCCTTTCGCTTTGGATAAACATCCAGTTTCAATGCCAGATCTAGGCAGGTTTGCTGCGGGATTCTTTAGAGGAGCTCTGTAGATCCTTTTCAAACGTCAGTTTGGCTAACGGGCAAAACCTTTAATGTTCTGAAAGCGCAAACTCCCAGAGGTGCCTGTAGTGGAAAGAGTGAGCAGGATCCAAACTGTGGAAGTGACACAAACAGTGGAAGTTAAAATAACACGGTAAAGGAAATCTGCGCCCTGTTTGGGAGCAGGAGGGACCGCAGCTGGGGGTGGTATGCAGCTATCATGGGGTTTTCCAGTCACCATAACAGAGATTTAGAAGAAGATGGACTCCGCTTGGAATTTTACCTTTGGACTCTGGGGTCGGGGAACTGCTGATCCCCAAAGCCTGGAACAGGCTCCCGGGGCAGGATCCCTGTCCATGTCTGCTATTTGTCATGCATTTTTCCCTGGAGCATGCACTGGTAGCCGCTGCTTGGCAGGCAGAGGGGGAACCTCGTCTGTCCCCAGTCAGGGATCTGGATGAATCAAGGAGCAGCATCGCGTGGCCGGGGATGCAGCTGAGATGACATCTCAATGAGTCTTTTCTCGCTCGCATGTCTGTGAAATGTGGCAACATGCTCTGCATGTGTCTTGATTTTGCAATGATAATATATGGAATAAATGTAACTAAAATACTCAAAATTCCTGACCAATTAACTGCCGAACACTGAAACGGGAGACTTCCCATTAAAAGATATGTGTTCTGTGTAATTAAGGTATTTTCTGTCTTTATAATGAAGTTCCTCTCCCTGCATGAGCAGTTGGATAGCAGCAGGTGTGAGGGGGAAGGAGTCTAAACCAGGATCGTGGGGATAAATTAGCAGGTTCGTGCGTAATATTGCTAACCCCATTTGCAATTTCTAAGCCTATGTAGGTGTTTTATTTTCTAACTGTGTTAGAAAGACTGTCAGAAAATAATTAGGCTCTGTCAACAGTTCCCCTATTCCCAGATTACTGCTTCCTGACTCATTAGAGCTGCTGAGGTTGGCAGGAAACTTGTTTTATAGTAATTTCTGTTAGCTGTGTCCCTGGAGAAGAGACACCACAGAGCGTGTGACACCGGCATTAACTTCATCCTCGTGATAGAGGCACGGGGCGGCCGTGAGCTGTCAGGATTGCCGCATGGCAGTTACTGCTGGCATGAGACATCAGCACCTTTATATCCCAGTGCTGGAGTCGGGGACGAGCTGACTGGGCATCCCAGGCTGCGTGGATGATGGCTGCGCAAGGTTTGATTTTAAGGTCTAGAAGCTGGTGTGCGCAATTGGCTGTTTTCCTGAATATTTGGCTGGTTCATAAGGGTTTTAAAAAGAGAAAAAGGAGCCATTTAAAACCCATTAAAGAAATGGGTCTTCCCATTCCATCCCAGGCATAAAGCCACAGCAGCATCCCCATCCTTGCCTCCGAGAGTGGCAGCTGTGATGCATAAACAAAAGTTGGCTGCATCAGGAGACACCTCGCTATCTGTGAGCCCTGTGCGCCCGCCTGCCTGTTGGCAGCAGAGCAAGCGTCCAGCTGAGCACATCCCAGGACAGGAGTTTGTTCCCTATAGCTCTCTGTCCCTTATTTTCCCCATCCCACACATACTGAGATCATTACGCAAAACCTGGCATTCAAGTTGTAATAACACTAAGGCAGCTGTGTCGTCGATGCTATTAGAGGGTATTTTTAAAGCTGCAGTGTATACCCTTTTGTGTTTATATTTAATTGTAGAAAATATCTGTATCGATTTCCAAAGCATAATGTTTTTCCTCTTTAAAAATGTAACTATTTTATATTTAGGCCAGCCTAACAGTGCATAAGGGGTATTTTTACCATTAGAAGAATACTTAATATATTGGGCTTTTTCCTCATGTTTTGTGAAATATTTCTGAAAGGACTTTTCAAAGGCTGTGGTCAGTAGGATAATAGAAGGGACTAACACAAAAGTTGGGCTAGTGCTAATGAACAGCAGCACAAAATGTTGTCTGTATGGGACAGGGTCAGAATGCCATTCACGAGTAATGGTGTGACTCCAAAGACCGGTATGTTGGAAGTGACATGCAACTCCATAGCAGAAGGTCATGAGCTTAAAAAATGGTGAGATTTTCTGTTCTAAATTATTGGCCTATTAGTTGGAAACAGCAAAGGAGAAAACATAATTGGCACTCACAAGGCGGCTGTGGCTGTCAGCACGGGATTTTCGTTAGCCAGCCTGAGTAGGATGTGGTGGGCAATATAACTCCCGCACCAATACCAAGAATTAGGTATTTCAGCATCTAAGGCCCCAGGAAACCTTGGGATGTTTTATGTGTGGTTGTGGTTGCAAAGGATTAATTCCAGTTGGAGCAGCTGCAGGGGGTGACTACGAGGGAAACCACAGAATCACAGAATAGTCAGGGTTGGAAGGGACCTCTGGAGATCATCTAGTCCAACCCCCCCGCCAGAGCAGGGTCACCTACAACAGGTTGCACAGCCTAGTTCATAAGTGGAAGACAAATACTTTTTTTTTTTTCTTTAATTTATCGCATTGAATGCTGAGGTTATTCTCCATGAACGCCTGGGAGGCAGAGAACGGGTATAAATGAAAGGATGATAATGACACAAGACCTGTACATATGAACTGGTTCCAGGTACACTGTGGATGGCAATTAGGAGAGTTTCTGATCATCACAGGACACATAGATGGTGGGACCCTGTCTGGCAGGAGCACAGGAGAGCGAACTGAAAGGCACAGCGATGTATTTAATACCAGAGTTAACGACGGGTTAGTTAGTCTAATGACCTCCAAGGTCTCTGCAGCTCTGCATTCCCATGCCCCAGCTTTGCCACTCTGCAGCCACGGAAGGCAGATCTCAGGCACAGACCTGGGCCAGGGCTGGCACCGGCTGCCGGGCACTGAGCTCCTGCACCGAGAGGGCAGCGAGCCCTGGGGCTGCCGGGATGGACAGGTCCTGTGGAGCACCGGACAGCAGAGATTTGCCATGCCTTTTGAAAATCTTAGCACAATGCTTCAGGTCACCTTCATTAATCAAGCAAAAGAAAGTGTTGCTTGGTCTAAATATTAGCAGGATACGTCCTCTGTCTGTAACAGACAGTGCTTGGTTTTGGGTGCTAAGGAGGCGAGAGCGATTTGCAGTGGTCCAGTAAAAACAAACTAATTTTGTCTCAGTTGAAAGCTTTAATAATTGAATGCATCTATTAAGAATATTTCCCAATTTCTGAGGAGCTAATGATGTTTATCAAAAAGATTTAAAGATTTGTTTTTACGTCCTCCTCTCCTGCAGGCTGTAAGGAATAAGCTCTCGGTTTGCACAGTGCTATCCCCTGTAACACAGCAGCACAGAAACATCGCCTGGGTTATTTGGGCTCCCATCCTCCAGCTACAACTACACAGAGCTCATCGTGGAAGGAACTTCTAGCAACCAGTTTACCAATTAACAGTATCCCAGCACAAGTTTCTAATGATTTTCCACTTACCACAGCATCATGCTCTGACGTTCGGCTTCCCGGGGCTGCGCTAGCAGGGACGCAGAGGTTAGTGAGTGACTTACCGTCTGAAACAATGGCAGATGTGTGGGTCCCGCTTGCAATAAAGGTAATTGTGCTCCGGGATGGGGAGGACCATGGTGTCACTCCAAAGCCCTTTTCGTCCCTCTGGAAGGGCCACCCCGGTTTCCTCCATGCTGCCTGGTCCTGCTGCGGGGAGCCAAGGTAGCTGGGTCCACGCCTGCCCGCGCTACAGTTCATCCAGAGCACTTCACGCAGAGACACTTCTCCCAGATCTCAGAGATTCCCTGCTTGTCCCCTGGCAGAGCGGCAGGTCCTTGCCACCACCCTCTTCTCCGAACCCATCGGGTCTGTGTTCCCACTGGGTCGCAGACCCCACGGAGGATGGGGGAGATTTCTGTTGTGCTTAGCTGCACAAACCGGATTGGCGACTCCTTGGCACAGGTTGTCCGAGTTAAACATTTTATCCCTTCTGTCTGTTGTCCTCACTAAAAATTAACTCCCTACAGAATGGTATCATTGCCAAGGAAACCTTCATGTCACCCGCCGGTGGCTGGAGAAGAGCCCAGCAACGCTGCAGAAGCAGCAACACTGAAATCCTGCCTCTCCTGGGCCAGTAGGGCTGGGTGCCGGAGTTTGGCTGTCCTCAGAGGTGAGCGACAGCACTGTCCTTCCTGGGGACAGGATCTACAGGTTTTCCTCCTTCCCCAGAGGCAGTAGCCCTGTTTCAGCCCTTGCCATGGCCTCCCCAGAACGGGGAAACCATCAGAAACTGCACTGCTGCTCTCAGGTGTTGCTGGCTCTGTGGTGTCTGAGCATCCCCACAAAGCTGGACGTCAGCCCGGGCACCGCAGATCCCAGCCAGGGCATGCCCCACCGCCTCCTGTGCTGCTGCACCCACACGGCAAATTTGGCCCCAAGATAACAATCGTGATCCTGCAAGAAGCCGTGCAGACGCTGCGGACCCGGCGGCCAGGACCCATCCAGAAGCACAGAGAACTGCAGCCTCTTCCCTGTACCAGCGTCTTCTGCACCCGGAGTTGTTTCCTCTTCACAGCAGCAGTGCTCGGCCAGCAATGCTGCGCGGAGTGGCGCATCCCGGCAGGAATACTCCCGAGTCAGGTATGTTTTCCAAACTGCTTTATCAGGAGTACCACAGCTCAGCAGATCATCTAGCGGCAGGGCTGCTCACATTCCCAAGTACGTATCTCCGTGTGGCAGGCACGAAACATTCCTGGAAAAGGAGCAGTGTTTTGGGCAGCAAGAGTGGTTCTGTGCCACTCCAAGAACACAAATTGCACTCATGTTTTCTCTCCCCTTTCTCGCTCCCCCAATGCCTCATTTCAGCTGGAAACAAAGCCAGCACCTGCAGATTGTTTTCCTCAACGGAGCTTTGGGTACGGCTTGGAAACCAGCGCAGGATGGTATTTACGCTAAATGTGCTTCAAATCAATAGAGGAGGGAAATAAGGTACTGCCCATGGATATGCAGACATACGGCTGAATGGCAGCTGAAGACGGCACGGTGTAACGGCAGTGGTGGCCCCGGCCCAGACACCCGAGTGCTGCAGCAGCTGCTGGGGCCGGGGTTGAGAAGGTAGAGATGGACCAAACATGGCTTTCAGGATGTTTTAAAGCGCTTGCTTCTCCAGCTGATGCTTCTTTAGAGGAAGTATCAAAAAATACTCTTTAATGTAAAAATAGTCTTTGGAGGGGAAAAGAAATGCAACGCTAATTGGAGATTTACTGGTTGGGAGCAATTAAAATGTAAACAATAGCTAGCTTCTTTAGAAGTCAAGATGGGATGGTGCAGACAGACCAACAGGCTGATTGTCATGTCACCTTCTTCATCACAGATGCTGGGGTGACTTTTCTCCCTCTCCCCGAACTATCTCAGCATTCCCTTCACCAACAAAGGGTGATGTCCAACTGCATACAGAGCCAAGGCTGAGACATGGGACTAATGAGAGGCACTGGAGCATTTGGACTCCCTTGATTTTTTATCGTGTCTGTCTCGGACACCCTAGAAATTCTCCTCCATGCTTGGAGAAGCGAGACCGTGCTCGGTATTGACCCCACAGTACTTGGAAGCAGATTTAGAAGTAGTTCAGAAGACTTCTGTTTATTTCTGTGGATTTAGGATCCAATTCCTCTTGATCAAAGATAAAGTTTACAGCTAAATAGTGCTTGCCAAGAAAATAATTCACAACCTTCCTTCGTATTACAAATCAGTTTTCCCTTTCCTACAAGCACACAGAGGATGTTCTGTCCTGTGACCGCAGTATCTTCTTCCCAGACCACAGCACAGTTTTAATACCCAGGACCCTCATGAGGGACGCACAGTGGACTTCATGAACTATCCAGCACCGGTTACAAAGTGCTCCCTCCACCTCAAAACCTCCGCTTCCAACTCAGTTAACGGCCTTTTGTCCCCTACATTATTTCAGCTAAAATCCAGGACCAGCAGACAGTTCCCACTGACTTTTCCGTGCCCTTTCATCAAGACAGCGGCCACTGGTTAGCTGCCTTGCTGCTCTCCTGCTCCCTCCTGGGATGATGTGACCGGGTACCGCTTCCCTGAGGCTGCTGCAACTACTGTGGGAGCCACAATTAGGCAAATTTTTAAGAGCCAGATTCTGCTGACAGCTGTGGGAGTGGGATGTTATATTCTTTTATAAGCGTACATGTAAATAAGAGATGTATTTTGTGGGCTCCATTTCATCTTTCCATTGAAAACAACCCTCCTACACGCTCTTTTTGCGGTGAAGAGCCCATGCTCCCATGCGCTGCGGAGCAGAACTGAGCTTCTGGTGGCACGAGGTGATGCTCTGCTGCCAACGCTCACACAGAAGGCAAGAGATGGCACTGCTGTCCCCATCGTATGCCATATGGCTTCTTATCTGACAAAACTCACTTCCATAGCTTCTTTGCCACTTGCTCATCGCACTTCCTAGGAGGTAACGGGAATTTATCAGGATTATGTAGGGAGCCCTCACAGCTCCCCTGCTGCGATTATCAAAAGTCCCATTATAATTCCAGTGTGAAATATTGTACAGAATCAGCAGCCGCTGATCCAAGAGCAGACGTTCTCAAAACTGGAAAAGCAAGAGAGCACTTGGCAATGTAAATACATCAGCTGGCTGCAGAGATCTTTGTTACGAATAAGCAATTGTAGAACAGGAGAATGATTACATAATGCTTAATAACTGCAAGCTTAATAACGATCCACATTTAGATCACTATGGACTGAATTCTGTAGAAAAGCCCATTCACCCCCCAAGAAATGCGTTGCATTGCTTGCACATACTTACCCACGAACTGCTGCTTTCCTGACACATCGCAAGAACAATTGTATTGCTTGGTTACAACGCTCCGCAGATCATCTTTGGCACAGGCTCAGCTTTAACCGATGCCAACTAGAAGATTTTTCCTCTACTGACAGGAAGACAAATCCTGCGTCTGCCACGGCTCACCATTTTCTTAGCTTTAACTAATAACTAGATTTAAGCAAAACAATTGCTACAAACAAAGTTTTCCTGCTCCAACTGTACTACCATTGTCATTTTCAGGAATTCAATTTACTGTTTCAGTTACCTTACACCGACGCAGCACTGTTAATACCGGTTTTCCCCCCATAGGCTTTGGCAAAGTAGGAGGATTCTTCTGGGGAACAGCAGGCAGCTGCTGAATACTCCCCCCACCCCAAATCCTTCTGCCCAATTATAACTCCCATTGAGGTGCAGTAGGGATCCTCAAATACAGGTGATGGGAGCTTGTCAGGTTTGTAAGATATAAGAGACACCGGATATCCAAACCCCATAAAACAGGCGGCCACCCAAGCTGGCCGTCGAGCAGCGCCTTTGCACGCAGACAGGTTAACTAAACATTTTGCGCCTTTTGGAAGACAGAATCGTACACTTGCTCGCTGTACACCTTTATTGAACACAGCAAATCCACA
>VZSZ01007079.1:25003-41169 GCA_013398815.1 Ibidorhyncha struthersii | reverse complement strand
CGCCCTGGGGCAGCAGCCAAGGCTCCCAGGAACGACCTTGGCAGCACAGAGCGCTCTACATCTCATTCCCTCACCATTCCTTCCCTTTTCTCAGCTAACTTCAGCAAAACCAGGAATACACTCAGACCTCCTACCCATCCTCCAAAAACTGTCAACCTAATTAACAGTTACATTCTGCTTTGTCAAGGAATTTGGGTTCGTGGAGAGGCAGAAGAGACCAGTTCAGTTCTGCTGGCGTTCCCAAGGCAGCTGTAATACAGTCACATTAACCGTGGAATGTAATACAGTCACATTAACCGTGGAAGCTGCCTCCGTGCTCGTGTTTACAGTTCTTAACTCCTTCTCCAAAGCACCTGAAGGAAGCAAAGCACACATGCCCAGCTTTAATTTCACCGAGAGAGTTTTCTCGCAGGGTGAAAGCTGAGACAGCGCCTGCATTGTGCGGGGGACCTGGCAACAAACATTTGCTGTGTGAGAAGTTCAGGGTAAGGACAAAGATTTGGAATTGTCTTTCTTAATCCTCAAATAAAGCAGGTAAACAAGCTTTGTTAATGACTTCTTTGTTGACTGGGCAGTTTCACACCTGTGGGACCCATCATTCAGCAAGCCAGAAGAAGAAAAGAAGAAAGGAATGAGAAGAGGCGGGCTGGCCCCCACCACCTCGCCGGAGGAAGCCCGCGGGCAGGGGAGCTCAGCCCTGGGAGAGCATCAGGCTCACACCAGCCTGCATCTGTCATGTACATGCTGTCCTTCAAACCAGCCCCAGCTCCGGTGGGAAGAGAGCTGCAGGAAGGATCTGCAGGACAACATACCAGTACAACTGATACCCATGCTGGGCGCACTGGCAGGCGCTGCTCTAAGCTTGTAAGTAAGAGAGAAGCGGGAAGACTTCCATGTGGCTTCTGTAAATGCATCTCAAGCACCTCAAGATCGTCGAGGGAGCCAGCGCGTGCACAGAAGAGGGACAGCTGTTTGGCAGAGGCTGCTTGGGTATCCACGAGGGATTGGACCAGGCTCTTAACAGCTCTCAGAAGCCCTGGAACAAGACTGAAGGTCTCCCCCGGGGGCAGTTAATTGGTTAAAAGGGAACAGCAGCCTCAACAGAAAGGCTGTGTAACAAAGGGGAATTAACAGGCAGTCCTCCCAACAGTAAATAGCAATGGGACGAGATCTGATGATGGCAAAAAGTTTAGAGTTACCAAAATGCAACTGAATGCAAAGCGCACCAGGAAAACACTATTTTAAAGAAAAAGTATATATGCCAAAATCCAGGTGAAAGCAATACCTATGGAGAAAACAGACATGTTTCCACCATCACACCAGGCATCGACACCAGCCCCTTTCCCGAGGCTCCTGGAATCAAACCAGCTGACTTCTGTAGAGGGCCCTATGCTTCCCTGAACTAACCCCACTCAGTAAGATGATGCTTTAGCCAACACATACCTTCCGGCTTTATTGATAGAGAATCCACTGTAGACCTCACTAAACTGTTTTCATGGCTAATGACTTAGTGATAAATGTGAAAAAGAACCTTTTTCCAGTTTGAACTGCTCTAGCGTTGACTAGTAGCCTTCTTGAGACCACCATCCTCTAAATCAAAAAGCCCTTTGATAAAGTTTCTATTCCACCTGCAAGCACCTCCAGTGTTGTGATTTTGTAACCTTCCCTTTGATAAGCTAGACTGGGCTCAAGTCTCTCACCGTAAATAATGTTTTCCAAGCTTTTAATGATTTACATGGCATTTCCCTGGATTTTTAAAAGCCAAAGGCACAGTCATACCATTCATCCACTGCAGCGACAGTGCCAAACACAGATGAGCCTTCCCACTAACGCGCGAGAGGAACGTGCTGGACCTTTACCCTGTGGTGTTGCATCCTGCCACTTCCCTGGTGTGATGCTGCAGCCCAACATCCAGAATTTCTGCCTGGTTTGTTTTCCCATACGCAACCTTGCATCGATCTTACCAGCAACCCAGACCCCCCGCACAAGGCAACCATCACCAAGCTCGCTGGTTTTACCAGGGGGCAATTGTCTCCTTCCAGGTCACTGCTAATCCTTAAACAAGCACGGATTGCTCTCTGGGGTGAATTTGAAACACGTTCACCAACTGGCTATTACCTTTCTACCGTTAAATTAAATCTTTCAGTTTTCAGTTTGTCCTCGTGGATTTTTGTATTGGTTTCGTTAAATCAGGCAATATACCTTGCAGTATCAACTCAAAGGCCTTACAGAAGCCTAAGCAGCACATCAGTGTATTTTCAGATAATCTGGAATATAAAAATATCATTTCAGACTGATAAGATCTATTTTCCATAAACTTACATTTACTGACCCCTCACTGACTGTAAGACCTATGTTAATATATGACTATGTGGCCTGTCACCTTTATCCTTTAAAGTGTAGCTAAATAGAATTTCCCAGGTCTTTCCCACTGGATTTTCCTTCGCTCAGATTTATACTCTTCTGCTAGACTTTTATTTGGGCAGAATAAACAGAGACTAGACCACCAAAGCAGCCAGGAGTGAATGAGGGACAAACGTAGCTTGCGATGGGATATCCAAGAGCCACTCTGGCAATGGTGAACTCCAGGTTTCCCTGGCCAGATAATTCACCATAAGAGGCAAAACAAGCAGTGAAACATGTCCTGTAGGAAGACAGACCTCTACAGGCACTTCCGTTGCACCTCTGCTAAACCAGTGCATGCCAAAACGTGAGATGATGCTGCTGGCAGTGACCAGCCCACATCCACTGGAGTGGAGGCAGCCCCAGGAGTGCACTCTATTCCCAGTGACTATGCAGTTCCTTGACCTTAATTTTTAAAAAGGCAAAGTGTAATTCCACATCCAAGAAATTCTTCTACGCGAACTTCTGGGGGAACACAGTAGCTTCATGGAAGAGAGGAGAAGAGCCCCAACTTAAGGGAGTTTTTCAAAAAGAGGACCCCGGTATATCACTTCCCTTTTTGCTGCCACTCAAAAGGGTGACCAGCTTTGCTGTAACATTTGCATTAGGAACCAGTGTTAGAGCAGCATTGTACATCACCACAGAAGGATATCAGACACCAGAACACAAGTTCCCTTTTTTTAGCATGTCCCGAAGCCACAGACCAGTGTGCTGGAAGAGCTGGAAAGATTCATGCCTCAATGCATGAAGCATACCTTACATTGTCTCTGCACTGTTGGAGGCTGGCTACACGATTCACAAAAACAGAAGCAGAGAGAAATATCCTCCTCTGTTCCAAGACAAAAACAGCATTATGCACAAATCCCAAACGGGTTTCTTTTCCCTTTTCATTCAGAGAAAAGAGGCAGGATTTATTTGGTTTTACCCCCCATCTGGTGCACAATCACAGTGAGTAAGAAGTAAGTTTTGTTTCCAATACATGTGTTGGATCAAGACCTCAGGGAGAAAGAAAAATCTGCATTTTGAGAAGCCACATGTCAGTTCCCATTTCTGGCATTGCCGCACACAGCACAAAAGCACCCAACCAAACCAGGATTCACAGTATAAATTGTTTCACAGAATATACATTTTAAAGGGACATGTACAAATATTACAAAATGAACAGAATCGCTTTTAAAATACTTATATTTGTTCAACCGTTAAAAACAGACACGTACAGAAAGAGGTAGCAAAGCTAACAATTTCCTGCTGCTCCGATTAGTGTTGCCTGCATGCACTGAGAAAGTTACTGCGGAACCGAATCTCCGGACATCTTTTCTGGAAAGGACTGTAGACAACTTGCAGTTTATTTCTGACAATGCTATGTGAAGGACTGAGGAAAATCCACAGGCTCACTAGCAGCTGTTTCACGTTGTCTGGCTTAATGAAAAGGCATTGAAAGAAAAAGGTTTTCTGTGGTTTACTTCAGAGAGCAAGAGAGGGCGAGAGAGAGAGCACACGAGCACACACACGCGAGGGAGACCACACACAAACATAAGAGAATACCAGGAAATTGCACTTGCCCTCCTACTGCAAGAGGAAAGTACAACAGGTCTGTGGGTCCCAGAGTTAGGATACAGAGTTTGGTATTAGCTTGGTCCCATGGATATTGGCATCACTTGACAGACTCAAAGCTAAAAGCAAGGCAGAAAAGGTTAAGGGAAGCAGAACTCCACATGTTGCACGCATGCACTCTCTCACACCCTCTCTTTCAGGCTTTCTGAAGTCCCAGCAAGGTCAGTTCAAGAGGTTCTCCCATCCAACATGTAATAGCGATACATTAAACCTATGACGAGTGCTCCGAAGATGGGGATTAGCCACGTTGACCAGAAACTATGGGGAGAAAAAACAAAATAAAACAAAAATACACACAACATAAAACAGAACAAAGTATCAAATTCATAATTCATTCAAGATGTTCATCACTTATTACATGTCTGTTTTCATCGAGGGAAGTCTCAGGACCTGGCTCCCATCAGCCCACAGACCCGCCATACAGGCTTTGGCTCACGGCGCTGGGCAGCTTGAGCAGTCCCTGTGCTCACTGCTCTGCCCGGCCCCTGTAAGAGGCCCCTGTGCCTGCAAGGGTGGCTTGGTGGCTTATAAAATAGCAGCTGAATTCCTGAAGTTTCCAGCCTGGCACATACAGAAACCAGTTTGGGTTTTTTTTTGTTGGTGGTTGTTGTTTGTTGGTTTAGTTTTTTTTCCCTTAAGTAAGTCAGACTGTAATTTGTGCTATACAAACAGCCGAGTTGACTCAAGGATGGAAATTGCTACAGCTATCCCACCATAAATCTTCCTCACTCATAAACCAGAGGCCACACGCTCACCTTCAGCAGCTTCCTTAGCAAAAAAGTTCTGCATCAGCTACGAAAGACTAGGGCCCTGTTCTGGTTGTAAGAACTGGATTTTCAACTAAACGGGGCTGGTCATGGTAAAGATCCTCAAAAAAAAAAGCACATCACTGTGCTGCTGCACACAAATAATGACCACCCAAATAATAACTGTAGTGCAAAAGGACCTCAGCCATAGCTGTGTAAGATGAGCATGTGGGCCAGAAGATTCAAGCTGCAAGATACCAGGATGCCTGTTCTGCCCAGCGTGGAGCAGGGGACTTATCACCACCAGCTGTGTCCCCACATCCAATGTGGGGGGTGCACGCCCTGGCAGCTAACTCGGTGCACTGCAGTTTGGCAACTTACTTCGGACTATCTGCTTGCTGGAAGAACAGTGCAGTAATATCCTCAGGTCTGGGGTTTTTTTTTCCCCTGCCCATTAGAGTTAATATGTAGTTCAACAAATGGAAAGTCCTAACCCCTCAATTTCTTACTCTTATGTTAAGAGGATACTATACCTTGCTTGGCCTGAGGATGTCATACTTGGATCCTGAAGCAGGAAAGAGGGAGTTAGCAGGGGAAAAAAAAGAAACATTAAACATGCTAATAAGACTTCAAGACAGAACATGTGATTACAAATACAGAGGAAAAATAAACCTCCACTCCACTCCAAAACACCCTCTGTCACAAGCACAGATGTTTCTGGGGATGTTCGCCCTTCATCCTCACCTCTACATTCTTTTCATCAATCCAATCCCTCCCATCCAGTCCTCAACTTCTCACTGGAACTTTTACCCCTCACAAAAAAAAGGTCTTGCTCATTACCTCGCAAACCAGTCTGTTCCTCTTACATACTATGGATGATAAGTGGCACTCTGCTAAGGATAGCCCTTTCACTATGATCCCCTCCCCAAATCCCTGCCCACGTCCCCGTTTGCTATCCTGCTGCCTGACCCCTGAAGCATACAACCACAATGTTCTCTTCAACTCTTCCCTTGCTCACAACCTGTTTCCAAATTTTTATACTTCCCCTTTCATAAAACTCCGAGAATTTAAATGAGCATTTCAGCTGACTGAAAAAAGTATTTAGGCTTTCATCAACTCTACAGCCTCTTCCTCGATAGCTGTTGCTGCTCTCCAGTTTAACCAATAGCTACCAGCCAAAAGTCACCTTTCCTGCCCATCCTAAACAGAATTATCTCCATTTCTTGAGAGTCTCAGTGTTTGCTTTTCTACCACAATACATTCAGCAGATGCTAAACACTGACACTGACCTGTGGGGAGTTACCGCTGAGCTGCGTCACAAGAGTATAAAAGTATACATGTACAACTTCTGTCCTTTTTGTGGTTCCCCCCTATTTATTTTTACATTGCTGACTTCTAGCTCTTGCCGCTGTTTTTAAATTATACTTGGGCCTGCTTTTAAAGCAGAGAAAGACCTTAGCTGTACATAACTCCCTGGACTTTCTCCTCAGAAGAGAAAAATATTTGAAAAAGTATTTAACACATATCCAAGGGAGCTACTGAGATTATTACTTATTTCTATGCACATTTTAGGCATGTCATTCTGTTTATGAAGTGGAGTTGAACCAAACAATAGATCTGAAGGTGAATACATGCATAATCACATGCCGCTTTATAACCAAGAGCAGGCTTTCCCCAGCCTCAGTTATTCTTTCTATGGCTGACTACAGCGAGCAAACAATCCCAGGGCTTTAGTTGCTGCTCTCTCTGTTGACAGTTTCCTTCTTGATTCCTGCTACTCTACAAGTGGCCCTGCTTTGAACAACATCTAATGAAAGCGTTGTTGAAGGCAGAGCTGCGCTGGGTTAAAGCCTTCAAGCCAAGTAAGAAGAGAAGCCAGCTGCAAGGCACATGTTTACCTCTCAGATGGGATTCTATTTATTACCATTTCCCTCTCCCCATCCATTTCAAAGCCATTTTTGCAACACTGTGCCCTGTTCTAACCCAGGAGTACCTGAGTTTTAAGCAACACCGATGATTACTAGGGCAGTTAACAGAGAATTCTTGTTTTACAGCCAACCCCACGGTGGCTGTGTCTGTCTCCTGGCTTGAATCTAACAACACTAACAGTTCAGTGGTCAGGACGTAGCGAGTAATGCAAAAAAACGGTCTGTGGCTTCAGGTGTGGAAATAACATTGCTGATGTCAGGGGAGAGAGAGCACAAAAAAACACTTCCAATTTCACACTGAGGTGACTGCTGAGCTTCAGAACAACAAAAAAAAAAAAGGTATAATTTGCTCGGAAGATTTATTCATTACTGTAGTTTGTGTAAACATAAAGTCACAAGCTCCACGGGGGAAAAAAATAAAAGGTGTGTGACAACTTCTTTGTTCGTTTTGTGAGCATATCATTGTTTCCACAGCACTAAATTAAAACAGAAAAGTAAAACACTAATAGCTTACCTTAGAACCTTCTTTTTTACGATCGTGCTGTCAAGGAGAAAAAAAGAAGAGGAAAAAAAGATAAGCACTGACTTCAAGAGAAACCTGCAGTCTTTATGAGGGAATTGTTCTGTACACAGTCCTCATCATAAGACTAATTGCCCGGACTCGGTTTTCAAAGGAGTCATTCCTTCAGCACCCAAAGGAACCGTCTCTGTAGCAGGCAGGAAGCTGGTGTTTGTGCCCTGCCCCTTCCATCTCTCACCTTCCTGAACTCTAAATTACAAGGCAAGGTGAAGTTATGGTACCACCACCTAAGGAGGGAACCGATCAGATTACCTTCCTTAAGTGCCCCCGATTTAATTGTAGTGTGAAATCTGTTCTGAATGGTGGAAAGAGAAGACTAACTTAGTTTTGTTTCCTCAGTGGAGATTCTCTTTCCTCAACAGAAATCCTAGACAACACAGAGACTGCCTAAACCCCTTAACTACTTACTTATTTCGCAAGACACATCTTGGTGTATGTGTTTAGTGTGTTACACAAAGGAGAGTCACCCTTTTAAACAGTCCCATCCTGTGTTTGAAAGAGGCTGTCACAGCTAGCTGGTCCTTACCGGGTGGATCTCCCCTATGTAGTACTGCTTGAGCATGTCCCTCGCATCTGTGGAATGCCCAACATCTTCGAAGCTCTCTGTGGCATCTCTACCAGCTTGTTCAAGCAAAACCTCTTCTCCGCCCGGATGCTGGAAGAGAAGACTTCAGGTGAGCAAAGGGCTAGATGCAAAAAAGGTACCAAGAGTGTCAGCAGCCTCTTGCTTTCATCACAGATGCCTCAAGCCAACATCATCAATAAAATCTTCCAAAGGTTCAATTGTCCAACCTCTCCTTCAGGAATTCACAGAGAACAACATGTGCTGCACAGCCTGGAAAATACCCTGCAGTTTCAAACTGGAAGAGGGTAGATTTAGATTAGATATTAGGAAGAAATTTTTCACTCTGAGGGTGGTGAGACACTGGAACAGGTTGCCCAGACAAGTTGTGGATGCCCCATCCCTGGAAGTGTTCAAGGCTGGCTTGGATGGGGCTTTAAGCAACCTGGTCTACTGGAAGGTGTCCCTGCCCATGGCAGGGGGGGTTGGAACTAGATGATCCTCAAAGTCCCTTCCAAGCTAAACCATTCTATAATAAAAATCCTTCCAAAGAGGCAAATCCCCAACATACACAGGGAAGCACAGCTTTGTCCCCCACAGTCAAGCTATCCCTTCTGTGACTCTGTAACAGATTTGGGCAACAAAATATAGAAGAAAGGATATCTTCATGTAGCTTTTCATGGGCTTCACTGCATAAATCAGACTCCCTTGCTTGCAGAGGAGCCTCTCCTGCATGATTTTCTCAAGAACTTTCCTGAAGCAACTCAAGTGCTAGTGAAGCACAAGACAACACTGCCTTCACAGACACCAGTGGAGGAAAGGATACTCTACTTCTTCAGATACTACAAAATATAATAGTATTTGTCTGATAGCCTCTCTCTGCATGTAGCAGTGCAATGAGGGGTGGAGAAGAACAGAAGTTACAACAACAAAAGCACCGAACCCACAGGACGCTCCGCAATGACACTGGCATTTCTGTTGATGGCAGACGGTCACAGACAACTGTGAGACCAAGCGGTATGAACTGACAAAAAACCCCGGTGCAATTCTGTTTTCCTTGATGGGTTGGGCTCTTCTCTAGCACTGTCAATACCATAATTCCAGGAACAGATTGGCAATGAAAAGCACTAACCACAAAGCCAGCAAAGTACAATCTCTTTACAGTGGGAGTGTGAACAAATAGTTCCGTTTAAACTAACAGCTAATCCAGTTAAACCAATAAAGTGGTCAGCCTTCTGAGTGCACACACAGGGACCAACCCAGTTTTCTAGAGCATCGGGCAACAAGCACTAAATGCGCTAGTTGAGAAGATGAGACTTGTTCACTGCTGCCTGAAACGCCTCTAACAGCTACAGGCCTGGAAGTGGAGAAAAGATGTTAGTCCTTTAATGTGAAATTTAGTCCAACACACTTGTTTTTCTCTATAATATACTTTTCCTTCCCACAGACACAGAACAGTTGCCATTGCCCCTCTTCCTTAAGCTTGTCTGTTTTTGCTGCCAAAAGTCTAAATATTCCCACTTGGCTATCACACCTCATACCAAACATACTCGGTGTAGACACAAAAGCAGTCCAGTTGTTTACTCCAGTGAGTTGCTGCAGCCAATTCTGCAATCCTCATATCAGAGCTCTGTATTCTGAATAAATCCCTTTATTGTCCAGGTATGTAACAAAATCAACGTGGAGCTTTCTCAGCAGCCATGAAGGGCAAAGTCTCTAGTCCTAGGACACAGTTTGGTTAGCAGTCAGTTATTAGATTGCCTTAGCCATAAAACCAAGTGAGGCTCCACTCTGCTCATTCCCTCTGTGCCTGGCTACATGTCTTGCTGCCATTTCTCCCACACCAACCCTTGTGCTCACTTGATCTCAGAGGGAGTCAGATCAGATACTACTCTAGCAGAAAACCCACCCCACAAAAAAAGAAAAGGAACCAATTATCTGCTGGGGTAGCTGTGAACGAGCTCACTACAGAGTTGGGTGCACGTCTCTGTTCATGCAAGGGAGTCAATTGGAACACAGGCTGCAGCAAGACCACCCTTTAGATCATTTCTGCACCCCTTAGATCACACTCTCAGGTTCAGCTGCAGTGGCAGGATGCCGTGTATTGTCTACACATATTACTCCGGACTGTCCAATTTTCAGCTATTTTATGAGTATGCCTGCAAAGATCCACAGAAACTAGGGGATGAAAAGCTGGCCATTTACTTTTAGCCTTCTGGAAGAACTCCTTAGGGATGTCTCACCAGAAATCTCATTTCAGATGGAAAAATATCAGAACTGAATTTTAAGAAGACAGCCTTGCTTTCCTAATCATCCACCCTAAAAGGGCAGACAAAAACCTGCAGTAACAGGGAACGTGCAGAGGATATTGGCTTTCAGTGGCATCCAGTCTTCGCACATACAAGAGAAAAGAAGAATGGTAAAGTTTACTCCTCTTTACATCTTTGGCTCTGAAGCCTTTCTATGCACTTGCTAAATCTACAAGTAAGAAAAAGAATTCTTTATTTATGCACATCTGTCCTTCGCCATAATCACCAAGCCAAAAGAAAAAAAAATAAATCAAAAACATTTTAGCATATCATATTTCTGAAAGGACTACCTAGTCTAGACAACCGCAGCTGCAGCCAGACAATTCTTACCTTGTCATACCCGAGCAAATGTAAAACCAGACTATTTATACAGGAAGTCATCTACTCTGCCACAAAACTTCCCAAAGCTACAGCTCCTGCAGGAAAACATCAGAACTGAAGTGTTGCAAACTGTGAGAAAAAAATATACTTCCAGAGGAAGTAATGGCTGAAAAATGTCTGTTTCTGAAAAGAAACAGACAAAAGCAAACAAGAACAAGAGAGGTGGGCCCAAGTGCCAGTCCTCAGAAGTCTTGCTCAGCAACAGTAACAGAACCGGAACCTCCTTGTCACTGGAGCCCTCAGCATACACAACGAATAAAGTACACGCTGACAGCAACATCAATAGTCTTGAAGCACCAGTTCTGGAAGGATACGACCAACACCACTGAGCAGAGAAAACAGTTTTACAGGGAGAACACTGTCATTTGGAAGCAAAAGCACAACAGCCATCACCAGTACAAGGCACCCTCCAGAGTCCCTGGCCCAGGTGGGGCAGAGGGGAGGCCAGCCTGTTCTTGACACAGTGAGGAGATCCAGGCGGAGAGGAAACCCAAGACTTTCTCATGCTCTGCAATATTCACAGCTACAGCAGGTGCTCTCAAAAGCATCATTTCAGTGTGATCTTTGAATAAAGTTCTCCAAATTCCAAACTGAGTCCAGAGAAGAACAGCACAACCCCATATTCACACCAAGCTCACTTTAAATGTCACTGATGCTCTAAGGTGGTGAGCAAAGAAAGTTTGCCCTTGATGACTCACCTCCTAATTAGCAACTCCAATAGTCCATCTTCTGTGTTCAGCCACCAAAGTTGCATTTATTCATCAGATGCTTTGTCTGTACAGCCTTTAGAAGGGATATGGAGCGAGCAAGAAGCAGCAGCAGGTCAGAAACATAGGCATGTGGCAAAGGCTTCTGAGAGTGCAACACGGAAACTCACTGCAGAAGGTGAGAGCCTAGAGTCACGTTTTCACAAACTCCAAGTGCCCATCTGCGTATGTGTGGCTGGCAACTGCTGTTATAGACCCACTGTAAACTACAAATGAGCTCAGAAGCAACACTAAGCTCTATGACTAATTAGATTGCTGGATCAGGTAAGACACAAGAGCATCAGGTTGAGGAGGGATGCAAAAGCTTTCATTCCTAGCCCCAGCATTAGAGAAAAGGAAAGAGTATTACCCAGGAAAGGGAAGAGTATTACTGTGCAATAATAATGGACCAGTACTATACTAGCCAGAGAACAAGAACAAGCAGCCACCTAGACAAATGGGGTTCATCAGACACATGTCCTTTAGAGCTTGTTTTAAGATACGGAAGAGGTTTCCCTGAAAACATCTCTGCAAAGCTGGAGCAAGTCAGCACTAGCAAAAACAGATCTCTGACATTCCTCCTTCTTCCTCACAGAGTTCTGGTTTCAGATACACCAGAGTACGCGGGAATTAAATGCAGAAGGACAAACAAAGGTCCTCAATATCGGTTTCACTGCTGGTGCAGGAGGAGGTTAAAAATTTGCTGCCTCTTTGGTGTGAGCAACCATTGATACTTCCATCCTCTTCACTTTCATCTCAATAATGCTCTTAATAACCAGCTCTTCTGAGCACAGACCCTACCTTAGCCTTGTACTTGCCTGGAAAGAGTGTAATTTCTGTTAGAACCATATAATTTTAAAGAGAAGCTGTCAGTAGTAGAATATTTCCTTCTTTTCAAACAGTTTGAAGAACATTATACTTGAAACCAACCGATGAATTTGGGTTAGAGTCATCACAACATAGGCTCATTCCACTTGGAAACCAGTTCAAATAGATTTCTAGTCACACTTATCAGGCTATCAGAAGCAGCAGCGCATGCCAAGACACAAAGCTGGACTCAGGCAACAGACAAAAGAGTATACTGAAGAAACATGTATCTCCAGAGTCTTATAGTCATGCATAAAAATGGAGATAAACCACGTTCCTCTATCATAAGAATGCTGGCAAAAATGACTATTACAGATTGTGTACAAGTTAAAAGCCACAGACTTTAATACCAGTGTGGTGAGGGCATAAGTGTGAGCAGTCCCAGACCTCAAAGAGCCTGTCAGGGTGGTACATTTATTCTGCCTTCCTCCGCTTCCTCTCTCATTATTCACACCTACCTGAGTAGCCAGCCCTTTTTGCCCTGGCCACAGTCTACACTTGCTTTTCTAGACTACTGCAATCAGGAGTAATAACATGGATTCTGGTGGTCCAGTTACCTAGATCTGGGAGAAAAATATACTATCACCATAAGGCTATATCAGATTTCAAATAATCACACCTCATTTCAGGCACTTACAGGCTTTCTGAAGCACAAGAGACTGAAATGTCTCAGAAACATCTATGAAATTTCAGTTGCCGTCTTTGCACATCTCCTGCATTTTGTTCACGTTCTTATAATTCTGCTAGAATTCTGCTATGTGATAAATGTATTAATTGTCACTCCTATGACACAGTAAATAACAAAGTAAATTCGAAGTTTAAACTGATCTATGCTTCAAACAACATACAGACTTTGAGTTGGCTAGCTAATGGCTGACCTGCTGTACCTAGTTTGCAGGAATCATGAAGCAAAACTCGTCAATCTTTTAGCAGAGGCTTCTTTGAGATTACACAATCACACCAAGGTAACGCTGCAGTGGAATTCAGCAATCCTGTTCAAATAATCTGGGACCAAAGGCCAGAAAAGGCAACAGTTAGACACTGCTTCAGTGACTACACAGGATCAAGGGGAAATAGTACCCACTGAAACCCTGATAGCTGCAGTTACAGCAGCTCAGAGCTCTAAAGCAGAACAGTTTCAGACAACTGTAACTTTTAAACAAGACAAACACTCCTAGTTCTGATCAGCTACACATTGTTCCCCTGTCACTCGAGTGATTACAGTGGGGTAACAGATATAAAGTGTATTTTTGCCAATAAATTGGGCCTTGATCTACATTTACAAGTTTCATTACGTCAGTGAGGGATGCACATAGCAGAGTGTTGTGTCAACCATGCCAGCACAGTTGAAACAGTAGCCTTATTCTTCTTCCTTTCCCTAGTCCAAGTAGAGCTTTTTCATGTCAGAAAAACACAAATGGGAAAAAGGGCTTGAAAAGAGCAATGTGAAATATCATCTGAAGGTAACACCCAAGGTAGTGCTAAACTTGGCTTGCTAGGGGGGAGCAAAGCGTTCTTCTGGGCTCATTTATAATACTGAAGGTGTCCCAGGGAGCACGTCCCAGATGCTATCTGACACAGAGAATGCTGAGATGAGGAATGTGACCACCATGCAGTGTCCATGGTCTGAAACACAGCATCATTCACACTGGGGTAAATATCTTGAAAACATTTTTCTAACTATTAAGTCTAAAAAGCGATAAGCAGCAACCATAACACGGACACAAGTGTAAAACAAGGCATGTGGTTTCTGCAAGTACTGTCCCAACCTCCAGCTGGTTTTGGCTCTTCCTAAAACCACGACATTTTGTTATTCAGAAACCAGCAGTGAACTGCTTTTCCACATTTTTGCCCCATCTTCCCCTGAATCTACTTAAACTTCTTGCATCCACAACAACCTTTGGCAAGGAGTTCCACTGATCTGCTCCCTGTTGCGTGAAGAAACACCATTTGTTTGTTTTGAACCTGGCTCCAGCCAGCTTCTTTGATGTCCCCCAGTCCTTGTACTAGACTTCAAGATTCAGGCAAACATGAAAGATTTCAGAAACCAGTGGAGTAACAAACATCCTTCAAAATACACCCGCCACCCTGCCCGTTTCATTTGATCATCAGAGGTAGCCGGGCCCACAGCTTTCTACTCCACTGCGCTCCCTCAGGAATTTGACAGATGCCAGATGACAGGTTTGGCCTAGTGCCAGGGAACCCAAACACTGGAGGGGGCATGCATGTCCAAGGACGCAGTCAGCTGCTCAAAAAATCCTCACGTACCAGCTGGAAAACTCCTGGTCATGTGAACTGACCCTGGAACAGGAATCTGAGTACTTTAATTCTGGTCGTAGTTCCACCATTTAAGAGCCTCTTGAGTTAGAGTCACGCTCAATACAATTGTCTTCTCCTTCCCCCCCGACTATAAGCTCTTTACAGTACAGTTTGCATCTTGTAGATGCATGCCACTAAGTGTGCAACTGGTTCCTCACCTCAGACAGACCTGTGGGCTCTCCTGTAAAACAAACAGCTGAGCATCAGCTGATAATTCTGATAATTTCTTCACTGTCCCACGTACTTTTCTTTCTGGCATACTGGGTGCCTAGAGTCTCTCTCAAGTATCAAAGACCCAAGAACAGCAGCTGCTCAGCAGGCAGCTTTTCAGATCCTGCACCTGACACAGAGGCATCTGCAAACGGTGCTGGAGAATCAACAGTAGACACTAGTGGCCAAAGAAGTGACCAGCCAGGATCCATTTATGGTCCTGTGAAAGCAAGATTTTTCATTATAAAAGCTATAAGCACTGCAAAACTGGCTACAGCAAAGGCCAGCTCAAGCTACCATAGCAAAAGACACTCCCTAATTTGTTCACTGAAATACCTTAGAGGCTCTCTTAAATGTTGGGGGAAGACTCAAAGCGCAAGTCAGATTCTGAATGAAGCGTCACGATGTTGGACCCAATGAACAAAATCGATTGTGTCCAACTTTATAAATAAATACCAGAAAGCTACACAGAAAGCCACTACCTCTAGCTGTTAGGTCACTGTAAAAAAGCTGCCAGGTTATCATTCTCTCCTCCAATCTGATAAGCCTCTACACCTCACCAAGGTACCTTTGTCGTTACATGTTATGACTACATAGTAGACAAGCTTTAAGCACATATGCCTGGAGGAAAATCAGAGTTTAATTTAGACAAGCAAAACCAGCAAGCAGCAACATGCGCATTTTCAATGAAATGCTGTTCTTTTAGAGCTGATTCAGACTAACTTTCGTACATTACCCTGCAGATGCTACAAAGGGTTTGGTGTTATTTTCAGCTGGGCTAAAAGCCCTTTGAAATTTTGTTACCGTTTCTCCCCACTCTGTTTTCAGCTCCAAACACTAATACTGCTCTCAACATTCTCAAAAACAGAAGTCAAAAGCATTGAGTCTAGAAGCAATTTTTGTCCCCACATCCAAGAGAACTGGAGATCACACAGCAGAGACTGCGCCCCTTCTGAAGCACTCGTGCACAGTCACCTCTGGCAAGGCAGTGGTGTGGCAGATGTTCACCTACTGAATCACCACTGCTTTCTCCCTTAAGTTCTGGGGTGCCCCTGGAGACGTCACATTTAAATCGCTGCTAGCTCATCACTGTTTATCCTACAAGGCCAGAAGCGAAGTAGCCCTACACGGCCGGAAGCGAAGTAACGTGGCTTAAGGAGAGCTGCGCCTCCCACGTACGGCATGCCTGAACAGATTTCCTAAGAAAATAGAACCTGACTCCAGCAATCAGAGGCACAAGCCCTGCACTCAGCTGGTCTTTGCCGACAGGACCTGCCATCACTCTCCCATTTCTTGCAGATGTCTCTGAGCAGCGGCAGGACTTGTCCTGAGCACCGGCGGCCAACAGAGCAGAGGGTTTCCTGGGGGACCTCCTCGGGGCTTGTGGACCCCTCCTTCGGGGGGGGCCCCCGAGGCCCCACAGCCTGGAGCCAGAGAGCTGCTTTAGCAGCCCCTTCCCCCGTCCCCGGGCTTACTCGCCTCCCCTTCCCCTTGCAGCCCC
>VZSZ01007079.1:4774-24717 GCA_013398815.1 Ibidorhyncha struthersii | reverse complement strand
CGCCGTGCAGTCCCCGGCCTCCGTGCGCTCCCCGGGCTCCATGCTGGCTGCCGGCACCTTCGCGGAACAACGGGCTTGGCCCACGGCAGCCGCCGTAGCGANGCCGCCGGCCAATGAGGAGCGAGCGGTACAGGCGGTGGGGCGACTGCTGGCGCCCGCTGCAACCAATGGGAGGGCGCAGCGCCGGGCGTGGGCCAATAGGGAGCGGCCAGAACGACAGGGCGGGAAGGCGCTGGGCCTCGCCTCGCCTCAGGCGGCGTGTTGCGGCCGGNGGCTGGCGGGCGAGCAGCCGGGGTGTCGGCAGTTCTGCCACCCCATCCCACCCGGGCCATCGGAGAACGAGGAGCCCGTCAGCGGCCTGCCTGCGGGAGTGTCCGTCCCTGGCCTCTGGTAACTCTCCCTATTGGGCGGGTGGAGGGAAACACTTCTCTAGAAACCGGGATCTCCTGGGAAGTGTCTGTTCCTGTCAGGGACCGTCCGAACTCGCCTGACTGCCTGCAGTCAGAGCTGCAGCAGATGTCTGTGACAGGCTGCCTCGGGGCTGTCTCCAGTGGCAAACGTGGTTGGAAGGACTGTGTGGTGCTGTGGAATGAGTAGTGGCAGCCATCGGCAGTGGGTGTGGGAACAGGGAATCACAGGTAGTGGCTGGTTCATCAGGAAAGCGTACGGGATGTATGCTGGCAATAATTGTCATGGTCCCTTGGTTGAGCTGTAGCGCTCCTTTGGTGGGCTTTTGATTCCACTGCCAGATGGAACAGCTTTTTTACTGCTCCTTTCGTTCTGATTCTTTCTGCCTGTATATGAAATAGATGGCCATCTCGCAGATCTTTAAATTGAACCAGTGTTTTAATGTCGTCAGAGTGCTGCAGTTGTATCGGTTTCTAAAGGAACGTTCATGTGCAGATCTGAAGCGAGTCACTTGGTAAGTTTTCTCATCCCGGCCAGCCACATTAAACAGGTTTAGGGACAGACAGACTGGAAGCTCAGGAACCTGAGTGATTTGTAAACCTGATGGTTTTCATTCGTGAACTCGCATTCGTGGCTGTGGAATTTATTTTCTTATACTTGCAGTGCAGGTATAAAGCTGGACAGTGGACTGTTTGTTTTAACGTAACTGCTGAGGAGGCAGAAATACCTGATGTTGTAAGAAGTGCTAATACTGTTACCACCACTGGCTAAAAATTAAAGGTATATGCAGAGGGAATTTGAGCAGGCTAACATCTGTGCCGTTTGCTATGGTTGGGATTTTAAAAGGTGCTCAAGTGAAGTAGGTAGCCATACCTGGCTTGTCGCTAAGCTGAGATCTCTGTGGGAATGACACATACCTAATGGTACAGTCTGGGAGATTTATCAGCTCAAAGATGTCATGGTAACTAACCGTGCTATCTGTCCACATCCACTTCAGTACAAAGACAAGTTAGCTCCTTGAAGATCCCAGGTTGTACGGCAAACAAATCTTCTAGGCCACTCTCTGGAAAGAAAGAAGGGTATCTTTTATTACTGGAGAGAAAGAAATCATTCCAGTGGTGTCTGCCAACCACAGTCTCTAATCCAATTACAGTTGTAATGCACCTTTACAAATGGCTGAAATTCTGGGCTGAGACCTGGCACAGCAGCTGTTTTTCATACACAGGCTTATCCTGGTCTTGTTCTGCTGGTTTTGTACAAGGAACTGGGGATGGAGGTGCAATCAAAGAAGTAGTAAGGAAATATAGGTAAAGAATAAAGTGCAGGGAGAGAAGGCATTTGAGTCAGATCAGTCTAATTTGTGTAGGATTCAAATCCATCTCCTGCTGTCAGTGTGTTCTCTGGCTTAGGAAGGAAGCTATAAATCTGGACATACCACAGCAATAGTTGAACTTTACTGAATGTTTCACATCCTTTGGTACCTTTTGGTGGTGACTTTTCCTCATGCAGGCTGTTGTTCCCTGGTACCTTAAGAGGCCGGGTTCTCGTAGCTGTATAAAAGAGTGTTTGTCCTCATAAGTGCATTTACTGCCTTGTGCTTCCCAGCGAGCTTGTAGTCTTTCATCAGAATTCTTACTCATACTCTGCTGGCACAGCAAACTGGGGTTTCTGCTTCTCCAAAAGCCTGGTAGGTAGCGCAGCGCGTGGTTGTACGCACTGCCTTTGCTGTATTGCTCTGGTGAATTGTAGGCTTTTATGTGGCCACCTTCTAAATTAAACTCTATGTTACTTTATAACATTTACTGAGAGCCATAAAGCTAGAATACTTCTCTGTCTCTTGGTGCTTTCATCTATGCTAGCATGCACACTCAAAATACTCCTTTAAATATACACCTGCTTCCCACCATTGCTCAATAAAGTCTGCAGTGACTTCTTCCAAGCCAAGTGTCAGAACCAGCACTCTGTCTGTACATGTTTGGGCTATGCAGAACAGCTGCTAAAGTTGCACTGTTCTTGAAATCCTTGGTCTTCTGAGGAAGCTTTGTTAGCTTTGTTACAGGCTGGAGGGTGCAGACCTCACAACTTCCTCTCCAGCTATTTCAGAGCAATATACATACTCCATCTGTAAATGCAAATTCAGGTATCTTCTCTATTCAGGCAAGTCCATACATTTACTTAACCACATACTTGTACATTGTTAAAATCTTTGCCTGTTGTTCTGAAACTTCTTCACAGTTACCTAATCAATAGCTCAGGCTCAACATAGCTTAAATATTGAGCATATTCTTTTTCTTTTGATCTTTTCTGTATATCTTTTTCCAGCCATTAGGGATGCTTCCCTGATTTGGTGTGTAATCCAAGTATCCTCTCTGACATGGAAGTGTTTCTAGCTCCTTGCACTGATGTGACATACGACCTTGCAGTTCCCTTACTGTGTAGCCTTACTAAGAGGGAAAATCCCCCCAGCCAGACTATGTACCATAAACTAATGTGGGATTTCATCATCGCACACTCCTGTTGCAACAACATCCTTCTGCCTGGCCTTGACAAGTGCAGTCACGTACTGTTTCACACAAAGTGCTGCTGTAAAGATCACTCTACCCTCTCGCTTTGACCAGGCTGCCCATCTCTTAGCACCCTTCTGCTGGCCCCATCCCTTTGCTGCATCAAAAACTGTCTCTTTTTTCTAGAACCTTCCCAGCACATTCCTACTTGTCTCGATTTCAATATGAAGTACTTACCTTTGCCTCAAATTGGTTCACAGCATCAGTTTCTATAACCTACCTGATGCATTTTCAAGTAAGTGCCTTTGTGCTTTCTCCTCTGCAGTTCTCATGCTTGGGGGTTTCTCTGTATATTTTGCAGAGCAATCTCATCATCCTTCTCAACATTTCCCTTTTCCACAGGGACAACTGTTTCATTGCTGCCTCTTTTTCTGTGGCTGTCCACTGCCTTTCTAAGACTGTTTGGTGCCGTATCTGTTTTGTGCGTAGCACAGTGGCATCCTGGTCCATGACCAGGCTTTCTAGGCACATTAGCAACACAAATAATGAGCATGGTAACAAGTGAGTTCTATATCTATTTATTGAGCAACAGAATTAAATTGCTGCTCTTCCTTACCACTGTCAAGCCCAAACAGAAGTCAGAAGTCTGTCGCATGTCTGCCCAGAGAGCAAGCCCTTTAGGGCAGGTACTGTCTTCTGTTTGGTGCAGCGCTGCACACGCAGCCAGTGCTCTACGACAGAGAAGAGAAAAGAGCGCGTGGTGACCAGGTGCCCCTGGTGATTTTTCCTGTTTTCTTTTCCACTGTAACTCATACAAAAAGGCAGGCACGAGACCGCAGCAACGTGCAGATCTTGTTCCCCGGAATGTTTTCTTTCATCTGTAATCACTTCATCAAAATTCATAAATCAACTAGTTAAGACTAAAAAGCACAAACATGACTGTAATTTGTGCCTTCCTGCCCAGTGTTTCTTTTGGCACATGGAACACCAAACTTCTTCCTGAAAAAATTGATGATGACACCAGGCAATGATTCGGTGAAAGTGGACAGCGAGGCCACTTGCATTCCAGGTCCCCTGCCTGCTTCCATAATCCCTGCTTCCTTTTCATTCATCGTAGTAGTTTCAGAGAGTAAAACAATGGTTTGTATTTCTGTATTTACTCTGGAAATTGCAATTTCAGGCTCGTTTCCCAGTGCTGGGTGCTGTTAACGTGTAATTGGCCCAGGCAGGCCATGAAACCCTGTGGGAAGGGAGCTTCCCACAAGGGAATCGAGCTTCCCAAGGGAATTGAGATGCCAAGGCTGTGGCCCCTGTCACATGCCCTCTCCTGGCTCCCACAGGGCCTGGGAAGATTAGCACCTTCTCAGCTGCCCCGAGGCTCTGCCGTGGCGATTACCACTCTCTGACATCTGTCAGCGTCACCACACTACAGCTCCTTCAGCTGCTGCCGTCCAAACCCTCCCAGGAACTGCAGAAACCTCATCAATCTGTTCTAACCTGGAGCAGTTCCATCTAACGGGGTGGGAACTCATCTACGGAGCAGCCCTCCTGGGAGATCTGAAGGGAGATGCCGGTAGGCAGGAGGAGGAGGTGATGGCAGCCCTGGAGGGACAAGGACTGGAGGCAGAGGCAGGAGTCCTGCAGCAGAAGCGGGAGGCTGAGGAGGTAGACCTGGTGGGCAACAGCTCTGCCGGTTTTCCTGGGCGAAGCCTGGCTTGGAGAAGGCAGGTAGCCCCTGAGTGGCTTTGTCCAGGCGTCCCAGAGAGCAAGCTTGCTTTGTTTCCCTTGGGAGAGGACTCCAAGGGACTCTTTTTTTCTGACCTTTGAGCGGAAATAAATGAAATGGTTCAAAATCCTAAAACCTGTACCACGCTGGTGGGATCTGCCACAGGGAGCGGTGCATCTATTTGGACTCCAAGTGTGTATCTTAGAAAGGTGCAGAAGCTGCTGAACTTTTCAGAAAACATGGAGTTTTCTAGTCAAGAGAGCAGTCTGAAAGGCCGGAAGGACAGGTGGTTTTTGGCTATTGCTGGGGCTGTTTGGCCCCTCCTGGACTGAGCAAAGTCCCAGCGCAGCTCTTGCATCTTGTGACAGAAAAAGAGCAAAAACATTTTACTCATGAATATTTCCTACGGAAAAGGATTTTAACCAAAGCATGTCACTGTGTTGTCTCCTCTCAGCCCAGGAAACAGCCGTCGTCAGTATCCCTCCCCACGTCCTTCCTAACATTTAGGGGCAGTGACTCGCTGGCTGTACGACACGGTTGTACCACATCCCGCTCACACGGCTCCCTTTCTGCGCTTGCGCTCCCCAGGGCAGTCACGCTGCCGGGGCTGAACAGCCACCCTTCTTTCTCACATGGATTATTTTTTATCTCCCTTTGTTTGCCAATTAAAAAAAAAAAAAAGAAAAAAATCCCACCCGGTTTTACTGTTTTCCATTTGACACACAGATTTTTCTCACGTGTGTTTCCTTCTCCGCTGGCCAGGGGTGGAGGAAAGGGAGTACCCCGGATAACCTCACGCGAGAGGAATTTTCACGTGCTTTTCCACCTCAGGTGAGAGCCTCCGGAGAGGTGCCAGCGATGTTCCCTGCGAGCCAGAGGGATGCTGGAGGGGCAGACAACCACCCCGTCCATCACCTGCAGGATCTGCTCGGCCTTCGCCTAAACCAGCCTCCTTGGCCCTGGATCGCTGGGATCGCCCGGGGCTTCTGGTTCGTGACGCAAAGTCTGAATAATTACGGCAAAATCTCTGCCCCGACACGCTGAAACGGGGAGCGCGTTTTGTAACCTGTCCTGCGGCGCCCCGCTCGCCCGACAGGGGGCGCCAGAGCGCCGCGGGGCACGCTGGGAGCTGTAGGCGCGGCGGGGGGTGGCGCGGTGCACGCCGGGAAGTGTAGGCGCCTGCTAGGTAGCACGGGTACCGCCCCTGGGGCGGGGCGACGGCGCGGCGTCATCGTCACTTCCGCCCGGGTCAAACGTCAGTTCCCGGCGGGATGGTGGGGAAGCGGGTGCGGGTGGTCCGGCGGGAGGCGATGGCTGCGCGGGGCGGCGTCCCTGAGGAGGCGGTGAACCGCTGCGTCCTGCAATTCTACTTCCACCAGGCCATGGCGGCCTACCGCTCCGGGAGGAACCATGACTTCCGCCAGCTCCGTGACGTCATGCAGGGTGGGCCGCGCGGGCCGGGCCCGGGGGAGTCCCAGCGGCGGACGGGCCGGGAGGGGAGCGGGGACAGTCCGTGGGGGAAAGCCCGGGGGACGGCTGGGAAGGGCCAGGCCCGGGCTGGGGCTGAGGGGAGCCGGAGCTGGCGGAGGGTGGGCCTGGGCTGGGCCGGGAGGGGGGAGCGGGTCTGGGGATGGGCTGTGCTGTACCAGTGTAACCTGCCCCTTGTCCCACAGCGCTGCTTTTGCGGCCCCTGGAGAAGGAGCCCGCGGTCGCCCAGATGCTGCGCATAATGCAACTCCTGTCACAGATTGAGGAAGGCGAGAACCTCGGTGGGTCCCCGAACCTCCCAGCAAGGCCCTAGGGAGACCCCAGTCTTGGCTTGCAGCCCACTCCCCCAGCTGGAGCGTGCCCTATTCTGTGGCTGTGTCCCTGCAGCTCCCAGGAGCTGTGTTTCTGTACAGAGCAGAGGTCTGGGATGAAGCTCTTAAGCTGTAGGAGCTTTTTCCAGAGGGTGAAGGGTCAGAGAGCGTGGCAGTTCATGCCTGCATTGCGCTGCTGTAGCAAGTGAAAGGCTATTGTCCCTAGCCAAGAGCAGTGTACTCAAACCCAAGCTCCAGCGCTGACCTGCTATATGAACACACCCCTCATAGCTTCTGAAATGCTCTCCTGAGATCAGTTATCGGTAGTCAGGTGGAGCCTCTGGAGCTTTCCATGGGGAGGGATCTTGCAGTATAGACAGCTGGCAATCAGGCTGCCATTCCGTCCCATCTTCACCCTCAGTAGCTTTAGAATTTGCAGTCAAAACTGAGCAAGTAACTAGCTGTCTGTAAGGCATCGCTGTGAACACCTCACAAACCAACACTTGTGAATTCTTGTAGATTGTACCTTCGATAAAGATTCAGAGCTTACTCCTCTCGAATCGGCCATCGGTGTCCTGGAGCTCGTTCAGAGAGAATTCTCTGTGGCTGAGAAAACAATGGAAACTGTTCAGAAAATGGTGAAGGAAGCTGTAAGACCTTTTTATTTTTCAATAAATGCTCTGCTCATCTTTTGCCTTAGAAAGGGCTTGCATAAATGATAGTGGGAATTGCCTCACATGTAGAATACCACAGTAGTACTGACTTGACTGCAAATGCACATTTTCAGTGTATGTGCTGCTTCATCAGTTAATGTAGAAGTTGTTTCTCTCTGTAAGTTGTTAGTAAGCTGTTACTTGCATGTCATGCTTGATTATTATACATGCTTTTCCAAAGCTGATTTAGAGAGTACAGTCAATTTTCTGTCACCCAAGAAACTGGTATTTGTTTTCTTCTGTAGGCTGTTATTGTCTGCATCAAAAACAGAGAGTTTGATAAAGCTTCAAAAATTGTAAAGAGGCATATGGGGAAGGAGCCCAAAAACCAGGTAAGTCTGCGCCGGAATGAAAGATGGCTGTTTGAGGGCTGTGTGATATGTCTTATGGGGTATTGGGAAGCGGGGATATTTGGAGGTGGTCTGAGATGTCTTACGAGGTATTGGCAGAATCAGGGGCACTTGTGACCCATATCGCAGGTATAAAAGGTTTCCCTGAGAAGCATGCCTCTTTGGGAAACCTGAACAAGAAGACAGGGTAGGGGTGATGAAATGGAAAGAGTCCTCCTTGAAAGGTGGAGCCTCAGTGTTACGCATTTCTAAAGCATGCTGATCATCACTTTGGAGGTCCCTCTGTTACTCGCATTCCCTCATGTATCTTCATGGGTCTTCCAGGAATCAACATTCATCCTTTGCCTCGAGGCAAACTCAAGCTCACATGTAGAACACAAGTTCATAAGAAGGCTGGTTCTGAAAGCAGAGAGTTCCCATTCTGATTTCTGCAGGCAGTATAGTGTCTTGGGCACTGGAAGCAGCAAGTCAGAGTTGCTGAAACAAGATGGATCTCCTGTTCCTCTGGCCTTTTCCCAGCCTTATGTCACTGTAGATTACTTGCTCCTGGAGAATGTCAAATAGGAAAGGTCCAGTCCTCACACAGATCCCAGCTCCTGCAGTTGTTTACACCCTTGTACCTATTCAGAGCATTCTTATCTCTCCTCTAGAAAAAGAGGAATGAGTTGCTTACTGTCATCCGGGAGAAGAATTTCACTCATCCAGTGGTCAAAAACTTTTCTTACAAGAACTTCCAGCAGAACATGTTTCAGTTCCTGAAGACCTATATGGACGATTCAGAGCCACTGCTGCTAACGGTACGTGTCTGCCCTGCTTACCTGGCTTCCTGTCCTGCACTAGCTTCTGCCCCAGCAAAGGGCAGCAGGAGAACCACATGAGATGCAGACTTGGGGAGAACTGACACTTAGTTTGCTATGAGGCAATGAAATACAGTAATTTGGCTCCGATGTGCCTTCTATGCCAGTAATGAGTTTGGGCTTAGGCACCTAATTAACAGTGGGTTAAATCCATACTACTTTAAATTCAGCCCGTTCCTAAAAGATTTAGACAGTTTAACACATTTTTCAATCCATGTAACAAGTTTTAATCGATAGACGTGAGCTCTATACATGGTGCCGATTGAACTGCAAGTAGCAACTTAAAATGCCTTTGGGAGGGGATAAAATTGGATGGTAGTACAGAGGATCATCTTTATAATGGTTACATGCTTTTTCTCTCTCCAAGATAATAAAAAAGGCTTTGAATTCAGAACATGCCAAGGAATCAAAATACTCATCGGTGGCTCCCGAGTCTCCAAATGGGCCAAAGGACCAGGCAGCAGCTCTGGAGCCCTCGGGAAGGGAAAACCTCTCTCCGGAGCCTGCAGAAACGGCAAAAGATCTGGAGGGAGCTTCCAACCCTGCAGAAGGGGAAGATGACTCTGCAGCTCCCGAGCCTGTGGAAGGAGCTAGTGACTCTGCAGCAGCTCCTGAGCCTATGGAAGGAGCTACTGACACAGCAGCAACTCCTGAGCATATAATAGCAGCAGTTAATACCTTGGAAGATGGTTCAGAGCCTATGGAAATATCCAAAGAACCAGAAGGAGCAGCTCCAGAACTTCCAGGAGTGTCCTTCAGGGACTCTGAAAGGTGGGCAGAGGAATCTGGCCCTGCATTGTGGATGAAGTGTGGCAGCAGTTCTCTTCTGAAGGGGTAGTTTGCTTTGTCTAGGTAGCTCTTGACTTCCCCGAACGCCAGCCCAAGCAGGTTTGCCAAAGCAAGCCACAAAGGCTCTCAGTGTAAGACTTTTGTCTGGATCACAGTAAAAATGTTAAGGTGGTTTGTTTTTTTTTTCTGAAGATATGTAATACTTTTGTAAACTAGGGAGGGACACCAGTGGCAGCCAGAAGGTTTGCTGTCGTGGAGCAGCTTTTGGTATCCGTATGGTTCAGCCCTTAGGTGAGAATAGCAGCATGTCCAGTGGCACATGGAGTGTGGGTGTGTTCTCTCAGGACCTGCTTCCCTGGTGCACCACACCGTTTAGAAGAAGGGTGGACCGAAGGGTTGGGAATGCCCTCTTCAATAGATTTTATTTGCACCTTAGGGCCAAATGTTGAGGGTCACACCATAGGGGAAAAGCCTGATTTCAGTGAAGTGGAGCCACCTTTGTGATAGCTTTACAACCTTCTCAGTTCTGTTTATTTTGTAGGCAGCCCTCTGGAACTGTAACCGCATATGGGATTTCTGTTCTGAGAGAAGCTTTCAAGATCCTGTCGGACTCCCAGGATTCTGATGCACTCTTCACCAAACTGGACGAAACAGACTTTTCTTTCCCCAAGCAACTGTCTCCTTCTGTATCCCACAGAACCAAGAGACGGAAAGAAGAGGAGAATCAAGATTCTGAGATCTCAGACCCTCCTGAAATATCCCATAAGGGCAAACGCTTGTTGACCATAAGCAAGCTGGTCATGGAGGAAGACCATCAGTACAGCAAGTCGAGTGAGAGCCCAGATTCTTCCCAGGAGCCAGTTGTATCTTCTGCTTCCAGACCTGTTCAGAAAGTGCATGACCAGCCTATATCTCCTATGACTGCCAAGTATGAAGCCCATCTCTTGTGCTATATTCTAATCTGCACCCAATCTTTTGACTTGCAGCTGACATTGGTAGTATGAACAACAAAAACCTTGTATGTTTCATTCAAGATGAGTACATTGACCATCCTTGTCTGCTAGCATATGTGGAACTGGGCAAAGTAAATACTCTGTTGTCTTTACACTTTATTGTTTAGTTAATGGAGAGGAGAAAATGATACAGCTTCCACTGGCAGTGAGTCAGAGATACTGCAATTAATATTGGTAGGTGATTCCAGTGTGTGTATCACAGGTAACGTGTGTTCCTCTGCGCTTTGGTTAGTGCTGCTGAAGCTGGAAAGAGCTCGTAGTGCATCTTGTGGAACAGATTAAAATCTCCTTTCCACCTCTTGAGAAATAAAACACTGACCTCGCTTAAGCTCTTTTTCCTGAAACCTGTGTTGGTTAAGAAACTCCTAGTTGTAGCTTTCTGACTGTTTCTTCAGTATGAGTTATCACTTACCTCGCAGCTGAAATGACTGCAAGAAGAGGTGGGGGTATGTTAGGGTTTTCTTCCTTTTTGTAAGGATTTCCCACAGAAAACAGCGAGGTAGGCTTACTAGCAGAAGTCTATATTAGCACTGATGTGAGACTCAAGAGTCCCATGAGTACCTCCTGTAGGCCCTAACAAGGGTGTAACAAAGCTTCCTGCTTTAAATGTCTGAGTTGCTCTTTTGCTTGGTGAAGTTGCATAGCAGCCAGCAATAATGATGTTTTGGATCCCCAGGAGTGAAACTGGGAGGATTGAGGAGAGCTTGATGTCTTTGAAAAGATACGTAAAACACAATTTCCGTTAGTTCTGGCTTAAGAATGTCAAGAACACAAAGGTTTGGTTTTGAAGGGCAGGCAGTAAAGAACCCGGTGCTCTGTGTACCTTGGCTGTTAGGAGATGGATTGTCTTTTAGTGAAGCACAGGGGAGTGGCTGCAAGTAGAGATGTGCTGCAGTGTAGCTGGCATTGGTGCAAATCGTGGGGAAATCTCTCGGATGCCTTGTTGGTGTGTCTTGCTCAGGGTTAAGCTAGTTGTCGGAGATGATGCTGAGAAGGGGTTTCCACTCCCCCATGTTGTCTACTTCCTCGAGTCATCTGGGAATTTTACTTAATAAATTTCCTACTTTTTCAAGCACTTGCGATTGGTGACGCTTGATCTTTGCGGCTTTTTTCCAGTAGTATGCTGCAGCTGATGTCGCTGTCCCTAGGATATGTCTGGAGTTTATTTTGAGGGTGCTGAGGAACATTGTGGGGATAGAATGATGTTTTGTGAACTCTTCCAGAGCAGTATGCTGTGTCTGACTGCACTGGGAAGGGGCTGGACCTGGTGACTTTGGTGTGATGCTTTCCCATCCTGTGCTGGGTGCCTAAAGCAAGAGCTGGTGCCAGATCAGGAAAGAGCCCGGAGTGGGGCTGCTACTGCATGGCTGACTCTGGCTTGAGGAGTTCTCAAGTTTCAGCCCTGCCACTGTGCAAGTTGGTTTCCAGTTCACCTGGAAAGTGATCTATTGTCTGTGTTGCTTGTCTGGATGTCTTGTCTTGAAGCCTTTAAGTGGCTTATGGTAGCAGTGGTGCTAATGACATCTGTCTGGAAATCTAATCATGTCCATATCTGTCAGTAGCTGGGTCTCCGGTTTTTATGTGCGAGAAAGAGATGCTCAACAATCCAACTTCACAGACTTAATTTCATCTGACAAGTTCGTGCTTGAGGATTGGAAGCAGGTGACAGCATTGAGGCACTTGATCTCACGGAGAGGCCTCTGTAGCTTGGCTGACCTCAGTAGTGTTAGTAGTGAAACAGTAAGAATTCAGTGCTTCTTGGGAAGACTAAAGGTTTCTTCTCTGAGCTGTTGGCAAGTCTGTGCCATACACAAAGGCCTGAGAAGTCCAGCCGTGTGTGTCTGTTTGCTGTAAGTGCTTAATTACAGTTAATATCCAGTCACTTGTTTTTGCAAATGCTGACAAGAAAACACAATACACCATTTGTATTTGAGTATATACTGCACACTGTACTTTCAGATAGGGGCTCCTAAGGATTCATCCCCTCAGAGGGGAGTGGAGGAGGTGGCGACATGTCTATATATTGCTTTATGAGTGCATTTCTCTGCACTGTGCGCTCACCACAGGCTTGCCTGTTGTGCTCCAGGTGGCCCTGCACCTTCTCCCCCTAAAATATTCTCCCTAGCCAGTAGCCAAAGTAAATGTTTGCCTGCTTTCAGGTCCTTCCAAGGAAGGTGGAACAGCTCATATGGCGAAGAAGCAAAAGACAGCTGGAGTGAGGAGGATGAGCTCTTCTCAGATGTGGGTAAGAACACAGCCCGTGTTGCAGGTGTTAATTGATGATAATCCTGGTTTTGGGGCTCATTCATGGGTGTCTTGCCCCCTTATGTGTGACTGAATTTTGAAACCAGAAATCCTAAAATCCCACGAAAATAGGTAGCTGTCCAACTCTGAGATATTTTTTCTGACCTGAAATGAATGCCAAAAATTCCTGTTCCAGTGTCAGACTAATCATGCTTAGCTTACGGGATGTAAATATTGGAAATACAGCTCTTTCCCCGTTCCCACTTTAGTGCCATGAAATACAGGTTAAGTTTACCCCAGATCAGTTTTCCAGTCCAGTTCTCTTTGCAGCTAGATATGCAGCTTAGCTGGTGAAAAGGAGTGGACAATGGATGTCTGATTCCAGCCTCAACATACATCCTGGATGGATGCCTCTGTTCTTGATGTATTGGCTAGTTTAAAACAAAACAGATCTTACTGGAAAGCTTTCACGTGAAGGAACTGGGGCTTGAAACAGAAGGCTGTGCTTGCTATAGCTGCAGAAAAGGGAGGGATAAAGAAATTTAGTTTTGTTGTCTGTCACAGGATGTTCTTCATTGTAGGCTGACTGCATAGTTCAGCAGTTAAGCCCAAAGCAGTCTCTCTAGGAGGTCTGTACTTCATGAGCTATGGTGAAATGTAATCCTCCTGCCTCGTTTTTCAGCATCATTTGGGACAAACAGCCACAACACTACAGTCTTCGGTTCCAAGAAACAGGTAATGTGGAGCCCTTAAATCATTTCAGTAAGGCCTGAAATCAGGACATCTCTGTATAGAAGAGCAAGCTATTGAACAATTGGCAATACATTGGTGAGGATTGCTGCTCAGACCACTTCCTCAGCAGCTTACAGTTCACTCAGCAGGACGAGCTGCTGCTGTGCTTTAAATGAAGCACTGGAGGCTGTTTTGGAAAGTGATGCTTCCTGAGGTTGGTACTTGCAATATCCAGGCTTGATCTGAGTTGTGCAGGTCTTTGCGTTTGCAGAGGTGGCTGGAGTTTCTCTGTTAGAACAGCCGAGTTTGGTAGTTGGCTAAAGCTGTGTGCCTCCCACATGTCAGGCACTGGGTACGTCCATGACGTCCCTTTTTTTTCAGGCACATGGTTCAGAACGAGGTTTGCTGAGTTGGATAAGTTCAGCATCTTGTTTGGGTGAGGGGGGACACATACGGCAGCTGTTACCTGGCAAAAGGTACCAAATTTGGTGCTAGTAGGAACTCTTTTACCATTACTTGTAGGAATAGAGCTGCTGGCTCTTGTGCTGCTCTACACCACGTCGCACTTTGTTCCCAGTAACTGCTTTCTTCAGTTATTTTGCGTTTTGCCTCCAGTATAAAAATTCAACAGAACTGCAGACCTGAACTTGCAGATTGGGGTGGTTTTGTTTGTTTGTTTTTTAACGTTGTACTTGTCTGGTGTTAGGCAGGGCGTAGGCAGAGAGTACTTTCTGATGCTTGCTGGTGCATTGAAAGGTAACTCCTCTTTTATGTGATCCGTATTGTGACTTGGGAAGTAGAATTATTCCTGAGCTTGTGCTGGAGGTGAGAACTTCTCTTACTTGTAACAGTTATGAGAGCACATCTACAGTGAAGTGATTATTGAGTGTTGTGCGTGCTATTGACAGGACCATCCCTGCCTTTCCTCCACGTTACTAGCACAGATGATAAAGGGAAGCTAACATGCTAGGAAGGAGTTACAGCATGGTTCTCTGCCAAATGCAGCTCGTCCCTGAAACTGCAGTCTGTGCTCACAGAGCACTGCTTACTTGCTCTTTTGTAGAAATGGACAATACAGGAGAGCGAGTGGATCAAAGAGGGTGTGAAGAAGTTTGGAGAAGGGAGATGGAAGGCCATTTGCCAGAAATACCCCTTCCAGAACCGCACAGCAGTGATGATCAAGGATCGCTGGCGGACCATGAAGAAACTGGGAATCCTCTAAAGTTGGGAGCCATGAGACCTTCAGTGCAAAAACCTTATTTTTCTTTTGAAAGATGGACCAGAACAATAGTAGCAGGGAGGCTGCTGTACTCGGCCCTGATGTGTGTTGGTGCTTGCATGGTGAGCCCCTCTGGCTCTTGGTACCCGAGACTGCTGCAGCAGCTGGAAACCATGTCTGACAAGAACTGAGGAGCCTTGTGTCTTGAGCTGTAGCTGCAAGGTTTAGGTCTTCTGCAGTCAGCAGAAGATGTGCAGCCTGATTGGACATGCTTTGAAATGGCCTGGATTGGGACTTCCTTTTCCACCTGACAACTGCAGCCTTTGTAGAATGAATCCCAACCTGATGGGCTGCTGAAATGACAGTTTTCTCTGCTCAGAGGCTGTCAAATGGCAGGATAATCCTGTTGGTGGCTATTTTAATGTGTTTTAATTGTCTAAACTGTGAATCCCATGTTTCGTCTGTTTGCTCTCAGTCCCTTGTCAGGGAGAGAGGCAGCACATAGTCCCAGAGCTTCTGGGGAAAAGAAGAGATTTAGGCAAGGTGATCTGCATAGATGGTTTGGGTTTTTTTTCCCCATTTCTTTCTGCTTTGTACATGGCTAGTCTGTGACTGGCAATTTCTCCCTCCCAGCTTGGAGGCTTCAAAAAAAATTTTTTTTTTTTTTTTTTGGTTCATTACTTAGATGTTGGTTGCTCCCATGTTAAAAGTTCCAGTGCTTACTGATTTTGGTCTTGTCTTACTGGCACTTCTTCCTGCGTGTGATCCCTGAGGGCGCTGCCTGTTTCCTGCTTTCAGGTGCCAAAGCTGGAGTTCATGTCTAAGCAGTCTTCTGTAAAATAAAGTTTCTGTTTTGTTGGATATCGAGGATTGTAGTAAGTGTGAACTTGTACTTCACAGGTGGAAATGCAGCAGTTTGGGGTGCTCCCTGCTCACTGCTCCACTGGGGCACACACCACCCCAGGAACGTGGGGCTCCCCATCCGCCTCCGGAGGCAGCCAGGGCTGGGTGTGTTGTGTCAGCAGCTGTTTGGGGTGGAACAGCCATGCCCTGAAAGTATAAAGTGGTGCTGCATTGGCACAGGCATGAAGCAGAAGCTTCTGGACTAATTTCTGTTGAAGTCAAAGGGCAGGAGAGGCATGGGGGCATTTTCTAAAAGCAGCCTCTCTTGGCTGCATTCCCGCAGAGCTGGGGCTGGGGAGAAGTCTGTTTGGAAACACCTGCTTCCCCTCTGTCCTTCAGGAGCAGCTGCTGGAATAAGCTTTCCTTTGTCACCTGGCTGTGGCTCTGTCTTTCCCTCCCCTTCTGCTTATAAAACTGTTTCCCTGGGGCGGGAGCAGCCCTGGCTAGCCAGGAGCACCCTGCGCTTGCAGAGGCCTGTGCTGGGCCGGAGAGGCCTGATGTGAGCTGCAGGCTGGACCAGTAATTGCCAGTGTGAGGCAGTGCCCATTGGTCGTGCTGGTACTGGCAGTGCCCAGGTGGAAGGACATGCTTTCGTGCTGTGTGGGTCTGAGCCCATTCTCCTTCCCTTCTCTGTGCTGGGCTCTTGCCCCAGGACATGTGGGGAGGGTGTTGCAGCCCAAGGCGGTTTTTTCTTGGAGTAAAACACTTTTCCTGCTTAATTTGCTTGTGCGACGACGCAGACTGGCAGAGCATTGGTCAGTGAGGGTAGCCGGGCTGGCTGGGGACCGGCTCTGCGCAGTGGGGAGGTGCTGCTGATGACCTCGGTGCTTCTTCGCAGCAGCCTTGGCCTCTGCAGAAGGGCTCAGCTGAGTGAGCTCTAACATGGACAAGCCGGACCAACTTCTGCTCTGCATCAAGATCACCTTGAGGAGCGGAGCATGTACTGTGCTCCTCCTGACACCGGCCCCAGTGCTGCCGAGTGCTCTTGCAGAGCAGTTAATGATTACCCCTGCCACCTCGGGTCCCTGCTCCTGCCCGGCAGGAGGGAGCGCTGGAGGCTGGAAAGTAGGATGATGCTGCTGCTGGCGCTCCTGGCACTGCTGCTGGGCCCTGCCGGCTGCCCCAAGACGGAGCCCCTGAGCGGGTCTGGCCAGGAGCCCCTCTTCCGCGGGGCAGATCGCTACGACTTTGCCATTGTCATCCCTGCTGGCAGCGTGGAGTGCTTCTGGCAGTTCGCACACCAGAGCGGCAACTTCTTCTTCAGCTATGAGGTGAGTGCTGCGGGATGTGTCCTGGGAAGCTGTCAGCATGGTACAGCTGCTGATGGGGTTAGGGAATGATGGTGCTGGGTCAGACTGCGCGGCAGCGCTGCTGGTGCCTGCTGCCTCCTCCGAGGGTGCAGCAGGTCCTGCAGCAGTCAATCCTCCATCGCCTGAGTCCTGTGACCAGGCTTAATGTGGAAGGAGACCCTGTGGGATAAAGACCATGTGCTGGCTGAACTCCAGACCCGCTGCCCCCGGGGTGGAGGTGGTTTGCCTTGTGAGGGAAAGGCCTTTGGACAGGACAGGGAATGGTTGCAGTCACTTAGATGACTAAGTGGGGACCGTGCTTTCTTAGGCATTGTTAATCCCATTTATTTTTATAAATACTTGTTTTAAAAATATAAGGTAGTGCTAAGAGCTCTGGACATCATGCCCGAGCATCCAGAAGTCACCCACAGAGAGCTGGGGGTCTCCCGGCACTGCAGGGAGCTCTGCCCTTCACTGGGCTGGCTGGAGGCTGTTCCACAGCCCTTAGCTCTGAGCTGCAGCTGGAAGGCACACTGAAGGTCTCAGGCACAGCTCTATCTGCTTGTCCCTGCGCTCTGTCCCCTTCTCACAGGGGAAACTGCAGCCCTTTTATCTTCTGTTTACGCTAGGCTGGTTGAAGGAGAGCCAGGGCATGGCCGTGCCTGGCACTGGCAGCTTCCCCCCAGCTCTGCATTCAGCAGAGCAGCCCCACAGGAACACAGCATGGCCCTGGGGCTCAGCACAGCTCCATCTCCTAACACTCCAGTGGTTGGCAACACCTGATCCAGGCAGCAGGAAGCCAGGATGGTCCTGTGGGGTGGGAAACATAGGGTCTGTGAGCACCTGCCGCACCATAAGCGGGCGTTGGGAACTACAGCGTTCATTATCCAAGGCAGTGGGTTGTGGGTTCTTTTCTTTTATGTGTAGCTGGCAGCTCGCTGGAGGCTATTCCTGGCCTCAGCTCGTAGTAATGAAGGGGGCAGCTCCCCACAGGACCCCAAACCAACCGCCAGTAGAGGCAGGTCCCTGTTGGGTCCCTGCCCTGACCACAAGGGCTCCTGTGGGCTCCTGCCTGTTTACCAGGCGCAGAGTCAGGTCCACAAATGCCCCTCGGGTGTTTCCTGCCTCCAGGTCCAGCGGGCGACAGGGATCGCCAACAACAGGAACATCCTGGCCACGGCGAGCGATCCCAACGGCTTCCAGCTTGGTGTTTCCCAACACGTGCGAGGACAGATCAACTTCCTCACCAAGGAGACAGGTCCCTGCTGCCCTAGTCCCTGCCTGGCCCACCAGCAGCTCCAAGCCTGCCCAGACAGCCAGCGCTTCCCAGAGCGTTGATCGGTCTGATCATGCCTCCCTCCCTAATGGGGAGGATGAGGGTTGAGCACTGGGCACAGGTCTGCCTGGCAACAGCCCTTCTACTCAGGGAACATTAATACCCATTTCTCTCTGTAGGTTTCTACCAGCTATGCCTGGACAACCAACAAAACCACTTTGGCTTCATGCAGGTGTATCTCAACTTTGGTGTCTACTATGAAGGCTTCAATGTGGAAAACAAGCAACCGGAAGAGAGGAAAGAGCTGAACAACACCCTGGAGGCAATCGAGGTGAGTCTCAAGGTGACCATGGGGTTCTCCAACACAGCGGGGACAGGCATGTCCTCCCAATGGAACCGAGAAGGGCATTTGCTGTTGGCTGAGCTGCAGCTTAATTTAACGTTCAGCCCAGCAGGCAGTTCTCAAAGCAGCTCTGCCAGGCCCAAGCTCTGCTGCGGCCCTGCTGCCAAGTGCCCACTTCTCCTGCAGGTCAGCATCCGGAAGCTGCAGCTCCACATCTTCCACATGTGGCGGTTCTACAACTTTGCCCGGATGCGGAAAGGGTCTGATTCCTTCCTCCTGGAGTCCAACTACAACTATGTCAACTGGTGGTCGATGGCTCAGAGCTGCGTCATTGTCCTCTCAGGGGTCCTGCAGCTTTATTTCTTGAAACGCCTCTTCAACGTGCAAACCTCCAGCAGGCAGAAGTGCTAGTAGCACCCAGAACCACAGGCAGGACCAGAGCCCAGCCTGCTGCTGCCTGCACCACTTGGTAACCGAGCTGCCACTCTGTCCCTTCGTAGGGTGGGAGGGAAGACCAGATCGGGCTTCAGGGAAGAGGAAGGAGAGTTCACCCTGCTCCTGCCTCTAGCCCTGCCTTGGCTGAAATCACCCCAATGGAAGAAAAGTGCGACGTGATTGCCTTAGCTTTGTGTGCTGGGTCAGTTTGTTACAGCTCTGCCCGTCTTTTTAGTGTCACAATGTGCCCTTTCTACCAGACACCCAATAAAGGAACCCCTGGCACACGCTCAGTGGAGCGATCGCAGCCTGTTGCCTGCCGTATGTCCATCCTCTGTAAGCCCAGGCAAAGCAAGTCCTGCCTTGCAGGCAGCTGCCTGCCTCATCCCTCCCTCCCTGAAGCTCAGCTGCCAGCCTCCAACAGCTCACTCACAGGCTGCCAGCCTCCCCCCAGCCTCATCTGCCGAACCGAATGTGGTGCTTCTCCCCTCTGGAGTCGCACCCTGGTGTGTTGCACTGTCTGAGGCACTGACCCAGGCAGGCAGAGACCCGCAGTGGGGGTGAGGGCTGCCCCCCAGCCCAGCAAAGCTCCACACTAGACAACAGGCACTCTGGGAGAAGGAACAGGTTTTATGTGAGGGCAGGGCTGGTGTGGGGAGAGCTCCTCCTCACATTGGCAGTAGCCCCCCTGGGGGTGCAGGACTGACTGCAGGTGGCTCCCGGCCCCTCCCCCCTGCTCAGGGTGGGCTCCCTGCGCTGTTGCTGCTGCACCAATGGTGCAGGACAAGGTCCATTCTGGCCAAAAACGCCTGAGTTCCCTTAGGTGAGTGTGTCCTCGTTCCGCACGTACTCTCCGACATCAGCCTGGTGGAACACCACAATGGCCATAGGGTCAACCTTCCGGCACTCCTGGGTAGACTTGGCAGCCACCCCAAAGCCCTGGGGGATGAAGGGGAGGTGAAATATAGTTTTCCTCACGCCCCAGCCCTCAAAAGCACAGGAGCTGCACCAGCCACTCACCAGCGGGACGTCGNNNGAGTACACTACCACACCCTGGTACTGGGCTGTGTTCTCTGTGATGCGGCCCAGGCCTGACTTCAGGACATGGTTGCCGTAGAGAAAGGACTGCTCGGAGCCGGGCTTCACCCACACCTTGTACTGCAAGAGAGACCCATAGCGGTGAAGGGCTGGAGCCTGGTGCGGGGCAGGGAGCGGGCTCGAGGGGCTGTATCCCACCTTGGCATAGGGTGCGAGGAAGTCCAGAGCCGTGACGCTGAGACGGAACTTCTGCGTCTTGGTGAACTTCCCGAAGCAGGTGCCCAGTGACACCAGGTTGTCCCGGG
>VZSZ01007078.1:24698-36451 GCA_013398815.1 Ibidorhyncha struthersii | reverse complement strand
CGAGGGCGGATTAGGAGCGGTACCCCCGTTCCGCAGATACCGCACTTCCCCCGGGTCCTCTCCATCTAAGCCGGCGACTCTATCCCAGATCTTCCAAATGCTGCAGAGTCATGGTACCCCAGAGAGGCCGAGCCAGACTCCCTCGACCCTGCTGCTAGCTAGACGCCCCCTCCCCTTTGTCCGTGAGGGGGTCCCTAGGGTCAGCAGCTCAACCAGGCCGGCGCAAGCCCGCGTATTCCCAAAGGGCTTCTGCACAGATGAAGTTTCAGCAAGGAGCGCGTCTAGGCCCCCGCATCTTCCGTGGCGGAGTCCCTGCAGGCTAGAGATAGGCGATACACCCCGGCTCCCGTAAACCAACAAACAAAAAGCAGGCATGCCCTCGGGGGACAACTGAATTTTCCGAGGGGCAATACCGCTTATTTCCCAGCGCCCCGCGGCGCCTACCGGACGTTAGGGCTGGGAGCGCTTTATAGAGCCACTGGCTGTAGGGAATACCAGTCGTTGCGCTCCCCCAAATCCTCCGGTGCTGGGTCTGTAGAAGTTGTTGCCTCTGTCCCGGCCCTCCCCAGCCCACCGTGCCCCTCTCTGCCGGGAATCCCATGGACAGTTTCAGACGGATGCAGTTGCTGCCTTTTGGGTTTGCCTGAAGTGGCTCTCAAATTTAGAGATAACTTGACAGGGATTTTCTTCAGCTCCTGATAATTCAGCGCTCTCCTCGTCCTCGGTGGTTTGGGCTGGGTTTGTGGGTGTACTTAATTTCTCCCATGCATGCAGTCAAATAATTCATGAAGCTGATACGAGCCTTTTGCTCGACAGTAAAGCGTGTATTGTGGTTTAATGCCTGTTTAGCTGCTTTTCCCAAATACTTCTGGAGCGGCATTTCGGTTGCTTTTGGCTGGCTGTGCACCTCAGCAACCTGATACCGCTCGTCCTGTCCGCTCATCCTTCTCGGAGCACATCTGCCGGAGAAGCAGCAGCGTGTTCGGGACTGTCCCACCGCCGAAGAGGCAGCAAAGCACAACAGCCAGGCGGGGTGCAGCGCGGGGGGAGGCGGGGGGGTGCGCGCCGCTGCGCCCTATCTGCAGGTCGCTACAGGAAATCTGAGGTACCGGGAGTGCAAGCTAGAGGAGAGGTGGTAAAGAGCGTGTAGAGGGCAGCAGTGGGGATAAGATCTTTCCTTCTCCTGACAGGGCTGGGGCCACTCCTCCTCTGGAAAAAAAAAAATATTTAAGAATAATCCCAAATGCAAAAAAATAATAACCCCCCAGCAGCAAGACGATAGAGTTTTTTCCTTTTGGCTTACACATCCTGAGCTGGTTTGTGTATTTTCTGCGCATCTGTAGCGCAAACATAATTAACATGTGGTTATTATTTTCTCTCCTGAGTAACTTTCCCTTGCCCTCCTCCAGGCCTCTCAATCAGAACAGGCCTAATCAGATTTGGGTGGCTTGAGAGCTGGGACTGTGCACTGAGAAGGGGGCATCTGCCTTAGGTGGTGGTCAGAGCAGATGGTGGTCTTCTCAAAGAATGCACTGGGAATAGGAACAGCAGTGCGGACGGATGTCTGGCACAGAGACTGTTCAGATTTCTTTTTCCCAGATGAATGTCCCAAAGATGCTGGACATTTAACACATACAATTAAAAAACCCCTACGCAGATAAACACATGAGGTTTAGCAGTGTAGGACATGGTTGTCTGACAGCCCTGTTCGGGTACGGGCTGGATGCTGCGTCCTTCAGGTCAAGGAGTTGAAAAAAAAAGCACGTTTAGGCTGCACTGAGGAGGAGGAGGAGGGTATCTTTGTGTGCTACTGCAGCACAGACAATGGATACCACCCAAAGTGCCCAGGTCTGCCCTTCTTTCACGCGGATAACGCATGCTAAGGTGTAAAACACCTCATTATCTTGTGGGCTGGACTGAACCCCGGTACCGGATGCGCAGTGCTCTCCCTTCTCCCCAGATTTGCTAAGAACTGTGGGAGAATTTGTTCGTGACAAGGTGCTAAGATGCAGTTCATTATAAGCTCGTGTCCCTCTTGTCCTAAGCATTTAGCATCATTTAGACAGTCTTTCTCATACAAACGGAGAGTGAGATGGAGACACGGCGCAGGGAAACGGACAGCGCTTTGGTGACAAGGGACGACGCAGATGGATCTGGCTGTAGCGGCAGGGCGTGCAGGGGAGGGTTCGCCTCAGACTTCGGTTCGGGCATTAGCTGCGGGAACGGTTACGCACGCTCTCTAAATCAATGCCGTACTTCGCCCGTGCGTGGTGGGAGCTTGTCACAACTCCGGAGCGGTGGCCCGCCTCGCAGGACAGATTCATCCTGGCAGGCCGTGATGCAGGCTGGAGGACTGCGGGATGAGGCAGGGGGAGCCTGGCGTCAGACCGGCCCTTGGGGGACTGCATGGAGGCTCGGGCATGGGGTAGGCTCTGCAGCGCTTGCCCGCATTTGATTTTGCTTTCCTGCTCTCTCCCTGTCCCCGGCAGAGCTGACACGGGGTTCTGGGGTTCCCGTAGGCATTACTGAAAGGCTGAGGACGTTCGTGCGGGTGGGTTGCTGTTGTTGTACAAGTACAGTTCACCTGTGCTGGCTTCCCCGGAGCCACCAGATGTTCGAAATGATTTCACAATCGTGGCTGGTGACGCTCACCCGAGGAAAGGTACTATCACGGGGGGAGCGCCGTAAAGACAATTTGATGAGACCAAAAAGCAAAATGGATGGAGGCCTTTCACCGACAGCAGGAAAAGCGTCACACGGGACACGGGATAAATCCCACAGTACAGCCCATCCCTAAATACATTTGAGCTCCAGAGACAGGGAGCGTTGTGATGTGAAAGCCGTGGTGCCAGGCCTTGGGACAGCACGGCACAGCGGCAGAACGCTTGAGCTGAGAAGCCGGGCATGTTGGAAAGATGCTGCTCCAACAGCTAATAGAGGCTACATTTTTCCTGGTACAAGTACCCTTCAATGCCCATATTCAGTGCCCCCAAAAGCTGCACATCTATAACCTCTAAGAACATTAGTCAACAGAAGGTTTTCACTATGTGAATAACCACTTAGACTTTCTGTGGACTTCAAGTGATAAAAAAAAATAAATCAAGCCCATTCAGAAGAGCCTTAGACGAGGCAAATGGGCCTGAGGGTATTATCTGAGAAACTGTCTATTACTTCTATAGCACAAGCCTTACTTAGAGCATACAGAGCCTTCACCTGCTATGAAATAGCCCCCCCCCCGTGCACGCGGGGCAGCGCTGGCTTTTCCAAGGAGCTGAACCGATGGCAGGTTTACATTTCAATGTGCATTTAGGAGACTGGCACGATGCTGACTCGGGTGCGTGCTCCCATCCAACCCAGTCTAGAGAAAATCTCCTACGTCAATATCCCTTCCAGATTCAGCTCCAAGTTTGCACGACATCAGGAGCAGTTTTTACTTCTGAAGCTGCTCGTGGTAAGAGTCACAGCGGTGACACCCAGTCCTCTGGGCCTGAGAGATGGCTTAAGCTCACCAGGCAGCAGCGAAAGCCTCCGGTACCTTTGCAAGGTGAATTTAAAGAGCTCCGATGATCTGCAGTTACGCAGACTGGCAGAATGAAGTTCCTCGCTGAGCTGGGAGCAGGAGAGCTGGCAGCGGAGCCCATTTCCAGCTCCTGCCCACTCCCACCCCTCTGGGACAGCCTGCTGAAGACACTTCTAGGGATAAGGGGGGGAAAACAGCATCTAATTCAGTCCTTGCTTTTTTTTTTTCTGCCAAGGCTCCAAGCCTGGCTGTAAGGCAGCCCCACCATGGTTGTTGGTGTTGTGATACAGCACATGTGGCGCAGCTCCAGTGGGAGATATCACCGTCCCCAGTCAGCCTCAGCCGTGGGGACTAGCTTTGGTCACCGGTGCTCGCGAGACCTGGAGTCGCATCAGCAAAGGTCCCGCATCCCACCTCTCCTCCTGGTCTCAGTGCCCCGATACGTGTCTGACTGAACAGTTTCTAAAAGAATCATCTCTCTCTGCCATCTACACTGTGCATCCTACATGATTCCAGAAACACCGACAGCATTGCTGATCCGAGAGGAACTGCATTTTTTGGATAACTTTCATCCAAAAGTTCTCTCTCTCACCCCACAACTGCTTTTAGGTTTGTGGTTCTTGGTGGGTAAAAGAAGGTAAAAGAGCAAACAAACAAAGCACAGCTCCGCAAGGCCTTGTTAAATGAAGCTAAAATGGAAAGAAACCCAGGGCTGATGAGGTGCCGTTGTTCCGACTCTTCAGGTTACGTCCCCCCTTTGCAAAGGAAGAGGGGTCCCAGTACTCAGGGCCCTGAATGAAGGAGGAGCTGAGAGGACTGTCTGTAAGAGCGACGTGTAGGCTGTTCTCACCTCCCCTTGCGGGCCGTGACTCAGAGGGGAATTCGGTCGCTGACCAAGGACAGCCACAGAGCCCCGGAGACGTGGCCACACTCCTTTCAGTGAGGACTTTCTCAAGAATCTCTTTGTCCAAAGCATTCTCAGCAATAATCTCTTGCTAATATAATTTCTACAGTTTTGTTTTTGCACTTACGTTAAGCCTGATATGAGCAGTCTGTGAACTTACGTTGTGGACAAACGAACGGCGGGGAAACTACAGAGGCGTGGAGGAGCATTGATGGGGTGTCCATTCGGGAAGCTCTGGCTTCCCGAAACCTTGTCTGCATTGCTGTGATGGAGGAATGCATATTCCTATCTCTTTCTTTAGTGCAAATTAGCAATTACCTTCCCCTGATCTGATATTAGATGTGCCCACCTCTAAAGAATTGCATCAAGATGGGCCAAAGCCACCACCGAGTTTCGGTGCCTGGTTTAATTAGCTGATTGTAGTGAAGGCAGGTACCTGTCGGCCAAAATCGTCGTCTTTGTTGGAATGCTGCTGATTTCCACTTCTATGGCTGGTGCCAAAGAGTAGCAATTTATTTGAGGAGAAATAGCTGCAGACCGTGTGTGCGTGTATATAGGAGCAGACAGTGAGAGCGGAGGTTTGGCGTAAGGGGTTCTTCCCCGCGTCCCTGAGATTAGGGCAGCGGAGTTAAGTTAAGCGGAGGCTGGTTGTGTCCTACCAGTACGGTACAGGGCTTTTCACGGAATGACAGGCGGGAAACCGAGCTGCTGTGTGAACGGTTTCTCTCCGCCCTTGCTCTGCTTCGACTCGGCAGCCCAGAGGAACGTGTTTCCCTTCCGACACGCAGGCAGAGGCGACGCCGGCGGCTCAGATGGACCCGTTCCTTGCTGAGAAGGGAGGGGGGCTTTCTGGGGAAGATGGGGTAACTCAGTCTCTGCGGTTCAGAGTTTGGGCTTTCTGCTCGCCAGATACGGTGATGGGTCTGTGTTCTGGGAGTCTCTGGGCTAAAAATGGATCCAGACTCATCAGGCACCCCCCAAAAAAAGGAGGATAAAGCTTGGGACTCCTGGCTTGGCTTGCATGTGAAGGAGTGATCTCAAAGCAAACCCTGAGTCATGCACTCATCCACGCTGCCGAGACATCCCAAACCTTCTGGGTTTCGGTGCTGCAAGTACCATCCGCACTGGTGCCCAGTTACTGACGGGGCATTCCAGTTTGCTGTCTCACGGCACTGGGACAAGCAGCCAGCCCAGGGGAGCTGGGCCCTTGGGGCTGCATTCACATTTGTCATTCCCATCAGTGGCTTGGATGCTGGTCGTGCGGCCCCCCGAGCCAGGACCAGGCATCTTTGCCGGGCTGGGAGGAGGTCTGCCTGCTCCCGCTCACCTGCGTTGGGCGTTTTGATCCAGCAGAAAGCCCTTGAGCTGGTGACAAAGGTCTGGATGTGGGCTGCAAAGTACAGTCCTGTCTCTTAGCAACTGGTTCCTACCTCTGAGCTCTCGGAGCCGTGTGTGGGACAGAGAGCATCAGTCACGCTCCTGCTGCAGCAGCAACGCGCCGAGGAGGGGATGGGGGATCAGGCCGGCTCCAGCCACCGCCAAGACGCTTAAAGAAGCTCAGGCATTTCTAACACAAGCAGTCATCTGTGAGTCCTAATCAAAGCTTCGGTTTAATTGCTTTCCTCGTGCCCTTCTCTGCACGGGGAACGGAGCGCCGATTGGCTGGCCGTGGCGGCTGCCTGCCAGCTACCTCGAGAGGCTGCTCCGCACTGCCCCGGCTTTTTTGGTCACAGGGGTGGGGACCGGGGAGGGAGGAGGAAGAGGGAGGACACGGCCCATGTATTTCTAGAAAAATTAGATGTCATAGGGTCCTTCCCTGAACTCCTCTGCACTGCACTTGGGAATCCCCCGTCCCCCTTACGGACATTTGCATTGCTATTTTCTCTCTCAGTACTCGGGTTCTGCTGTTTCACCCTCATGTTTCCTCCTCCTAACCAAAAGCAACTCCTCTCTGATGAGCGTTTCTCAGAGGCTCCCTTGCCAAGCACCGTTTCATAAACATTTTCACGAATCCTCTGCTTTTGTCCTCCTAATTAACCATCCAATTGGCCCCCGATGGAGCCTTCACCTCTCCTGTGAAGATCCTGCTTGCACAGATTATAACCTGTCAGCTGCCAATTTATTCCTCACGCAGAGGGCAGGTTATATTAATTTTCTGGCTTCCCTGCCCCATTCGGTTTGTTCTCCCTTTCTTCTGCTCCCAGTAGCATCCCTGTTTGGAGACACAGACTCACAGAAAAACAGGGGACCCAGATGTGAAGCAGCTGCATGTGACCCATGTGTCCAACCTGCGGTGATGCGGCTGTTAGACCAGATGTGGTGGGATGTTGCTGGCCTGTGCTGACCTGGGAGAGGGGTCACTGTGGATGGAGTACCGTGATGGAGCGTTAAACAACATGGTTGACTTCTGTTCCCCCCATGTGTAGTCCCAGTCAAGAGCTCAAGAAAATCCACTTGGCCATCCTAGGTTAACAGGGCATTATTTACAAGCCAGAGCTCAGATTTTGGACAGCTGGGGTCTACCTTGTGCGCTTATGTTGGAAACATCTGGAATACAGAGGAGGGTTTACCTCGATGCAGGGAGAAACCTAATGGATTTCCATCAGCGTCTCTCCTCCATGCACCCCCAATTCCCTGTGTAGGACACCCCACCCCTGCAGAGCCGCGTGCGCAGCCCAGAATAAATGCACATGGTGACAACGGTAGGTGCCTGCTGTCACCGAGGGTAGCCGCCATGTGTTTTGATGGGTTCCCATGTTGAGAAAGGGGATGATGGAGTCCAGCACGACCATCATGGTTCGTCACCGGCCACGTTTAAGGCGCAGTATTCTTGAATCCAGCGTGCGCTCACAGGGAGCAGCAGCGAGCGACGTGATGGTGTAAAGCGGGACATCAGCATTTCCAGGCTCCGGCACCAGGGACGGGCTGTGCCGAAGGCACCGCGGCACGGCAGGGCTCAAGTCCTGCAGTGCCCTTACCTGGCGAGGAGGCTGCGTTCTGGGAGNTACGCTCCCCCCCCCGCCGGTGAACGGCTGCTGAGCTGTCAGCATTTTCCTAGAGGCACATCTTGCTGTTCCTGTGGGAGTCTCCGACTGTGGCCCACATACTCTGAACTGCCAGGGAACAGGGACCTGACACCAGGATGCTGTGCATCCGGGGCCCAGCCTCTCAGCCCAGCCTGACCTTGATTCACTGTAGCATCATTTGTAACTTATTTTACATAATTTTGCTTGCCACTGACGAGCTGAACTGCTGCTGCTGCTCTGTGCCTCCTCCTACTTAGTTTCATTTTGACGTCCCCGTGTCCTCGCTGTAGGTGTGGTGATGCCGCGTGGCTGCCCTAACTCTGCTGGGTCTATTCCCAGGAAGAGAGGGGTCACCTTGCTGTGACAGGTAACCTCATCACTTGTTACAGTGCCTTATCCCCCCCCAACTTGAAAGATTTTGCTTTGGTAGTGATCTTTGTTAGATTAGTGCCTCGGTGCTGTGGAGATTGCTCACAGTGATAAGTTACTTCAAGAAAGAGCCAGCTCTAAACACGTTCCGAGTTTGTGTTACAGCTATATGTTTTCAATATTTTTTAGATTTCTAGTTTTAGATTTTTTTCGGGATGCTGTGGAATATGAATTATCTTCTAATTATAAATGCAGTCTACTACTTCCCCCCCCTCCTTTTCCCACCCCTGCAGCATACCCCCCCAATAATGTAAAACAAGATCCAAATGACATTAAGCAGTAGCTAGCCATCTTTTACAGATTTATTAAAAAAAACCCCAACAGTCACATTATAACTCCACCTATTTTGAAATAGTAAAAAATACTGCAACATTATAACAATCCCCAAATAATAATGTCCGTGATACCTTCCCTGTTAGCAAGCTACCGTGCGACACTTCTCCCGCGCCGGTCACGACATGCCGCAGAGCCGAGCAGTGCCGTGGTCCCCAGCTGATGGGTGGGAAGAGGGCGGCCCCAGGGGAGCGATTTTCCAGGGAGGTCAGTCGGGTGCTCTGCTCACGAGGCCGCAGCAGCCTTTCTCACCAAAACCAAGAGAAACGGTGCTCCAACGGCAGCTTAGGCTGCTCCACGGCACCCAGTATTTTGCTACCCTTCAAACAGCCTGCTTGCCTGCCCTGTAACGCTGCCCGCAGGAAGGGCAGCGCTGGCTCCCTGCTCATTTCTGGCATCCCGGCACAGGGTCACATTTATTGGGGAGCGCTGCGCTTACGTCTGCGTGCCAGATCCAGCGGCTGCTGCCGGCGCGCAGCCCGGTGCTCGCAGGGAGACAGCTCCGCTCTCCTGCATGGTGCAAAATGTCCTCTGCCTCCCGGGCAGAGCAGGCATCCGAGCAAGCCTCTCTGCTTGCCGGGCTTCTTCTCCCAGCCCCGGGATGGAGGGCAGCCCTGTTCCCTGGGGGAGCAGCCATCCACCAGACCCTGTGCCCACCCACCTCCCCTCGGCACCAGCCGGCAAGGAGCCCCCGCAGCAAAGCCCACAGCCCACCTGGGCCCTCTCGGCGGCTGGAGGCAGGGCTGCCATTTCCAGGCTCGCCCCTCCCAGGCCGCCGTGTTTTCATTCCCAGGGCTGGGATCTGGGAGAGGAGTAAGTCGGGGTCAGAGCAAAGGCCTGGACCCATCTCCACAGCTCAGCTGCGGCTGCTGAAAGAGCAGCTCGCTGGTAAGAGGCGCCTGCCCCCCACTGAAAGACATACACCTCAGCTTTGTTTGCCATCTAAAAATAATGCACCCGGCTCCCCCTCACAAGGAAGTATTTACTTTGCAAAAAAAAAAAAAAGTATTGTGTACAGTTCTGGATAGAGAAACAATGCGAATGCACCCAGTGCAGGCTGGCGGCCGGGGCCCTCGGGCACACCGATCCGCCGCCTCCTGGCCTGAGACAACGCTTAGCTCTGGGCAAATGACTTCTTCTTTGTGCTTTGGTTTCCCCTGGAGAAATGAACTCTCCTGGGCCGGAGCAAAGCTCAGCTGATCAGCAGAGCCGGGGCTGTTTTTACTGCAGTAAGTAGGACTGTAGCTGTAAGCGCAGGATGGGACTTCATGTTTGCTTGGTGGTTCGTGCAAAACGACATAAATGCTTAGCGCAGAGAAACATCATCAACATTTCAGCAACCGCTTTCCCTCCATTTTTCAACCAGAAATTATCAGAAAAATTTCCCAGCAAAATATTTCTGGGAGAAAAAAAAGAGCAAAATCTGTAAGTGAGAGCATTTCCCATATTCTTCTGATGGGTTCTTTCTATTATGAGCAATACAGCTGATATTGTTCTCAGCCTAGCATTTCCCCAGTGCCTATTTCTAAGGCATCCACTGTGCCCGTGGCATGAGGGACAAGAGAAAGAGGGAAGTTCGAGGAATTTAGCTCTTCTTTCTCCTCGCAGCATTAGCAGAGGGAGCCTGCTGTGGTTTAACATATCCCCCGCAAAAGCTGCTTTCATCCTACACCTAAATACCATGAGGAGTGAACTTCCTAAAGCCCTGGAGAAGTCTAAATATAGAAGCCAATCAAGGGCTGACTTCCCAGAGATGAGAAGTACCAAGAACAGTTTCTTGATCAAAAGTTGTAAGAGTCCATATTGAAATAAAACGTCTTGTTTTGGTACTGAAGCCTGTGCAGAAGGAGTAATTGCAGAGGTGGGCTGTGCTGCCTGTGCTCGCCACTCTGTCTGCCGGCGGTACCCACGGTGCCGGGCGCAGGAGGCGGCCGGGGAGGCGGTGGGCTGCCCAGGGAGATGGACTCAAGGTATCATCTCTGAAGCACCTGACAGGGATGTCTCTGACAGCACGGCAGGATTTCATCCCTGTCTGTATGTCGCGGTTTCTGTCCAACTGCTTTTTCCTGTGCGTGTCCGCTCCTCCTTACAGATGGTAATTTTTTTCTAAAGGACAGAAATTTCCTTAGAACAAAATACAAGCTGTAGAAATTGGAAAGGCACCTTAAAGAGAAAAGAGAGCAGCGTGCTTCACGTAAAACATAAACCCAAGTTTGCTAATCTCAGAGCAGGTATGTGATGGCACCTTTGCGCATGCAGCAGAGGGAACCACCGAGGGTTTGCAGTGAGGGCGAGGGATGGCTGATTGCCGCAGAGATAGTGCTGCCGGGCAAGGGCTGGGGAACCCGCGGTTGCACCATGGGGTGGCTCGCTGGAGCGTGGGACTGGGGAACCCCGATCCTGACCCGTCTGGGGGAAGGCGGCCATGCCCCACTGCCGGCGGACAGCAGGAACGCAGGCTGAGCGAACGACGCTGCGTCTCTCCTGCATGCAAGGGAGGTGACCTTGAGGGTCAGCTCGATACAGCTGGCCCCAAACCTCCCGTTTGGGTGGCCCTGGGGATGAGGGTGACAGCAGCCCTTCCAGACAGCAGTGGGAAATTAGAGTTTAACGTACTGGGGGGAGACGCTGTGGTCGAGAGATACAGAGATGAGCACTTTCATGTGGGAGGTGCAAGAAGAGGCGAGGGCAGAGGGTCTGCTCCCCGGCCAGAGAACAGAGTGCAGCCATTATCAGGCAGGGCTCTGCCGGCAGGAAGCAGCTTTTGACTCACAGGAAGCTGAATTCGGCTGGTATCAGCCCCTCGCGCGAAGGCCAGGGGAGCATTTTATCTGCCGTTGAACACAGCAGATGGGGAAGCAGTCGGCACTCCCTCCCATCCTTCTCCTGCTCCAGCAGCCTCTGCCCAATGGCCCTCCCGCATGTCCCCCTCTGAAAAGGGCAGCTTCTCTGTGGAGCAGTGAAGCAGGGGCGGCTTCCCCGTCCCCAAGAGAGCTGCCAGCGCCGCTGGAGGAGGCAGAGATTGCCCCTGCCAGCCGGTGCCAGGGCACAGCCAGGACCCTCCAGGCTTTTGAGCCCAGCCCAGGCAGGTACCGGCTCCTCCAGCAGTGCCCACCGCAGTCAAAGAGGAGCTGGGAGCACGCAGGCTTTGGAGAGCTGGCTCCCTGGCTTGCAGGTCACATTAAATCCTCCCAGATTCTCCTAAATCAGAGAGTCTGTGGTGGGGAAGGGCTCGCAGGGACGGGGATCCCTGTGCACCGAGCCTGCCGCTCGTCCCTCGGCCTCTCCGTGGAGAGTCTGGTTTCGCACGGGGCGGTGGCAGCTCGCAGGGTCTCGGGGTGGATGGAGGTCACTGCCGAGGGGATCGGATGGCAGCTGCCGGCCTTAGACCTGCTGCCCTGCAGAAAACCCAGCTTGCTTGTCAGCGCTGTAGTTTAGCTGCGAATCCCTCCGGTTCTGACAGTTTTCACACGCACACGCCGGGGCAGTTGAGGAATGGCGGCAGGGGCCTGCGGAGACCCGCTGGGAGCGGGAAGGAGCC
>VZSZ01007078.1:0-21710 GCA_013398815.1 Ibidorhyncha struthersii | reverse complement strand
AAATGGCTGTCGCCTCCTTGTTGCTCTTCACCGGCTTCGGTGATGACGGTCGCCGCTCGCAGGGCGGTGAGGTGACCCCGGCCCCAAACAGCCCCTTCCCGGCACTGCTNTTCTGAGGCGTGTGGAGGAGGCAAGGGAAAAATTGTGGGACTAGAGGAGATGGGGAAAACAAAGGTCACTGGGGAGGAAAAAAACCTGATGGGGAACCTGGAGGAGAGGAGGTGAGAGGAGAGAGAGCGCTAACGATGCTGGGAAGGTGCGGAGGAGGCGGGAGAACAAGACCTGTGGGACAGGGAATGCAGCGATGGAAAAGGAGGCGAGACTGGGAAGGGGGAAAGAAATGCTGGCAAATATAGGGAAAAGGAGAATGCATGTAAGGTGGCAAGGGGACTTCCTCTCATCAGCACCCGAAATGCCATCTACTCCCAAGTGCTTATCTCGCGGCTGAGCTTTGCTCCTGAAATCTTTCACTGATTTCGGGGGCAGGTGACTTCCAATACAGCCCCAACACCAGCATGGGATAAAAGCATCCCTTGTTCCCATCCTTCCTCCCAACGGAATTTTTATTGCTTTTTAAACCTCAGGGTTTTTAAGCCGTTCTCAGATATTATGGGCTCTGACTCATGCCTTGGATACTCGTGAGCAATCCTGGGTGTGGAAGGAGGAACCAGAGGGGCGTGGACCCCTCTGAGAGGTAGTCTATAGCGCGGTGTGTCCTCTTTAAATCCTAGGTCAACATTTGGTTATATTGCCAGATATAAACCTCTGTAATCCTAGGAGCACTGACTTGATACAGCTTCTTATATCCAGTGGCTTTGATACCGCATGCATCTCACCTGCTTCCCAGAGCTAAATAATCATCACGGGGAGAGAAGTCGCAAGGCTGATGAGGGGATGGAGAGACGCGAGGAGTCAGGGGAGGGTCGCTGCAGGGAATGGGATGTCGAGGAGGCAGCTCTGGCATCCAGCCGGGTTGGAGACGAAGGCAGCGCTGGATGAGCAGAGAGGCTGTAGTGATGCCCAGACTCTGGGGTTACCTTAACTGCATTCGTTCTGAAACCGACGAGGAAACAGGGATCCACTGGCCATGCAGGGAGGAGGGTTTTAGTTGGTTGGGATGGCCCTGGAAATAGTGATTTGTGTACAGGGTTGGTTACAACCTTAATTTTGAAGGCTCTGCTTGTTGCATCTGACTGTGCTTTTCTCCTGATGCATTTTTCTTTGTCCTGTTTCTGTAATTATCCTCATTTTAACCCTGCTCTGAGGATTATTGGTCAGTAGGAAGCCTCCTAATGCCCGCTCCTCCTTGGCAGGGGAATACCCATGCCCTCGATTAAAGTGAAACTCCCCGAACAGTGACAGAAGGAATTAGATCTATATTCCTCAAAGACGCTCCCTCGGGGGAAGTTTCCCGACCCTCACCACGGCAGCACTGCCACCCTGCCCCTTGTGTTCGTTCTCAATATTCTCTTTGTTACAGCCACCTTTATATATGGCTCAGGGCTCCCCGGGGAAGGCAGAGGTGGTTTGTGTTGGAAAATCCTTGTGCCCGTGTCCTGGGTGAGCACACCGACCCGTCCCACTGCAGTCCATGCCCAGTACGGCAGTCTGTGTTCTGAAATTGGGGTGAGGAGCCAACTTTAACAGGCGGCGCTTTACATTAAAAGTGTGCTTCCCCAAGAAAATAGTCTTTATCAGAAGGCGGTCCCTCTAAATGATTGATTTTTGAGAGTTCCTTGACTGGTGGCTTAAGAACAGCATTTATTCAATCTATAGACAGTATAAGATACACAGAGCCCAACCTCCAATAACAACAAAAAATAAAGGTTAGGAGATTGGGTGTTCCCTTTGCACGCAGACCTCTGCCAGCCTCTGCCTGCATTCACAGATGTGTGAATGCAGGTGAAGAAGATAGTTTGCCGGTCACTGAGATGTGCAGGTTGCCACTCACCAGCCTGGTGTGTACCAGCTGGATGGCATCCATGCATACCTTTTTGGAAAACAGGTCTCAAAGGGATGTGTTGTGTATATGTGTATATATATATATATGTATGTATATAAGGAAGAAGCTAAGCGACCTCCTGAAGCCTGGCCCTTTTTCGGTATCCCCCACCATTACAGTAGCCACTGACTGTCTCCATTATCACTCCCTGCTCTGGTGCTCTGTGCCGGAGCGCCATTAGCAGCTGCCAGGTACCAAAGGCTGTCTCCCCTTCCCGCGGCGCACCCTGCCAGTGTGAGCTGACATCGTTGGTGCCAGTCAGCTCAGAGGAGCACTGCTCCCCACACTTCCCACTCCCACCAGTCTGTCACCACTGCCGTGTGGCAGAATTACTGCCTCCTGCTCTCCAGCACATCCTAACACACAAAGAGCTCTGCTGCTGCTGCCAGCGCTCAGCTGCTCTGCGTATGCGGGAGAGGGAGGGTGCCTTGGAAAGGTCAGCGCAGGGAAGGAGGGCGATTCTGTCTCCTTCCTTTAGGGGCCGTATCCCGGCATCACAGTGAAACCTTGTCCTGCCGGCTGATCCACATCCACAGGGACTGTAGCCAGCGAGGGTGCCCCGCATCGTGGGGCTTCCCAGGATGGTTTAGTACCATGTGCAGGTCCAAAGAGCTTCCTCTGCCTGTTCCCTGCCTAGCAAAATCATCCCAAATTATGAAAATTTAATTTCTTGATTGGTTGTGACTCCACTCTGGACACTTCCCTTGTTTTTGTTCCTGGCCCAATTTCACTGGCAGCTTTAGCAGCACAACAGCAGCAGCCGCCACTGCCCTGGCTACAGCAAGATCCTCCCTGGAGCACTGTTTAATTTATCCCCCACATCCCCCGTGCCCAAGGCAGCCCGGGGCTGGAGCACCACGACTCTGCCCCCTCCAACCGCATTAGCCCCGGGCCGATCTTGTCACCCCTGTCACCCATCGCTGACACTAACTCAACTTGCCTGCACTGTTGTAGGGGGCAGATGGACTGTCGGAGCCCGAGGGCATCTCTCTGAAACGCGTGGCTGTGGTGGAAGATTTCTTTGACATCATATACTCGATGCATGTGGAGAGCTCGTCGGAGCCGGGCAAAGCACCCAAACATGCCGGGCAGAAGAAAACCTACCGAGCGGTGAGACTCCCCCTTCGCGTGCTCCGGGCAGCGAGGGGACGGGAGCAAAGGGGCAGAGGGGCCATGGGAGAGGGCATCCCACGGGGATGGGGACAGGGATGGGAGGGCAGGTAGAAGCAGAGCCGCTGGCGGGAGGCAGAGGCAAAGGACAGTCCTGTTTGCCTGTGCGGGGAGGCGTGAGAAGGCAGTCATTTAAAGGCAGAGTAGCTCTGCCTGGGAGACGGGAAACCGGGCTGCAATGGCAGCATGACGGTATGGCTGCTTGGAGAGGAGAGACCAAGTGAATCATACAAAGACAACTGTACATGTCTGGAGGGAAAAAAAAAAAAAGAAAAAGAGAAATGCTCAGTATTACTGATGGGCAAAGGGATGTTTGCCCAGTCCCCTGCACACTCTACCCTGTGCCATCTGCCTCCCTGTCTCCCTCGGTCAGAAGGAAATGTTTCGTATGGGCCTTGAAGGGCAGGAGCAGCCAGAAAGGGGGACAGACAGAGCCTGCACCTCTTCCCTGGTCGTGTGGATGCTCTCACCAGCCCATGACTGGGCTTCCTCCGTTACAAAATGGAGGCAGGCACCGAGCTAAGTCTCGTCAGGTGCTCCATGGATGCTGAGAACCAGCTCTATCCATCCTGAAACCACTCTAGTTAGGTCAGGAATAATTTAGCTTGAAGTGTGCTTCTCCAGGGAGCTTGCTGTTTCTCCTGACTCTGCACAGCCCTTCGATGCAAACGTTCGGGCTCCCCTTTTACAAGAAGAGCTGAATTTACTGTCCAAAACTGAGGTACTCCCTTGAATCCTACAGCCCTAAGGACCAAGTCGCTTGGAGACAGAAGTGGCAGGCTGGCAGCACGTGTCTCTGGTGTATACATCATCTTGGAGAGGTCTGTGCAGGCTGCCCTGGTCTCTGCGATGATGCCTGAGATTATGCAGGGCTCGATGTGCTGCCAGAGCCGGCTCAGGGGTGGAGTCTGTCCTGCCCGCCTATGTCCCTGGGTCCATCCACGACTGTTTGTGCTGGCGGTGCTGGAGGGGCAGCCCAGTGCCCTGCAGCCCCCCCGGCATGTGGTGGTTCCCACCAGGGAGCCAGGCTTTGAACACAGAGCTCGTGGCGCGGCTCCATGCCCTGCACGCTCAAGGGCTGCCCCTGCGGCACAGCCCCTGCAGCTGGGGGCAGGTGACCTCTTTATAGTTCGGGAGGGGGTGTGTGTGTCAGCCCCACCAGCACGACCACAATTCAAAAACTTTCCACTCATTTCCCCAGCAGACCACTCCGACCCTCCCCTAATTCCTTCAATTCAGCTCTCTGGAGGACTAATCTGTGCCCTGCACAGCCTCGGGGGAGCAGGCTGGATCCGTCTGTTTTCCCAGGCCTGCTCGCAGCAGTCAGAGAGCTTCATGCTCCACCCCTCCGTCTCCCTCTTGAGCTGAGATCATCACATTAGCAGCGTGTATCCCCTCCTGACCTGGCAGGACGCTGCTGGCTGGGCTGGCTGGCCTCGCTCATGCCCTGTCTCCCTGGAGCGCCTTTGCAGCCGGGTCTGGAAGCTGAAATGCTGCATAGTGCACCCCACACCATGGCTCGGGTGCACAAAGGGATGCTGCTGAGTGGTCAGCTCGGGAGGTTTCAGTGTCCCCTGCCATTTCTCTCTCTCTCCCTTTCCCCACCGTTTCTGATTAGAGGCACCGGAGAGTTTGCCCTTGTCCGTGACCTCCAGAGGGAGGCAATCAGAAAGGGAGTTTGGATGGGAGATAACTCATCAAGGAAGCTGTCTGCTCTGCAGAGCATCAAATCAGCTGAGAAATAACAACTGTATCACTAAAATTAGCTGAACATTTGCAGCAGCGACTATGGGCTTGCTGGAGCAAAAGAGATGGGGAAACTGAGCTCAGCCCCACAGGCAGCAACGAGGGACAGTTCCCTGCCTGCACCGCAATACCGCGTTTGCCACCAGCAATTTTCAGGCCCCTAATTTCGGTGTTTCTGTGGGAGTCCTTAGTGCTTACGCATTGATAAATATCGCGCAGAGGCAAAGGCTGAGCTGGACAGCCGCTCAGTCACAACAGAGCTCGATGGGGCTGGAGCTAAATAGGAGAATCCCGTGAGGACCAGGCACCGCATCCTCCATTTGAACGGCTGGGACGAGGTCCCTGCCTGAACTTTCCACCCATCTGGCATTAGCATGCATGTAAAACCTCGGGCTCTGCTGCCGCTCAGTGGAGATAAATGTCTCTCCCTCCCACCGCAACGTCGGGTCATGGGGCTGCTTTAGCCATGATCAAGCAAACCCTCTGCCCTATCGCGCACCTTCTATAAGGTTATTTTATTCCAAGCTTAAACATCACCCTTTCCTGTAGGGTAGAAAAAGGCTTGGAATTTAGGTATTTTTAATTGTTATGAACAAAATAAGGTGGCAGAGTGATGCCCGCTGGCCAGAGGAGGGGATCAGGACATCCTGGGCTGCTCTCCTGGCTCGGCCGCGTCACCAGCCGTCGCTGGTGAGGTGTCTGGTTGCAGCCCTGCTTCCCGTTATGAGCCCCACTTCTGCCGGGCTCGCAGCCCCGAGGACTGGCACAAACAATTGAATTTCTGTCTGCTTTATGACCCCACTTGTAAGTTCTGTGACCCCTGCTGGGGTCACGGCCCCTGGTTTGGGAACCGCGGTTCTAGGACAAGTCACTTAGACCAAACAGGATGGGTGATTAACCGTAGGAACCAACCCCAAAGTAAGAGGTGGACTCTCCACCTCTTAATGCCTTCCAATTAAGACCAGATGTCTTCCTGGAAGACGTTTTAGGCAGACCACAGGGCTGCAGGAGAACCTGGGTGAAGTTCCCTGACTTGTGCTACACAGAAGGTCAGACTCCATGATTTGACGGTCTCTTATGGCCTTAAAGAAATACTGTAAAATTGCTGCTGGCAGGGATTAATTGGAATAAGAGGACTCTCTGATAGCCAGGCATCTTCTGTGGGTGCTTAGGTCTGGATATAGTGTTTAACTTCAGGCATCCAAGTTTTAAATATTTATCCTTAGCTTTTCCTCATCTTTAAAATACAAATGTCCCACAAAGGTTCAGGAGACTTAATTCATTACTGTTTGTAAAAATGTTTTCAATTCCCTAGATAAAATATGTCACAGAAGTGCAAAGTATTATTAACAGTAATTGATTGTCGTTGTGGGAAAAAGTGACCTGCCCTTACAAAAGATTAATGGATTCTTCAGGTTACTGGTGTGATGGTAATTAACAATGCAAACAGAGCTGACGAGACCTTACTTTCCCATTTGATTCTTACACGTTTGTAGCTTTGCTCTTCCCAGGCTTCGAGGGGGAACGGAAGGGAGTTTCTGGGAAGGAGCGGCTACACAGGGAGTCCAAAGGTCTGTTCATTTGTGTCCCAGTGCCTTTCTGGCACACCAGTTACCCTCCCAAAATGTTCCTCCATCAACAGTTGCTACAGAGGGGGAGATTCAGGGGTTCCAGGACCGGGCTGAAGGAAACGGTGTGTTGCTGTGCATCGTTGATGTTCTGGACTAGGCTGAGCAGGCGAGGTGGGAGTGTGCTCGTGGCCTCCCGCGCCCTCTGCCCGGCTCTCCGTTAGGCGTTCTCCCTCACCCAGGACGTACAGCCGTCTTGTTGTTTTCCCAGATTGCAGAGACCTATGCTTTTCTCCCGAGGGAAGCTGTGACCAGGTTCCTGATGAGTTGCACTGAGTGCCAGAAGAGGATGCATTTCAACTCCAATGGACTGGAGCCCAAAGGTAAAGGCAAATGAATTCCTGCTGGCAGAGCTGATGCAGCATTTCATAGCAACATGGTATCACTGATAGCTGTCCGGATACTGCCCCACTGATGAGATACTTCTTAACCTAACGGTTTTCCTAACCTGTGTTATTTTTCATGCACTGTTATAGCCAAGCTGAAAGAATTGCTAAAATCTGGTTTGTCTGTCACTGTTTTCAGCTTAGAGAGCCGAAGCAGCCTAGCTTTCTTTCCCAGCTTCCCCAGTGCAACCATACAAAGCTTGGGTCAAAAATATTGCCGATATGGCTGCAATCAACCCATAATCGTATGTGGGTGGACACTTTGATTTCTGAAAAAACATGACCTGAAGTTTTTCCTTTAAACTAGTAATTTTGTAATGAAAGACACTGAAATAACTGAAGTTTCTGATAAAGAAGTAATTTGCAGTAATTAATAGATATGCACGTCATGATCCTATTTTTGATAACGGAAAGTGTTTTGGCAATCAGTTATATTATGCCTATGTATACAACCAATTAGTGTGGCCATTGTGGTGGTTGGCTCATTATGGTTCTCTTGTAAACGGAATCAATCTGCAGCTCCTAGGCCTAAAAGATATAAGCAGTGCATAAGATGGCACCAGGTTTTCTTCCAGAGTAAATGGTTAAAGTTGATGTTTGTGTGTTTTTTTCTGGATTACAAACTCGTGTTCATGATCAAGTGCAAGGCATCAAACCGACTCTGAGAGGTTTCACCCAACAAAATTGCTTCTTTAAAAAAACGTAAGCAAACTGCAGAGAGTTAGACTATTTCAAAACTGTTAAGGCAAACAGGCTCATTTGGCAGCTCTTGTCAAGCAGAGAAGCAGAATTACATGAACAAAGGACCCAACAGTAGAAAATTTCTAATATTAAATACTGATTTCCGACTGTTTACTGCTAAGAGCAGAGCTAGGGACAGCCCAGAGGTTCCGTTTAAGTGGATTATGTGTGCCAGCTATCCAAAGCTAGCGACTGAAATGCTTTGTACTTGTATATTTTTTAGAAACTCTCCGAATAATCCTATGTGACATTTATTAGTCTAAGCTCCATTACCTCGGCACTTCCCACTCTGCCGGCTAAGGGCCCGATCCCTCTTTCCAGTTAGGTCAAGAGAAGTTTTGGCCTTTGGCCTCACTGGGAGCAAACCTGACCTTTACACTGATTGCGCCGTATCTGTCACGGGTGACATTCCAAGTACGGCGGCTGCAGCCATCGGCTCAGTGGACGGGAAGGACCATGGGATGAGTCAGGCCAACAAAGATGTCGCCTCTTGGCTTGACCCAAACCGGGACACTGCACTAAACGCCTGGCACTAGCCAAGCCGAGCCATCAACCCCGGAGATTGGGATCCCTTTTCAGGAGGCAGCTGATGAAAAGGGTCATTGTTCCTTCAGGGACTCCCTGCTGCCCACCCACCATCCTCACGTCTCCCTCGCCTCCCCAGCAACACTGGCACTGGGTGCTGGGTACCCTCCCCAGAGCGGTCCTAGCTGTGGAAACCATGATAAGGCCTGAGATCTGGCTGTCCTGAGCAAATTTATAATTTAATATCAATTGTCAATTACTTTCATAAAGCTTTCCCCCTTAGCGGTTCTCTTAAAAATAAATCAAACAGGAAAACAAAGGATCCCGCACCTAAAAAGTCCTGCTTCTTACCCATGGGGACTGGAAAGACAGAAGTGCCTTTCTGCTCTGAATAGTACCTAAATAGTGACTAAGTACCTGTGAAAATGCATAGAGTAGATTAGATAAGGTAACTTTTACTGGGGAAGAGTGTCTGATTTCACTAATACATATTCAGGAATTTATTGGGAGCAAATCACCTGAAAAACCATTGGGGTCATAGAGGAGTTACCTAGGTGTATGCACATGCATGCACACATACAAACATATATAGGTAAAGTTTAATTCAGTAAGTTGAAAAAAATTGAGTCATTCCCGTCTCTTGTTCATTAAACAAATCTCAACACATTTCATTTGTGATCACAAAAAATCCCTAATTAAACGTATCTGACATCAAACCTTACAGGGCACCCACATAGTTCATAAAAGCAAATTGTCTTGCTTATGGGAAACTTTGAACATCACTGTGATCTCTTTACACTGTTATTAAATTAGGACTAATTCCAGTGGAGTTATACAAGTATGGACTTAGGATCGAAACCATTTTACTTTAAAGCATTCTGCCTGTTCCATCTGTATGTCAAACACATGGGGCATGTGATCTAGATAACTTTTTGAAAAATGAGCTACAGGATTCCAGTAGCCCCCTCCAGTGACGTAGGATATGAGGATTGTTCCTGCGGAGTCCCCCAGGCCTTTTAAAACAAAGGTTTTCTTTCTTTTCCAGTTAGCTTAGAAAAGAAAAAAGGTTTTGGTTTCTTAGGCTCAAGCTCTTATCTGTTGCAGTTGCACAAATTCACAGTAAATTTGTGGCTGCTAATGGGATTATTCCAGATTTACATCAGGATGGGTTCAGGCAGAATCTAAGCACCAAAGACCATCTACTTCCCTCTTCCTCCCCGTGTGAGGATGCTGAGCTGCTTCTGTTGAGCCTCATTCATTTCTGCAGGGCTGAACTATAAAGTGGGGGATGGCAGGAGAGCAACATATCATCCTCAGAGGTCTGAAAGATTCACCTCATTCACGCCTGCACTTCAAGGAAAGAGCAGCTCTATCTTTGTTACTCTTAGCAAATGCTTTCTTAAACTCTTCTTAAAGACTCAGATATTGATGACCCCAACCAGCCTGGGTAGGTGGCAGATTTTGTTGCTGGGAGCCGTTTCCCCTTTCACCGTAGAAACAGACAGCGAGAAGCACCCCTGGCACCGGAATTTTAGCATCTTTTCATCACAAAGTAACATCCTTGCACAGCAGAATAATGGATTGTTTTGGGTGCTTAATATGTAGAGATGTAGAAGTGCTCTTAATTAATCTGTAGGTCAAAGAATGACAGAGACCCCTGACATACAGCCATGAGAAAAAAAGGGAAGAATTAGTTTATAAGGTTCCTAAAAGCTTTGCACCTTCTTATTTGAGCGAGCTGGTGGCCTGAGTAGCTCTGGCCACCCTTTCCTGCATCCACAGGCAGGAATGCTTTGGGTGCCCGGGGACAAATTAGATGGACCTGGAAAAAAAAAAAGCATTGTATTTCCATGGACCCAGTTATCGTCTTGATACAGAAGATTTGCAAAAACCTATGTGATATTTAAGTCAGTTACAGACAGTTTTGGGGTCAGGTCATTTCTTAATCAGACATGGTAGATCTGGTATTTCCAGAGGTGTGGAGCATCTTCAGGTCTGCTGAGTTTCACTGTGATTTTTTGATATTCAGCATTTCTGAAAAGCAGGCCCATTATGTTTGGGTTGATGGGTTTTCTAAAGTGCTGTAAAACATTTTGCGAAGGCTCTTTTTCAAGGGGCTCTGTCAGAGGTGCCTGTGAAACCAGTGACCCCAGACAATGTAAGCCAGCCAGGGGGATTCAGAGACAGGAATGGAAACCTCCCACCATTGGTTCACCTTCAGCTCCTGGAAATCCTTCTTCACTGTCTGTTGTTGCTTAAGCTCACTTTCCAGTGGACACCACGCATTCCTTCAGAGTGTGCTGGAAGGCTGGATTAATTCTCCACACTTGTATCTGCCTGTACTGAGGGCAAAGAAATCCTCCTTTTTGCCGGCAGCCATCCCTGTGGGAAACAGCAACTTTCCTCTTGAACAAACCCCTTGCACGAGCCTGTAGATTCAGTGTTAGACGATTCTAATGGTCTTTGTGTCCTACGTGGAGAGCTCGCAAGCTCCACAGTGATGATGGCAGAACTGACAAATCTTGGAGTATTCAGAAAAATCATTGAGAATTTGCTTTATGGGGACTCCTCTGGTCTGGCTAGACAAAACGATCTGCAGGAGCGGTCTGAATCTTGAGTGATCTCTAGAGCTCAATATGATGCAGCCAGAGGAATCAACAGGAAGAATTTAAATTAAAGTTCTTTAAAATTAAGTTTGTGTTTTAATGAGTGTGTTAAAAATAATCTTCATCACCAGATAGAGATACTTAATAAGTTGCCTTAATGTTAACTCCTACCTGAGGGAATCCCAGCAAAATTGGCAAGCCTTTGCATTGCTAAAGCAAGCTGCAAATATATTCTTGTTCATCAACCTCTGCATAAATCCCATTTGCATGGAAGTGCTTCTGAGGCATCAGCAAGACTCGGTCCCTTCCACTGCTACATTCTAGTTTGGTAGACTGAAAAATTATATATTATGTGTAGTCTTTTCCGCAGGTGACAGCAATGCTTTTTTTTTTTTTTTTTCAAAACAACATCTGTTCTGTAATTATGTTCTTGGTGGGGTCGTGTTCCTATAGGAACCTTAGCTCAGCGGGCACCAGCTCTAGCTAGGGATTTTAAGTGCTTCTAAATACATATGTTTAATGATTATGAGAACACATCATAGCTTTTTGCTTCCGCATCCCTGTATCTAAATAAAGTTTTTCATCTGTTCTTCAGAGAGCGAACCACCTTCCTCTTTGGTTTCTGGGATCATTGATTACAACATGCCCCTCACCTCTACTTACCTGAAGCAAATGAAGCTGCGAGTAATGAATTCCCAGGAACAGGTGAGTTGCGCTCCGGGCGCAGGGCGCTGTGAGGTGCAGAGCAGGTTTCTGCCCGTGCTGAAGGGGTAAAGGGAGTTACTGGTGCTTGGCACATCGATTTTTGGAGGATGCTTTTGGAAATAGCCAGTTTGTCCAGGCGGGTCAGGCTCTGACCCAAGTACAGCAAGTGTTGGTGCATGGCAGTTGGGAGTGCAGTGTGCCTCTTATCTTCTGGCTCAGAGAAAGCAAAGAGGGTTACTTCAGAGTCGTGTCAGTGGAGGGGAGCAGAGATGGAGTTGATGCAGCTATGCTTATAACAGTCTGCTTGTTCTTTTGACATACAGTTCTTCTAAGAAATTGTCTTAAAAATAAATATGGCAAATAGGAATTTATTTCTTTACCTCCTCCTAATTGCCTAGGAGCTTAAGCAGATGGGGTCTGAAATTCAAACCTTGCTTCAGTTGCTCTGATGCTTTCTTAAACTGATCGTTAACTTGAGGAAGCTCAACCGCAGCTACTCGGCTCTCGTGTCAAAGCGGGAGAACGCTCAGTTGTTTGATGAGAGTGTTAAGCCACGGATTTTGATTTGGGAACGGATGGGGCAGAGTGCCACAGGGTTATACCCAGGCTGTGCAATTTTCTGAAGTTCTGCAGCTGCAGAATTAGCTATGGGAACCTCTGTGTACCATGGAAACAGTCTATAAAAAGAAAACTATGTTTTACTTGCTCCCCACAATCTGCACTGGAAGCCAGTGCTGGATTTTCTTTCCAGCACTCTGAAACCTGAATCTGATCTCATACATTACTGCCAGTTGCAAGAAGTGCAAGAGTTTGTATTGTGTAGTGGTGGAAAACACTGCTGATAGCTTGAACTGTGAAGTTGCGCCCAGTGGGTACTTTTATCTAAAGGGACATGGGTTAGAGCATCCATTGCCAGGGTGTAAAATGCCAGATGTGGGTTTGCTGTTAGGAGCTGGAGAGATACGGGGCTCCTGCATCGCTTCAGCAGTGAAACCTTCTTGCTGGGGGACGAAATGGAAGCACTTCTGTGTTTTGGAGCTTTTTTCCTTTGCGCATGTTGGATGCTTGAGTGGGTTTAAGGTTTTGTTTGCAATAGGTTATGTTATAGGCTTTTGAAACGTGAAAGGCTGTGATGTGTCAGGTTTTGCGCTCGCGCTGGATCGAGCAGTAGAACTATGGACAGCTCCGAGGGGCAGCTGGACTGGGCTGGGGTAAACTGGGCTGGACTGGTGTAAACTGGGCTCAGCTGGGCTGGGCTGGGTTAAATTGGGCTGAGCTGGGCTTGACTGGGCTGAGCTGGCCTGGGGATATGGAGTGGGTGGACGTGTGGCTTTGTGGCATCTGATGGCTGCTTCAGGACCACTTTTGAATAAATAGGATTGAAAGTTGACATATTCCAACTGCCTTTGGCTTATGTGAAATGTTTGCTGGGGCTTGCTGCAACTCCTAGCAGAGAGGCATTGAGACTGCAGACCCTACTGTTGTCTGTACCAGTGAGTACCAACTTGTTCTTCACCAAGGTTAAGGACTCAGTGGGCTGTGAAGGCTATCTGTGCTTTTCAGCATTTGAGGCAGTTTGATGTATAGAAAAGGATGGTCTGAGAGGTTTGTCTAGTTACCATTTATGCATTTTCTACCAATTCCTCTTGGCTCCAAACCTCTGTTGAAGAGAAGTGTGTTATGAAGCTTCATTAAACTCCTGTACCCGGTTCCTACAGGTAGAAAACTGGACTTGAAGTTTGATTTTACTTCTATAATAAAAAACACTCCAGAAGCTGGCAGGCTTTATGACTGAATCTTGCGTTTTGAAGCTGCACACTTAGGGATGCTTGTTTTGAGAACTTGGGTTGGTAATTTTGAGATTTGAGAAGTTTATACCCTGAATTTTGGTTTAGCAGTTTGCACTGGATCTATCACTAGATGGATAGATATAATGTGCTGCTGACACGAATACTCTTGAAGCTAGCTAAGATCGGAATAGAAGCATATGTCATATGGGAACAAAAAAGGGACCAGCTGAGGCAACCAGCAGTTGTTGGTTTAGATCATAAATCAAACGGCTTGATGTTATTCCCTGCCTCTAAAGTTTTTCTTTTCCTGAACTCTCATTGGTATGTTGCAGTGCAGTTTTCTAAGCTTTTCAAGCTGTAGCAGCCAAGGGAGAAACGTATTTGGAAGAAGTAAAACTTGCCATTCAGTGTGTTATTGAAACTGATTCCTGAGAGCAAAATAACAAAAGATCAATCTTACTGCTCAGAATTCTGAAGCGTTAAAGCTTTCCATCAGATCTGGAGGTAACAACAGCCTGGAAAGGACATAGGTGGTTGGACCCGGTAGGGAAAATCCATCGGGACTTGGGTGCTGCCCATTCCGAGATATGGGATGCTCCCCGACTTCCCCTGGAGAAATGAGTGCCACACTCCTAAGGCAGCTGTGGCTGTACCTGGAGTTGCTAACACTGAAGTCTGTGTGGAGGAAGAGAGGAAAAGCAGAATGAACCCAGGAATTGCCTGTTCAGCACAGCTCAAAACATGCTCTGTTTCCTATTGCTCGTGATAATATCAATACCAGGCTTTCGTTCCCTCCACCAACCATTCTCCTGCTATTTTTTTCCTTCTTTATACTTTGCCCTAGAAACACAACAGTACCATCCTTTTTTTCTGGAGGATCCTGACAGTCTTTGTGGAGCACGGGCTGCTGCTGCTCCCCCTCTCCCCAGGGAGGGAGCTTTAGGTTTAGGGAGTTGCAGCTGTTGGGGTTCCAGGTGTTTATGAACTGTGAAAATCCTCTAAAGATGACAGAAATAATTGTGACTTTGCTACAACTGCAAAACAGGAAGAAAATACAACCTGTGTTTAAAGTTTGTTTGCACTACACAAATATATGCTGCGTGGTTTTTATATATCAGCATTTACAAAATGATGTTGGTTCCTCTCTAGCTCAGCTTTGCTGCCACGCCACCTTACTGCCTGGCACTCACCAGCGCTTGATGGTGCTAATAGAAATAAATTAAGCAACTGCCTTGTGTTCTACTCGGCTTTTGCCAAAAGCAATTATTTGTATGCAGCAGCACCGGGAGGAACTTGCTTCACTTGGGGTAACAATGAATGAATTTATGCCAAAGTGGCCTTTTAACTTCATTATTCAGGGGAAAAAAAAAAGTGTGCATGTAACTAATTTATTAGTGCTGTTAAGCACGTCAGTATTAGGGCAGCAGTGTCTCCACAAGGAAGCACAGCCAGAAGAACCTTAGAGAAAGCATTTTATCTCTGCTTAGGGACAAAAAACAGTCAGGAGAGGAGCTCTTTACATGGTTGCTCACGAAATGAAGAGTTCCTGCAGACTGTATTTCAATATATTTCTCAGAGTCAGTACATTTATTCTGGCATGACGGAAAACAACTGTGACCCATGTTGCTTAAATTGGGTTCACTAGAACATGCAGGAGCTTCTGGGGTGTGAGTCTTCCTTCATTCCCATTTTATACCAATTCTCACATGTGTGAGAAAAATCAGGCCCCTTACCCTTTCCACAGAGTGTCAAATTAGCCACATTTCAGGGTATCTACTGAGGCATTAAAGCATCTCTGAACTTCTGACCTTCCCAATCTAGCAGCAAAAAGGAATGAAAAGAAGATATCTGATATTTGCCTATAATGATTCTTCCACCTCATTTTCAAACTATAAATATTAGCATTTTAAAATGATTGGTTATTCGAGTTTATTGCAGTCATTTTCCAGACAATCCTTTCTGTCTTCTTCAAACTCAACCGTGGATTTATTTTTCATGCCACACTGTCGGGCATGATTTCCACTGGTTGCTGGTAGAATATGAAGATTTTTAAAAGAAGAAATCCATGAAATGCCAGGCTCACTCTCTGCTCTGGAGACATTGCCACTACCTTGGCCGACGCAGTCCAGGGCCAAGTAAGCAGATTTAAATGATACAGAAACATTTTCAAAGGTTGCTTCAATGACTGCTGACAGAAGGTCATGCAATCAGTGAATGGCAGGAGCTGCTCTTGGATGGGAAATAACACAAGCGCTTTTCTTGTTGCTATGGCTTTGCTACGCTGACTTGTAAGTGTTTGAAAGGGACAGAGCCTTGTCCTGCATCGTCACGCGCTCCATCCGTCCAGCAATTTCCCTGTAAACCGGGAGTGTGTGATGGCGTGCAGATGTGAAGTCATTTTCAAAACACAATTTCAAGCAATGTTTTAACCCAAACACAGAGTAATCCTGTAAGAGGGGCATCGGGGGGTTCAAATCCCACAGATGTATGGGGAGTTGGCTTCGTCTAATGCTGGTGAGGATCGAGCCTCCTCTGCAGGATTTCAGAGCTCATGGAGCCTCATGACCAGAGGCTGCTTTGCAATGTTAAGTCCTCCTCCTTCCACTCTCCCTTCTCCCTGGCCCACACGTTATTGTGCTCGCACACTTCAGTGTCTCAGAGGGCTCCGGTATTACCAGAACAGCTAAGATGCATCTTCCCCTGGCAGCTCGCTTGCTTCCTTCTGCTTTGGATCCATCTCCAGGCTGATCCTGGGGGTGCAGGACTGGCACAGGGCAGGCAGCAGAGGCAAGGAGGGGAGTGAGCGGCTGGAGAAGAAAGCACTCTAGAATTTCATTTTCGGTCTATAAGTTCACTAGTGAGAATTTCAGACATCTCTTTTCACATAGTCCAGAGACCAGAACCAGCTCTGGCAGAGCTGGCAGCTGCTGTGTGAGATCCAGGACCTCAATTTATCTCTTTGAGTGCTTAGTGAATGCATCCCAAAGAAACGCTCTATGTGTTCATAGATGTGCAGAGAAGGCAGAAGCATGCAGTCAGTATTTGGAAGGAAGTGGGATGATGTGTTTGCATCACATGAGGATGATAAGGTACTTCCCAGTCCATTAAAGAGGCTGTTAAACATCATCAGGAATAAATATCTCTAAATCAACCTGACGAGATAACTCTTATTCAAGGGGCCTTTCCTTGGCTTGGGAAGATCTTTGTTTTCTGATGTTAATTTTTAGGACATTCTGGAGCACTAGAGAAGTTCTCTAAATGCACCCTAACACACAGAAGAAAAGGGAACATTGGCTGTACACACAGAGTGAGGCACCGTGACCATAGCTGTTTGAAATACAGATATAATCTGTGTAATAAAGGCTTGCTCGTAGATCTGCATCAGCAAAGCCCTCTAGTGGAGATACAGCTTCTTCTGGCAGAAGTGTGCTTTGCCTGATAAATTTAAATTCTGCCCTAAACGAGAGACTTTGTCCGGGCAAAAGCCAGAGAGGCAGGTCTGGCCGTCATAACGGCGTTCTTTACTGGTAAAGACAGTTTAGCAAAACTTTCATCTTTGGCCTTAATGGCTCATGAGATGCAGGAGGTCAGATGATCAAACCATTTAGCCTGGTTTCAAACTCGTGTGAATGGCTTGCTTTCAGTGAAGGTCAACTCATTTCTGTTATTGGAATTAACTCTGATGTTCCCAGCTAGTAAAAACTTAAGAGCTTTTATTTCCCATTGGGTAGATCTTTCAGTATTTTTCCCGGCGTAGCTGCATTACAGGTGAGCTTTGTGGTTTTTCAATGCAACGCTCAATGCAAGCAAACAATTTGAGACCCTGACTTGGGCTGGCTGGGATAAATTCTGCCACTGCATTTTTTGTCTTCAAATGAGGTGTGATGCCAAGGCCCTGACTCTTTGGAGTTTGGGGGACTTATTTTCTGTAAGAAAGGAGGTGCTGTTTTAAATCAAGTGGCATTGCCCGATTCCAGTGATGCTACGCACAATTTGTCCTTCTTAGCTGCTCAGGTGTATTTAGTTGCTGCATGCAACTGGTCCGGTCCATTTTCCTCACTGGTAGCTGTGCACCGATGGAGAGAAGCTGGTCCCTTTCCCACTCTCTGTTCACTTCCCTGTGATGTTGTGCAGCGTAAGTAAGGTCCTGGAGAAGTGGCTGGGGGATGTTTAGAAGTTTATCTCACTCTCGGTGGAGCTGTGGTTGTCATGTTAGTGAGGGTTGAGTCAGATCAAGCGGGAGCAGGACATGGCAGACCAGATGTGAACTGGTCAGTAGGAGCCTGCAGCAGAAGTGCCCAGGAGGAAGGATGGGTCGGTGGCACTTGGCTGGGCAGTGTGGTGTTCCCTGGGCTGGTGACAGTGACTCTCTGGAGCTCAGCACTGCACAGATGTGGCCATCAGGTCCTGCACAGGCTGGCCAACGCAAAGCCCATGTGGGTTCCCTGCTCGCTCTGCCGCAAGGCTCTTCCGCACTGGGGCTGATCCACCCGTGGGTGATTGGCATCGATTGCCCTCGGTGCATGTTATCCAGCGGTGCAGCCCGAGCAGCCTGCTAAAGCCGAGCTGCTTGAGCTTGTTTCTGGGAACACTGAATGATTAGGGCCAGAAACCACATTATATGTCTTTAATTCATCATTTCTTCCAAATACCTCCCCTATCAGTGAGGAGAGATGCTGCCGGTTCCCTGTGCCATAACCAGCACCAGAGGCAGCTGTTCCCAGTAGAACTGGAAACGGTTTTAGTTCAGGTCCTGTAAAGTGGGGCTAGGAAACATTCCCAGGGGAAAAAGTAGAGGCCTGAACCTCAGGTTGATGAAAGCATTTGGAATAGTCTCATGGATCTGGTTAAATTTATCCCATACCTGTGGAAAGCTTTGCACGGTGAGGTTTTCTGCATCGTCTCCCAAGCTCGGGTGCTGACGTGCTGTATGTTGACTTTGATCAAGTCACACAAATGGCTGTTTCTTAATTGCCTTTTCCCTTTAAAAAGGGGATAATACCTTAGAGAGACTTCTGAGGTCTCACTCACTAATAAAGCTCTTCAAGAGCTTGGATGGCAACTACTTTGAGAGTGCAAACTATTATTAATGATTTCCGTTATTATAGAAGATGAAGCTGTGTGGTTCAGCTTTTTAACCTTGAATCATGTACTTGCTTTTGTTTCCGCTGCTGTTAAACCTGTGCAGGCAGGCGTGCACCTTGTCTGGTTGCACAGACTCCTCGGACCCGCATCGTGAGCCTTGTGTGTGCAAGAGGAGTGTGTGTATCTCTGAGGAGTCCATTTTACCCACAAAGATGGACACTGAAAAACGCGGTATGGCTTGAGAGTGGTTAAAATGGGTTTAGTGGTGGTTCTGTTTATGTTGACTCAATTTGGATTTGGGTGCCTGAGAGATAAGCTGTGAGGGTCATCTTCAATGTGTAACGCAATGCAGATGTTCCTGCCGGTGCTGTGGGTTCAGACTTTGGCAAGAAATGTTAGGGGATATTTGACTATGATTGACCTGGCCCTTCAAACACCCATTCCCTGTACTCCAGAGGAAGGCAAATTCCATCCATAGAAACAACTCCTTTCCTACTCCTTTACTTGGCAGTGACTGGTGTACCCCGTGAAGTACAGAGCTGTATTTCCTTTCCATCTCTTGGTCTTGGCTCCTGGGAAAAAAAAACCTTTTACTCATGCATATGCCAGATGCTAACAACTGCTACTTTTATAGAAGGAGCAACTGAGCTGAAGTGGGAATACAGCCCTCAGCCCACAATAAATCTGGTCTATAATAAAGTTTCCCAAATCTTTACTCTCCTTTTTTTTCCTCACCCAGCTCTGGATGCCAGATAAGTTAAAACACGATGTTGATAAAAGCTGCGTATCCCCCTCATGGCATGGGACTGGGGCCCTCCTTCGGCAGCTCTGCTTGCCCCCCTTTGCTTACTGGCCTCGCCCCCGAGATTTGCGTTTTAATACTTTTTACCCAGTGGGGTTTGATGCTCACTGAGGACCCAGTGCAGGAGGTCCCATTTGTTATTTAACCTACTTTTGCAGAGGCACAAGAACATCAAGTGACTCGCACAAGGTCGCCCATGAGTCAGTGACTCCTCTGGCATAATCCTGCTGTCCTGCAGTCCCCTGCTCTCACCACTTGATCACTGTGCCCACACTCCTCAACAACACAACTATTCAATTAAGCTCCTACAGTGCCTTAAATGTAGTTTATTCCTGGGTTTGACAGCAGCTCTGGTATTCTTGCAGAGCCTTGCCTTAGGAAATTACGACAGATAAGGTCAGGGCATCGTTAGCGATGCCCTTAGAAGCATCACTGCCTGGTACGCAGGCAGGCTGCACGGTGCAGGGGCCGTTACAGCCAGGGCACGGCTCTTCTCGGGACCTGCAGCTCAGGCTCTGGTGGCATCCAACAGGACCCTGTGTGGGAGGGAGCCCCAAGTTTTCTGCACGGGCAGATCTGTGTCCCTGTGAAAGGGGTTTGCAGGGACCAGAAGTAATGAACACATTGCGAGGAGAGAGGGAAGGAAGCGACTTATAAATAATATATTTGATGTGTATTATATATATAATAACAGTAGTACTGGTTTATTATGGTTTTCTTTTAACATGTAATCCCGTAAGGCACTTACCCCTGTTCCTGACAACCTGATAAATTATTATTACCAATTCTGTATCTAATTGCCAGTTATTTCCCCCTAGATAATTTGAATCTGAAAAATACCCGCTAGAAGGGAGCTTGGCATGCCGTTCCCCAAAGCTCTTTCTGGAGGCAGCCCCTCTTCTGCTGGTGAGCCCCACTTCTGCCAGCCTTGTGACCCCGAGCGCTGGCACAAACAATTGCATTTCTGTCGGGCTCATGACCCCACTTGTAACGGCGGTGACCCCCCTTAGGGTCAGGACCCCTCCCCTGCCCGGGCAAAAGCTCCTGCCCAGCAGCTATTGCTGAATTGCTGTTCCTCCCTCGCTCCCTGTGTGGACGCGGCTGTTCGACACTAAGTTTGCCGATGTGAAATTTAGGTTAATCCATTTCCAAAGTGGATTAACCTAACCCACACAAAGGCACTTAGTATAAAATAAGAGTGTCCACATGGTGAGGCAGCACAGAATAGTAACTGAGCTCCCAACTCGCATCCTGGCTGGTTTGTGTCCCCTGCGAGCTCCCAAAACGGAGGGGCAAGCATCTCGCTCCCAGGGGGATGTGCTCTCCTAAATGGCTTTAAGTCAGTCTAGCTCAAAGCCGAAGGGAGCGCAAGGAGTAAACAAAGCCCAGCAATGGGAAGGGGTTAAAAGCCCGCTCCACTGAGGTCCACGGCAAGTCTCCTGTTCACCTTAAATGGTCAGGATTTTATTTTAGCTTCAGGGAGGAGCAGCAGCCATTGAGCTGGAAGTGAGCGCGGAGCAGGCCCCCAGGCTGGGGGCTCGCAGCCCTCCTGGCCAGCCGCTTCCTGCGGGAGTGCAGGAGGCCCCTGGGACTCCGCTCTCGCCCTTCAGCCTCTGGCTCCATAGAGCAACGTGGAGATGGAAATGCAATACCGAGTGATACCCATTTTCACCTCCAGGCTCCGATCTTCCCGAGCTGCCCCTCCTCCTTTGCACGCTTTCCCTGGCAGTGAAGTGGTTAACACGGGAGTAGAAAACATCATAATTGGACATCCGCACTAACAAGCCATAAACACGAATGTGGCAGTTCCCATCCTCAGCTCTGGCACTGGCCTACCGCAGGCTCCGCCGCTGAATCCGTTACACTTGGTTTATTTCGTAAAAATTTCCTTCATAACCATTAAACAGCGAGAGATGTGAGACAGGCTGGAGAGGGGGATGCCGAGACGCTGGCATCCATCACAGAGATCCCCAACCAGGCGGGAGGTCACTGACCCGCTGCCCTCGGGGCCCTGCCTGAGAGCGGGTACCATCCTGGGGGATGCCAGGACACCACGTGCTGCCTGCCCGGAGGTGGGTCACAGCATCCCCATCCCTCCCAGGGACCTGGCAGCACGGTGCCCTGCACAGGGCTGTGCTGGGGGCAACGGCCGAGCTCGGTGGGCGGCCTTGCTGTCAAGGAGTTGCCCTCAAGAGCCGCTGATTTAACAACAGCCGAGATCCAACGTTCAGACTGCAGCGCTGAGCGATGCTGCTGCTGGCAGAGTAGGGTCCTCTTCTGCTCCCACCGTGCGAAAGGGAGAATCATCTGAAACAAAAGGATTCAGCAGAGGAGGCGGCAGCGCGGGGCCCGGGCACCGCTGCACCCACCGAGCGCAGGGGAAGGGGGGCTGCGCGGCACCCACCCCGCTCCCCGGGGACTCACTGCCGGGGGGTCCCGTTAACTTGCGCCCCGCGGCACGACCCGGCCTGACGCTCCCGGGGCCGGGGCTGAACCGGGGGGTCCCCCGGGCGGGCTACGGGTC